>CM059443.1:68071621-68410052 GCA_030390025.1 Squalus acanthias | reverse complement strand
CTCCTTCCTTCCCTCCTTCCTTCCCCTCTCTCCTCCCTCCCTCCTTCCCCTCCCTCCTCCCCCTCCCTCCTCCCCCTCCCTCCTCCTTCCTTCCCCTCCCTCCTCCTTCCTTCCCCTCCCTCCTCCTTCCCTCCCTCCTCCTTCCCTCCCTATCCTTTCCTCCCTCCTTCCCTCCCTATCCTTTCCTCCCTCCTTCCCTCCCTATCCTTTCCTCCCTCCTTCCCTCCCTATCCTTTCCTCCCTCCTTCCCTCCCTATCCTTTCCTCCCTCCTTCCCTCCCTATCCTTTCCTCCCTCCTTCCCTCCCTATCCTTTCCTCCCTCCTTCCCTCCCTATCCTTCCCTCCCTATCCTTTCCTCCCTCCTTCCCTCCCTATCCTTTCCTCCCTCCTTCCCTCCCTATCCTTTCCTCCCTCCTTCCCTCCCTATCCTTTCCTCCCTCCTTCCCTCCCTATCCTTTCCTCCCTCCTTCCCTCCCTATCCTTTCCTCCCTCCCTATCCTTTCCTCCCTCCCTATCCTTTCCTCCCTCCCTATCCTTTCCTCCCCCCCTTTCCTTTCCTCCCCTCCTTTCTCTCCCTTACACCACCTCCCCCTCCCCTTCCCCCCTCCGTGACGGGCGGAGCCAACCTGTCAATTAGCTCAGGGTTGCTAGGTGACGGGGTCGGGGAAAGATCCTGTCAATCAGCTCGGGGTTGCTAGGTGACGGGGTCGGGGAAAGATCCTGTCAATCAGCTCGGGGTTGCTAAGTGACGGGGTCGGGGAAAGATCCTGTCAATCAGCTCGGGGTTGCTCAGTGACGGGGTGCGCGCGCTCCCATTGGTTGGGGAGCGAAGCCCCGCGGCCTTGTTGTTTTGCGCCTGTGAAACCGGCGGCCCGAGTTGAGGCGAAGCGGTCGCGGGAAGCGGAGCGGAGTTACTGGATCGGGCAGCGCCCTTTCTCCCACCGCTGCCCTGGGATGTTCGCTTCCAGTCTGTGAGAAGCGGAGCGAGGCCGGGATTCGGACTTTTCCTTCAGGGAAACCGGGAAAACAAGATGTCCGCCCGAGCGGCCGGAGCGGCGGGCAAGGTGCGGGCCAGGGAGCGGGGTCCGGGGGACGTGGGAGCGGGGGCCTCGGCCCCGCATTGGCCTCTCAATGTTTGGTGGCCTCGGCCGCGATTGCTCCTGTTGCTCCCGGGGCGGGCAGGCGCCGTGCGATCGAGCGCGACCCCCTCCGCCGGGAGCTGGCGGAGCCTCCGGTCACACCGGGCTGAGAGCGGCCGAGGGCCGAGCCCCGCGCCGGGCGGCAGTCTGGCTGTAACTTTCGTTGGGGGTGAGGCGGAGAGCCCGGGGTTGGGGGTGAGGCGGAGAGCCCGGGGTTGGGGGTGAGGCGGAGAGCCCGGGGTTGGGGGTGAGGCGGAGAGCCCGGGGTTGGGGGTGAGGCGGAGAGCCCGGGGTTGGGGGTGAGGCGGAGAGATCGGGGTTGGGGGTGAGGCGGAGAGACCGGGGTTGGGGGTGAGGCGGAGAACCGGGGTTGGGGGTGAGGCGGAGAGTCCGGGGTTGGGGGTGAGGCGGAGAGCCCGGGGTTGGGGGTGAGGCGGAGTGCCCGGGGTTGGGGGTGAGGCGGAGAGCCCGGGGTTGGGGGTGAGGCGGAGAGCCCGGGGTTGGGGGTGAGGCGGAGAGATCGGGGTTGGGGGTGAGGCGGAGAGACCGGGGTTGGGGGTGAGGCGGAGAACCGGGGTTGGGGGTGAGGCGGAGTGCCCGGGGTTGGGGGTGAGGCGGAGTGCCCGGGGTTGGGGGTGAGGCGGAGAGCCCGGGGTTGGGGGTGAGGCGGAGAGCCCGGGGTTGGGGGTGAGGCGGAGAGCCCGGGGTTGGGGGTGAGGCGGAGAGCCCGGGGTTGGGGGTGAGGCGGAGAGCCCGGGGTTGGGGGTGAGGCGGAGAGCCCGGGGTTGGGGGTGAGGCGGAGAGCTCGGGGTTGGGGGTGAGGCGGAGAGCCCGGGGTTGGGGGTGAGGCGGAGAGCCCGGGGTTGGGGGTGAGGCGGAGAGCCCGGGGTTGGGGGTGAGGCGGAGAGCCCGGGGTTGGGGGTGAGGCGGAGAGCCCGGGGTTGGGGGTGAGGCGAATTCCTTGCTGCTCTAGTCTGGGTTGAGCTCCTTGTGCTGTGTCTGTTTTCTGTCTCCAGCGCCACAGTAGAGTTGGTGCTGGGTCGAGGTGTGACCAGTGTAACTTCCACTCAGCAACTTGTGTCAGTTTAGTGTTTGGATTGAATAGTTTTTCATTAGTTCTGAGGTGTTTAGCAGCTCTATGGTGTAGATTCGCGTCGTGTTTGTCAGAACGCGTCGGGACTGAGCAACAT
Source organism: Squalus acanthias (assembly GCA_030390025.1). Lineage (NCBI taxonomy): Eukaryota > Metazoa > Chordata > Chondrichthyes > Squaliformes > Squalidae > Squalus > Squalus acanthias. The sequence goes on along the minus strand of CM059443.1, from coordinate 68,407,723 downwards.
TGTCCTAAAATGAGATTAGATCTGGTTTCAATCCGATGATGTAACTTTATGGTATGCACTCGAAACCCAGCAAAGGGAGAAAGGTTGCGATGAATAATTCTGCTGTGCAAGGCTATCTATTGCGCCATGAAAGTCGTAATCAGATCCGATCCTAGAGTTTCCATCGACGCACAGTTGGGAAAGCGAAAACCCGAGCGGGTTTTTGGAGTTGTCTACGTTTATTACCGTACGTATTCACAGGCCTTGAATTCCTTGAGTTTAGCTCGTTGACAGAGTAAGCGACAGGATGGAATTTATTTTCTTGTACTTTCCTTTAATATGTTGAACCAGTGACCTTTTATTCAAGATATTTAATCCTCAGATTTTACATGGAAAGTACATTTTAGTAATGTGCTAGTGGTATTTTGCAATGAAAACTTGTCATCTACCCAGGAAAGTGGCCAAACCTTGTTTAACCAAGGAGCGAGTTGAAGGCTTGATTTGAACTCGGGTCTCCAGAGGTAAAAGCGATGACTGGGTCTGTTTCACCCGTGTGCTGGATTTCTGTATTTACATATATCTTAAGGGATATGGAAATTGTTCGTTCTGTAAGCAAGACAGACTTGCGAATATGTTAGATTTTCTGGAAGCTTAACACATTCAAGCTCTGTCTTTTGTTAGTATACAACAACTGACACTTGTATAGCATCTTTCAGGTAGCTAGAGGCATAATCAGAGAGAGAGGTCTTGAAGAGATTTTTGAAATGGGGAGAGAGATAGTAAGATTGAAGAGTTTAGGAAGAGTTGTAAGAGCAGAGGGTGCAAGCTGGGACATGGAGCTGGAAAAGGTTGCATCAGGGCAATGGTGGGATTTGTAGGCGAGAATTTTGAAACCCATGCACTGAAGGAAGGGTGTAGAATTATGCTAGATCATTGTGCAACAGGATTTGAAACAAATGTAAATATATTATTTGGGGTCTTTCAGAATTCTAATTTAAGATTTGTTTTACAGTCAATTTCAAGTATAACATTACCATAATGTAAGGCTCCTTCGATAGGGTCTCACCAAGTCAGGGGTACCTTGTTTGATGCAGAGTCAAGTGCCCTTGGCTCTGCCCCTGCGGAGATCTTCTGGTTGCACTATTTCCTACTCTAAGTGTTCTAAAAGTTTTGAGTAACTTTCCTGTTTTTGCTGTATATCTACTGGCAATTTTACAATTTTGGATGATGCCCACCAGAAACTAGGTTGAAGACTGTCCAAATTGATTTCAGGTAATACAATAGCAAAATACTGCGGATGCTGGAAATCCGAAATAACAACAGACAACGCTGGAAAAACTCAGCAGGCCAGGCAGCATCTGTGGAGAGAGAAACAGAGTTAACGTTTCAGGTCAAAGACTCTGTTTCTCTCTCAACGGATGCTGCCTGGCCTGCTGAGTTTTTCCAGCGTTTTCTGCAGCATTTTCTGTTGATTTCAGGTAAGATCTGTAGTGATGAGAGAGGAGAGACTTTGATTCAGTAAGTTTGGGCAAGATATGAGCTGACATGTTGATGATGCAACAGTGAAGTACTAAACCGACTGCATCTCCCAAATGCCTGCTGAGTTTGTTTTTGATTTATATTTTACATCTGAAGTATATATTAAATGTGCATGAACAAATTTGAAATCAGATCATCAGTGGTCTCGTTGATGTGCTCCTGAATCCATTGCACAGTGATGAATGCCGTTGTGCTGCTTTGACAGTCGGTCTGTGTAGGAATTCGAATGTAATATTTAAGTGGAAGTGGAACTGGTCCCAGCCTCGAGCAGTATGGTTGGAAGAATGGGGATGAGTCTAGCTGTTTCAGTGGTTTAATGCATAAAGTGCAATGTGGTGTGTTACTGAGCTGAGTTTGTGTGTGTCTGCCCAGTCTTGCTTCATAGTGTGATGTCTGGTTTCTTTTTTTGGCACTCATCTTCAGATTAGCTTCTTGATTTTAAACAACCAGGTATTGAACAGCCTTAATTTACCAACAGATGCAACAATAAATCATTGTCTTCTCCAGTGATAAACTGGATGACTAGCTGTTACAGAAGTAAAGTAGTGTTGACATTGCAAAACAGTAATGTAGCCCAGTAAGTTGCTGTGCTTTGTTCCTGTGCCCTTGTTGACCTGAAGTGAGTGAGCCCGATTCAACAAAGCAGTTTGCCTTTGGTGACCTGAGTGGCTGCAGAACATATTTCATGATTTTGAGCTTCCTGTCTGGTGGAGGTGACGGTGAACGTCTCAATTAACACAATATCCTGAACACTCTGGATTTCTGAGAAGTCAGTAATACAGATTGTGGAAATCAGTGTTGCAACTGATACACTTCAGTACTTGTCCCCATCATACTCAGAATGCCGCTTACGTTTGGGACCACATTCAGCAAGTGTAATGGTGACAACTTTCTGTAAAACTGCATGGGCCAGAAATTCCTTTGTGCAAACAGTTGAGTACTAAGCACAGTGATTAAGCTGTGAGATTGTTGCAGTTTTCAGGGTGGTTTCCTGTAATTGTTACTTTGCTGTTTTAAACAACAGATTTATATGGTGCCTTCAATGTAGAAAAGGTCTCAAGGAATTCCAGAGGGTGGGGCCTGGACAGCTGAAGGAATGGTGCCAATGGTGGGGCGAAGAGAAGGGGGATACACAAAAGGCCAGAGTCAAAGGAATGGAGCGGGTGGGGGGGTGGTGGCAGGTTGTAGGGCTGGAGGAGGTTACAGAGATAGGAAGAGGTGAGAGCATGAAGTGATTTAAACACAAGGACCAGAATTTTAACTTTGAGGTGTTGGGAACCGGGAGCCAATGTAGGTCAGTGAGGACAGGGGTAATGGGTGATTGGGAGTTTTTTAAAAATTCGTTCATGGGATGTGAGCGTCGCTGACATGGTCAGCATTTATTGCCTTTGAGAAGTTGGTGGTGAACTGCTTTCTTGAACCGCTACATTCCGTGTGGTGAAGGTACTCCCACAGTGCTGTTCGGGAGGGAGTTCCAGGATTTTGACCCAGCGACGATGAAGGATCGGCGATATACTTCTAAGTCAGGATGGTGTGTGACTTGGAGGGGGACTTGGAGGTGGTGGTATTCCCATGCGCCTGCTGCCCTTGTCCTTCTAGGTGGTAGTGGTTGCGGGTTTGGGAGGTGCTGCCAAAGAAGCTTTGGCGAGTTGCTGCAATGCATCTTGTAGATGGTACACACTGCAGCCACGGTACACCGGTGGTGGAGGGAGTGAATGTTTAAGGTGGTGGATGGGGTGCCAATCAAGCAGGCTGCTTTGTCTTGGATGATGTCGAGCTGCTTGAGTGTTGTTGGAGCTGCACTCATCCAGGCAAGTGAAGAGTATTCCATCACACTCCTGACTTGTGCCTTGTAGATGGTGGAAAGGCTTTGGGGAGTCAGGAGGTGAGACACTCGCTGCAGAATACCCAGCCTCTGACCTGCTCTTGTTGCCACAGTATTTATGTGGCTGGTCCAGTTAAGTTTCTGGTCAATGGTGACCCCCAGGATACTGATGATGGGGGATTCGGCGATGGTAATGCCGTTGAATGTCATGGGGTGGTGGTTAGCCGTTCGCTTGTTGCCTGGCACTTGTGTGGCGCAAATGTTACCTGCCACTTATCAGTCCAAGCCTGAATGTCATCCAGGTCTTGCTGCATGCGGGCATGGACTGCTTCGTTATCTGAGGAATTGTGAATGACACTGTGTAGTTAACAGCAAACAGCCCCACTTCTGACCTTATGATGGAGGGAAGGTAATTGATGAAGCAGCTGAAGATGGTTGGACCTAGGACACTGCCCTGAGGAACTCCTGCAGCAATGTCCTGGGGCTGTGATGATTGACCTCCAAACAACACAACCATCTTCCTTTGTACTAGGTATGACTCCAGCCAGTGGAGTGTTTTCCCCCGATTCCCATTGACTTCAGTTTTACTAGGGCTCCTTGATGCCACATTCGATCAAATGCTGCCTTGATGTCAAGGGCAGTCACTCTCGCCTCACCTCTGGAATTCAGTTCTTTTGTCCATGTTTGGACCAAGGCTGTAATGAGGTCTGGAACCGAGTGGTCCTGGCGGAACCCAAACTGGGCATCAGTGAGCAGGTTATTGGTGAGTAAGTGCTGCTTGATAGCACTATGAACGACACCTTCCATCACTTGCTGATGAAGTTGGTGTGAGATAGGATACAGGCAGCAGTGTTTAGGGTGGGTTTAAGTTTACGAGGGTGGAGGATGGATGGCCGGGCAGGCGAGCATTGGAGTAGTAGAATCTGGAGATGTTGTCCATGGATGAGGGTTCTGGCAGCAGATGGGCTGAGGCAGGGTTGGAGGTGGGTGATGTTACTTACTGTCTTTGCGATGAGAAGATATGGGGTCGGAACCTCAGCTCAGAGTCAAATAGAATGCCGAAGTTGCGAGCAGTCTGGTTCAACCTGAGACAGTACCTGGGGATGGGAATGGAATTGGTGGTGAGGGTACAGAGTTTGTGGTGGGGAGCGAAGATGATGGCTTTAGCTTTCACGGAGTTTAACTGGAGGAAATTTCAGCTTGTCCAAGACTGAACATCACAGTGTGACACAGGCAGTGAAGGGATTGAGAGAGCTGGTGGAGAGGTGGCGCTGGCTGTCGTCAGCGTGCATGTGGAACCTGACCCTACATCTGTGGATGGTGTTGCCATGGGGTAGCAGGTAAATAGGAAGAAAAGGTGACCAAGAACAGATCTTTTGGGGGGGGGGGGCAGGAAGAGAAGCTATTGCTGGAGATGCTGTGGCTATGATCGGACAGGTAAGGGTAGAACTAAGTGAGGGCAGTCACACTGAGCAGTACAATGGAAGAAAGGTGTTGAAGGAGAATGGTTTAGGTGACCATGTTAAAGGCTGCAGAGAGGTAATTGTTGTGGCAGGAAAGGAAACCTGATTGGGAGATTCAAACATGGAGTTGTGGGAAAGATTACATAGGATATACAACACAGAAACAGGCCATTCAGCCCAACTAGTCCATGCCGGCATTTATGTTCCACACGAGCCTCCTCCTGTCTTTCCTCATCTAAATCTATCAGCATAACCCTCTTCCCTTTTCCCTCATATGCTTGTCTAGCCTCCCTTAAAAGCATCTATACTATTCACTTCAACCACTCCCTGTGGCAGCGAGTTCCACATTCTCACCACTCTTTGGGTAAAGAAGTTACTTCTGAATTCCCCATAGGATTTCTTGCTGACTGTTTTATATTGATGGCCTCTAGTTATGCTCTTCCCCACAAGTGGAAACATTCTCTCTCTATCCACTCTTATCAAAACCTTTCATAATTTTAAAGACCTCTGTTAGGTCACCCGCCGGCCTTTTTTCAAGAGAAAAGAGACCCAGCTTGTTGATCCTGATATGTATACCCTCACATTTCTGCTATCATCCTTGAAAATCTTCTCTGCACCCTCTCCAGTGCCTGTATATCCTTTTTATAATATGGCGACCAGAACTGTACGCAGTACTCCAAGTGTGGTCTAACCAAGGTTCGATACAGGTTTAGCATAACTTCCCTACTTTTCAATTCTTTACCTCTAGAAATAAACCCTAGTGCTTGGTTTGCTTTTTTTATGGCCTTGCTAACCTGTATTGCAACTTTTAGTGATTTGTGTATTTGTACTCTGAGATCCCTTTGTTCCTCTACCCCACCTAGACTCGCACCCTCCAAGTAATAAATGACCTCCCTATTCTTCCTACCAAAATGTAATACCTCACATTTATCCGTGTTGAACTTAATTTGCCAATTATATGCCTATTCTGCAAGTTTATTAATGTCCTCCTGCAAGTTGTTGCAGTCCTCCTCAGTATTGACGATCCTCCCCAATTTGGTGTCATTTGCAAATTTAGAAATTGTGTTTTTGATTCCAAAGTCTGAATCGTTAATGTAAATTGTGAACAGCAGTAGTCCCAGCACTGATCCTTGTGGAACACCACTACCCACCTTCTGCCACTGTGAATAGCTACCCTTTACTCCTACTCTTTGCTTTCTGTCCTGAAGCCAGCCAGCAATCCATTCTGCTACTTGTCCCCTGACTCTGCATTCTCTGACCTTGTTCATCAGTCTATTATGAGGTACCTTATCAAAGGCCTTTTGACAATCCAGATAAATTATATCTACTGCATTACCATTGTCTACTCTCTCTGTTACCTCTTCAAAAAATTCTGTAAGTTTGGTCAAGCAAGACTTTCCCTTTTGAAATCCATGCTGACTATTCATTACTATATTTTTGGTTTCTAGATGCTCTTCTATTTTCTCCTTTAGTAGGGATTCCATTATTTTTCTGACCACCGATGTTAAGCTGACTGGTTTATAATTCCCTGGACATGTTCTATCCCCCTTAAATATTGGTATACGTTCGCTATCTGCCAGTCCTCTGGCACTTTTTCTAATCAATTATTAAATATGCGTAGCAATGCCTCTGCTATCTCTTCCCTAGATTCTTTTAAAATGCGTGGATGCAATCTACCCGGACCAGGGGTTTTATCCTCTTTGAGTTTGATTAGTTTATTTAATATATCCCCTTTTTTTAATTTTAAGTGCAATTATCTCATTACAGTACTAATCTCATCATCCAATGGCATGTCCACCTGTTCTATCTCCCTGGTAAATACTGAAGCAAAATAATTATTTAATATTTCTGCCATCTCTCTATATCGTTACCTGTGGTATTATCCTGTCTATCCCTTAATGGCCCTGTTCCCATCCCAACCTTCCTTTTTTTATTGATGTGTCTATAAAATATTTCACTGGTTTGAGGTGATGAAACATTGAAGGACTTTAGAGAGGAAAGGGAGGTTGGAGATGGGCTGTAGTTTGCAATGGCAGAGTGGGGTGATGATGCGATGTTCAAGTAAATAGACACGTGAATATACCTGCACTGTGTGTATTAAAATCAGTGCATGTGGCTGAAACAATAGTGCTGTGGTCACACCTGTGGCTAGTCAACAATTTCTATTGGACAACATTTTTCGATTATAAACAGCTAGGATCAAGTGATAGGCTGGAATGCAGATCTGGAAACATAGAAAAATAGGAGCAGGAGTAGGCCATTCGGCCCCTCGAGCCTGCTCTGCCATTCAATATGATCATGGCTGATCCTCTATCTCAATACCATATTCCTGCTCTCTCCCCATACCCCTTGATGCCTTTTGTGTCTAGAAATCTATCTATCTCCTTAAATATATTCAGTGACTTGGCCTCCACAGCCTTCTGTGGTAAAGAATTCCACAGGTTCACCACCTTCTGAGTGAAGAAATTTCTCCTCATCTCAGTCCTAAATGTCCTACCCCGTATCCTGAGACTGACCCCTCGTTCAAGACACCCCCAGCCAGGAGAAACATCCTCCCTGCATCCAGTCTGTCTAGCCCTGTCAAAATTTTATATGTTTCAATGAGATCCCCTCATTCTTCTAAACTCTAGTGAATCTCTCTTCCTTTTTTTTCTTGTCAATTTTCTCTCCTCCTGAAGGTGCTGACTTCTTGCTGGGATATCATTCTGCAGACTGGCTGCCATCTGGTACCTTCATCTGTCAGCCGAGACCATAAGTGTTGTCAAGCTATGCAGGGATATCACTGCCGAGCTTGATTCCGTACTCACTTGTCCAGTGAGACACTTTTGGGTAGAGGGTCATTGTCTAATCATTGGGATCAGGAAGCCTTTAATAGGGAAAATTGTAGAGCGCCTACTACTGCTCTGGTTGTAATGAGCAAATTCAGCACAGACTGAGGATTGAAATTGGGCCTTTGGTGGTCTCTGGCTCAGCTGCTAATTGCCTTAGCCATCGGTGGAGTCATGCAGTGATGATCCTAAATTTTAAAAGAATTCGAGAGTGTATGTAACTGTAGCAAGTGCTCGAAATATTGTTAGAATTCTAAACAGTTTCTGCTGTGTAACTAGAAAAATTTGCTGACCTCTGGGTGCTAAGACAATTATTTAATTGTAAAGTAAATTTCTATTATTGGAGTACTCGGGGCATATTCCTTGTCTAGCAAGCTTGGTGGCATTTTGTTCACATTATACGTTGAATAATGGAATTGTAAAGTGCTGACATTAAACTCTGTTCCAGTGTGAGCTTGCAAAAAGTACCATGAATGTAATCTGGACTTACTGCTTGATTGGGGCTTTGCTTTTAAAACTCAGCAGTTCTACAGAACAAGTAACGGGTCTGTAAATTGACATGGGCCGTTATAGGAAGTATAGCAAATTTTCAGTTGTTGTGAATTTGTAACCTATTTTGTATTAATTGAGCATTTTATTCATTAGAATCAGATTTCAAAATAGAATTTCCTGTATAACAACAGAAAACGCTGGAAAAACTCAGCAGGCCAGGCAACATCCGTGGAGAGAGAAAGAGAGTTAACGTTTCAGGTCGAAACCCTTCGTCGTATCTTTATTCATTCATTTTCTGGAATTACAAGCTGGAAGATTTACATCAGGTTGAGCAATTAACTTCAGCATAAATTCTGCAGGAATGTGCAAGCTAAACCTCGTTTTTTAATTGATTGTCTGGTCTGCATTCAAATTCAATCTCATTGTTAGGTTTATAAAAACTAGTTGTTGTGAAATCAGACTTGTCCTGGGTGTAAAGTCGTGAGTCGTCTATGCACTGACAGCTTTATGTCTGGTACGCAACCTGGAAGCATAAAATCGGACAACTAGAAGAAATTTTGTAAAGATACGAGATGGTTAGACAGACTACATGTAAGTGTAAAGCCATTTTCTGAAGCATTGTTGTAAAGAACTTCAAAGTGCAGTACTGTGTAATTCTTAGTTGTGTTGTAGATGTTATTGGATTTTTTCAATTTGAAAATTAAACTTGAGAAGCAGTTTGAGCAGTGATGGTGTCAAATCTCCTTAGCCTGAAATGGATATCAGTTAATCTTTTCCCGAGGACTTTGTGCCTGCAGCATTCCCTTCAGTGTTTATTGCACCTGTTAAGGATTGCACACTTCACACGTGGAGGCAGCTATTTATCGTGAGGTGAACTGTTGTCTGTTCTGTCACTATTCCAGCAGCCCAGCTGCAAAGATTGTATCAATGGCAGCACTACCTGAGTCTCAATATCTCTGCTGACTGTCACCTCTGTTTTGCTATCATATGTACCTGTAGAATACTGTTTTCTTGGATATGGAGCAGGAGTGATATTGCCAAAATTCTTGAGGAAAGATTAAACCTCTGTTGGTGTCATACTTGATATTATGCACTCTCTGAATTAAGTGGACATAAAAGATCTTGTGGCATATTCGAAGAGCAGGGAATTCTTCCAGTTCACCCATCACCCCGTGCTCGTTGACCTACATTGGCTCCCATTCCAGCAACGCCTCGATTTTAAAATTCTGATCCTTGTGTTGAAATTCCTCCATGGCCTCGCCCCCTCACTCCTCGTAACCTGCTCCAGCCCTACAACCCTCCAAGAACTCTACATTTTTCCAATTCTGCCCTCTTGTGCATCCCCGATATCCTTTGCCCCCTTCATTGGCGGTTGTGCCTTCAGCTGGCTAGGCCCTAAACTCTGGAATTCTCTCCCTAAACCTCTCTGCCCTTCTACCCCTCTCTTTATTTACTTAATTGGATATAAAGCACTTTGGGACGTTCTGAGGTTGTGAAAGGCACTACACAAATGCAAGTCTGTTTTTTTAAAGACGCTCCTTAAAACCTACCTCTTTGACCAAGCTTTTAGTCACCTGTCTTAATATCATCTTATGTGGCTCGGTGTCAAATTTTGGCTGATAACGCTCCTGTGAAGCGCCTTGGGATGGTTTTCTACGTTGAAGGCGCTATATAAATGCAAGTTGTTATGTCTTGGAATACATTCCTTGCTCAACCAACACCACCACCAAAAAACAGATTATCCTGGTTGTTCATTTGTTTGCTGTTTGGGGCCTTGCTATTTGTAGATTTGCTGTTGCGTTTGGCTGCATAACAGTGACTGCACTTAAAAAGTAATTCATTGATTATGTCGTGCTCTGGAACGTCCTGAGTGTGCGATGAGGTGCTAAATCAATGCTTTTTCCCCTTTTCCCTCCATTCATCCATATATATGAGTTTTACAATACGAAGGGTACCTGATCTGGTACTGCTGTCGTTCATCTTTAGATTGACTGTTGTCGAATAGGGTTCCAGTCAGGTTTCCAGCAATCTCAATTTATCTACTTGATTCTTTTTCTTTGGGTTTTCCTCACTACAGGTATGGTATCACTGTGACCTTGAAGAATATTAATTAGCTTGGCAATCTCGTGATCTCATCCATTCTGAAGATTTGGCTTTGATATAATTTTAATACAGATTTTAAAATTCCCATTTTGTTTGAGTTTCTTTTCAACCTACACACATCAAGATGCCAGCGAAATCAAGTATGCTTGAGTATCCTTGGAGACATAATTCAGTGAGTTATTGGATTAAATATATATATGCAGCTTGTTTATCCGGTAAGCGTAGAGTCGAGTCACATGGGCTAGGAAGGGCTCGGGGGTCGAACTGTGGTCTGTGCTGAGGTAGCTGATCTCATCCAGAAATCAGCCATGCTTCAGCTGATGGTTATCCAACGACCCCTGCTGTTAGTGATTTGGGTGTGGAGAGAGTTTGACTTGGCTGTGATGGTTCTCATATTGAACAGCCTGTTGACTCTCCTTACTTTCATTAGGTACCAGGGAGAACGTATTGGAAATCCTGAATACTTGGCTTGTGCTGTCTGAAGCTAAAGTTAGGAAAGCTCAGACTGTCTTAAAACACATTGGAAAGATTTCAGAAATAGGGCCCAAAAAAGGAATGTGTATGCCAAAGTTTCAACTTTCACCTCTCTGGGTGAACTATTACCGGTATCTGTTTTGGGTGTGGAGAAAATGAGATAATTGGGTCAGTTGTGCATTATTGGCACGGCCTAAATGCATTTTTAGGTGCGTAACACACACATTGAGCTCACATGTCATTCATTTTCACCTGCCCATTATTTGTTCTAATCCAAGTGTTGGCCACAACATGCTGAACAGCCCATTGGAATAATGTACCTTAAGTGCTCTCTGTGTTCAGGTTTCCCTGCCTTGCGCTCCTCTAATTCTGCTCTCTTGAGCATCCCTGATTATAATCGCTCAACCATTGGTGGCTGTGCCTTCTGTTGCCTCGGCCCTAAGCTCTGGAATTCCCTGCCTAAACCTCTCCACCTCTCTTTCCTCCTTTAAGGACCTCCTTAAAACCTACCTATTTGACCAAGCTTTTGGTCACCTGCCCTAAATTATCCTTATGTGGCTCGGTGTCAAATTTTTTATTTTTTAATACTCCTCTGAAGTGCCTTGGGACGTTTTACTACGTTAAAGGCGCTATGTAAATACTTGTTGTTGTAGTAGTATGCAAAGTGAAGTGTAAAATGAGTACCTTTTTAGGTAGTTACAAAATCTCTGCTGAACCCGCTGAGGGCTAAAGTAGAATAATTTCCTGATAGCTCCCCGATGGCTCAGCGTGTTTATCCAGTGACTAGTTGAGCCACAGTGACTCCGACCTATGCTGAGTTATCAGTGCGACTCAACCGAGGCGGAAATAGGGGAACTAAAAATAGTCTCTGCATTCTCTGTTGCACAGGGAAAAACTGGGCAGTGTTTCTGCATTCTACATCACTTTATTAGAAGTGTAAGTGTGTGACCATTGTGTGGGTGGTGGTGTCTGGGGTGTATGTGAATGTGTACCCTTGTATCTGCAGCCTCTCTGGTGAAGCCTCACAGAGGGACTGGTATGTTCAGATTTTTGGCCTTCCTGCAATCTGCTGCAGGTAGCGGTTCCTATTTGACCGGTGGGATTGTGTTTTATGTTGGTGTGTAGATGACTATGGTTAGAGAATAGTATCTTGCTGGAGGCCTTCTCCGATTCACACAACTTTGAGCAGATTTAGAGCTGGAACAAGAAGGACATAAAGATAGGTTGAATTTTGACTTTTCAGAAATTAGTTGAGAATTTAACTATTTTGAATTGAACATTACTTGCTGATTCTCTAATCTCTAATGCAGCGTGACTCCCTTAGAGCCTTGCCTCTATAACCTGAAGCCATAGCATGTCTAGCAGATGCCCCTGTACTCTACTGCACCACCTTCCTCCTGAGCATGGACAGTTAATGCTGGTGGGCTGATCAGGTCATGTGGAGAATGATAACCAAGCCTGATCCTGGCCTTGCACAGTATCCACACAAATGGACTATTAGTGATGCTCGCTGGCTAGCTGATCAGGAGCTGGAAGCCTTGCCAGGGTTGGTGTTTATTATTTCCTGTATCCCTGTGCCCTGGCATGCTGAAGCTTTGAAGTGAGAGCTGAGATGGGCAATTCTGGGCAGTTGAACTGGGACATTCTGGTCTGTATGAACCAGTAACACATGGTGCTGAGCCAAAGGAGAAACTTAGTTAAATTACTGCACAAAATCACTTTAAAGGAGGTACAGTACTGAGAAATGTTTATAATAGACTATGAAAAGCAATTGAGAAATTTAGTATCGAGCCCATTAACACTCATCTCTTGTTATTTGATTTTACACTATAATTGAGGACATGACTGAAAGAATGCTATTACTTTTCAACTTCTATAGTGTTAGGTACACGCCAGAGTAAATAAGCTACCACAACAATTCTGTGCAGAGTCCATCCTTTTGTTTTCACTCCAGTTTTAATTTGATTTAAGTCAACGGGCAATCTGAAACTTTGTGACATGCTGACATTACTACATTTTGTTTGTATGTAGTACAGTTTGAGAAACAAAATGTATCCAAGATAATCTTTTTCTTTCTAAAGATTGTCTTATTGGTTTAACCCCATTAACTGGTGCAACTTCAGAATTTTGAACATAATGCTCATGGTGACTAATTTGTTTCTGCTGCTCCTTCAGTTATTTTGTTAATGCAGTCTGCAGGGTGCTCAATGAATTATACATGAAAGATGCATTTTAGTTCAAATTAATTTGTAATTTATTAAATTGCTACAAAAACAGAAAATGTAGGAAATGCACAGGTTAATCGGCATCGACGGAGAGAACAGACAAGTTAACGTGTGTTCTGAGAAAGGGTTACGCTCCGTGCATTCGCTTGTCGATTCTTTCTACAGATGCTGACTGACCCGTGTGTTTCCAACATTTTCTGTTTTTGTTCAACGTTTATAGTATTTGTAGTTTTTTTGGGGGACAAAATTTACAGCTTTAACAAATAAAAAAGAAAGTGTGTTCTTTGTGGTGAGCTTTTGCAGAATCTTGACATGCAAATGATCAGGTTAATGCGCGTTGGTTGCAGTTTGACTGAATACTTGTGATACTTCTACATTGGAGTTGGCAGTCCTGGGAGAGTGAGACTGAAACCTGTGCTGCTCTCCTGTTTTCATTTTTGTAGCCACACCAAATAGGTTTACACTATCAGTCGTTGGTAGAAGGCAGCACAAGCTTGAATCTGCACACCTAGATTTGGGGAGAGCTAACAATACTTTTAAGATGCATAAAAATGTAGGCCTGTGCACCTGCCCTGCTTTATATCAGTGAGTGCCAGAGACGGTGGGAGTATTATGCTCTTGCTGGCAGTGGCACTCTTGCATTGTAAAAGCTCTTTAATGATGTTGCAAAAAGGACAGTACTGCAAAAGGTTTTCTCCGAGTCTGCATGTGGCCAGGTTGAGGAGGAACCTGCTTGTAGGCTTTTGCCAGTGCTGTTCTGTGCCATCTGGTAGGATGTGACCGAGAGTGCTGACTCTCACACAACATCCTGGCTGGAAATCAGGGACTTGGAGCAAGAGCACAACTCACAGTATCTCCTGTCACACAGCTGTGCTTTTTATTTGTTAGATCCACAAGTTACCAATTGCATCTCCTCACTTTTATATATTTTCACTTACTCCTTTCTGCACAGATTTAAAATGCAATTGTTTTGCGGTGATGCTTATAACAGAGTTCATGTTTAAATGACCTGTGCTGTAAGAACCAGTCTAAGTATTGCAGGGATATGTATCCTGTAAAATGGAGAGGGGGAAGGGGAAATTACTGGCCGTTCTTATTTAATTGCGGGATGCTGGCGACACGGGCAAGGCCGTATTTATTGCCTATTCCCATTTGCACTGAGAAGGTGGTGATGGACCTTCTTCAAAAGTACTTAATTGGCTGTAAAGTGCTTTTGAACATACTGGGTCATGAAAGCTACGATATAAATGCAAGTTCTTTTTCTTTCTCAGATTGGCTTCTTCCATCAGAAAGTTGGGATGGGAAGATTACTACCCGAGTGATATCCTTCCTTTATTGGGATCTATTAATCTTGTAAAATTGATTATAGTTCTAAAATGTTTGTGATTTATATGATGTTTACTCCTGATAATGGCTGGGAACTATTTTGTGACTTTGTACGCTCCTAATGTTGGTGCTGGGACATTGAATATTTGTATTCCAGGCGCCTAACGTCCGCATCAAGCTGTCTTTTCAGACTGTGGTTAGATGCACACTAAAGCCTCTTCTCTGCTCTAACAATGTATCCCAGGTTCCCACAGCAGGCAATTTCTACCCTCTGATTCAGATTGCCAATTTAGTGTCACTTTGTGTTGAATTAGGGGCAGTTTGGTGCCGTCGGCTGTTCCCTCGTGAGAGCTTGACTAAGTTTGCCCAAATTCACTGGCCCTCTACAGCCAACAAAGGAAACTTTTATCCTGGAATATAATAGGAAATGCACAGTGGGCCAGTTAGTATTTTAAAAGAGAAGTGACCGGTTGTAATCTTTGTGTGTGTAACCCTTGATCAGAATGGTCAGAAGGCTGGTATCTAAGCCATTGTGCTACCCAGTCCCCTAATAAATTTGATGTGTGCTTAGAAATGGCATGAACTTGGGTTTTGGCATCTGCTGTAAGATTATGGTTTATGGGTCAGCGTCAAAGTGCCCATTAAAGGTAATATGGCCAAGAGATTTTTGAGGTTGTAACTAGCAGAATAGATAAGGGGCAACCAGTGGATGTGAGATATTTGGATTTTCAGAAGGCATTCGATAAGGTGCCACACAAGAGGTTATTAAACAAAATTAGGGCTCATGGGATTGGGGGTAATATACTAGCATGGACTGAGGATTGGTTAACTGACAAAAAACAGAGAGTAGGAACAAACGGGTCATTTTCGGGTTGGCAGGCTGTAACTAGTGGGGTACCTACCGCAAGGATCAGTGCTTGGGCCTCAGCTATTCACAATCTACATCAATGATTTGTATGAGGGGACCAAATGTGATATATCCAAGTTTACTGATGATACAAAGCTGGGTGGGAATGTAAGTTGTGAGGAAGGTGCAAAGAGGCTTCAAGGGAATATAGACCATGCAAAGAGGCTTCAAGGGAATATAGACTGGCTAAGTGAGTGGGCAAGAACATGGCAAATGGGATATAATGTGGAGAAATGTGAAGTTATCTACTTTGGTAGGAAAAATAGAAAATCAGAGTTTTTTAAATGGTGAGAGATTGGGAAATGTTGGTGTTCAGAGGGACCTGAGTGTCCTTGTACACGAATCACTGAATGTTAACATGCAGGTACAGCAAGCAATTAGGAAAGCAAATGGTGTGTTGGCCTTTATTGCAAGAGGTTTGAGTATAAGAGTAAAGACGTTTTACTGCAATTATATAGGGCCCTGGTGAGACCACACCTGGAGTACTGTGTACAGTTTTGGTCTCCTTACCTAAGAAAGGATGTACTTGCCATAGAGGGAGTGCAACGAAGGTTCACCAGACTGATTCCTGGGATGGGGGGGATTGTCCTATGAGGAGAGATTGAGCAGACTCGGCCTATATTCTCTGGAGTTTAGAAGAATGAGAGGTGATCTCATTGAAACATACAAAATACTTACAGGGCTTGACAGGGTAGATGCAGGGAGGATGTTTCCCCTGGCTGGGGAGTCCAGAACCAGGGGTCACAGTCTCAGAATAAGGGGTTGGCCATTTAGGACTGAGATGAAGAGAAATTTCTTCACTCAGGGTGGTGAATCTTTGGAATTCTCTACCCCAGAGGGCTGTGGGGGCTCAGTCATTGAGTATATTCAAGACAAAGATTAATAGATTTTTGGTTATTAAGGGAATCAAGGGATATGGGGATAGTGCAGGAAATTGGAGTTGAGGTAGAAGATCAGCCATGATCTTATTGAATGGCGGAACAGGCTCGAGGGGCCAAATGGCCGACTCCTGCGCCTGTTTCTTATGTTCTTAAGAAAGCTGGTTCCTCCTTGAAGAAAATGTTGACGACATCTATGTGAAGATTTGTCTTTTCTGAATTGCAAATTGACTTTACCCTAATTGCAGTGGGGTTTGAAAGTTATTTCAGCAACATACTGATGAGAAACAATTGACACTGTTTGAGTTTGGATTCACTTGATCCAGATTTAATGCTATCAAGCTGATGTGAATTGGATGTAACCTGCAACATTCCCACTCGGTCTGAACTAGGTTGTGGATAGGATGTTATGAAATTACCAGCTCAGGCAATGTTTTCCTTGGAGGAACAAATGATCAGGGATTGGGATCTGAAAGTTTACACTGATCGATTCAAATCATATTTCTGCATAGTTAGCTTTAAGCTAGGGTTTTTATTTCTGGCCTATGGTTAATCTACACTGCTTACACTTACAATTGTAATATGGGAATGGTAGCATAGTGGTAATGTCACTGGGCTAGTAATCCAGAGGCCTGGACTAATGATCCAGAGACGTGAGTTGAAATCCCACCATAGCAGCTGGGGAATTTAAATTCAGTTAATTAAATAAATCTGGAATTAAAAAGCTAGTATCAGTAATGATAACCATGAAACTATCGGATTGTCATAAAAACCCATCTGGTCTACTAATGTCTTTTAGGGAAGGAAATCTGCCTTTCTTACCTGGTCTGGCCTGTATGTGACTCCAGACCCACAGCAATGTGGTTGACTCTTAACTGCCCTCTGAAATGGCCAAGCAAGCCACTCAGTTGTGACAAACCGCTACGAACAATAATAAGAATGAAACTGGACGGAATACCCGGCATCGGCTACGGCAACGGCACACCCAGCCCAGTTGACTCTGCGAAGTCCTCCTCACCAACATCTGGGGACTTGTGCCAAAATTGGGAGAGCTGTCCCACAGCCGAGTCAAGCAACAGTCTCACAGAATCATACCTTTCAGCCAATGTCCTAAACTCCTCCATCACCATCCCTGGGTATGTCCTGTCCCACCGGCAGGACAGACCCACCAGGGGTGACGGCACAATGGCATACAGTCGGGAAGAAGTGGCCCTGGGAGTCCTCAGCATTGACTCCGGACCCCATGAAGTCTCATGGCTTCAGGTCAAGCATGGGCAAGGAAACCTCCTGCTGATTACCACATACCGCCCTCCCTCAGCTGATGAATCCGTACTCCTCCATGTTGAACACCACTTGGAAGAAGCACTGAGAGTAGCAAGGGCACAGAATGTACTCTGGGTGGGGGACTTCAATGTCCATCACCAAGAGTGGCTCGGTAGCACCACTACTGACCGAGCTGGCCGAGTCCTGAAGGACATAGCTGCCAGTCTGGGCCTGCGACAGGTGGTGAGAGAACCAACACGAGGGGAAAAACCTACTTGACCTCGTCCTCACCAATCTACCTGTCGCAAATGCATCTGTCCATGACCGTATTGGTAGCAGTGACCACCGCACAGTCATTGTGGAGATGAAGTCCCGTCTTCACACTGAGGACACCCTCCATCGTGTTGTGTGGCACTACCACCGTGCTAAATGGGATAGATTCAGGACAGATCTAGCAGCTCAAAATTGGGCATCCATGAGGCGCTGTGGGCCATCAGCAGCGGCAGAATTGTATTCCACCGCCATCTGTAACCTCATGGTCCGGCATATCCCTCACTCTACCATTACCATCAAGCCAGGGGACCAACCCTGGTTCAATAAGGAATATAGAAGAGCATGCCAGGAGCAGCACTAGGCGTACCTAAAAATGAGGTGCCAACCTGGAGAAGCTGCAATACAGGACTACATGCATGCTAAAAAGTGGAAGCAACATGCTATAGACAGGGCTAAGCGATCCCACAATCAACGGATCAGATCAAAGCTCTGCAGTCCTGCCACATCCAGTCGCGAATGGTGGTGGACCATTAAACAACTAACGGGAGGAAGGGGTTCCATGAATATTCCCATCCTCCATGATGGTGGAGCCCAGCACGTGAGTGCAAAAGACAAGGCTGAAGCGTTTGCAACCATCTTCAGTCAGAAGTGCCAACTGGATGATCCATATTGGCCTCCTCCCGAGGTCCCCACCATCACAGAAGCCAGTCTTCAGCCAATTCTATTCACTCCACGTGATATCAAGAAACGGCTGAGCGCACTGGATACAGCAAAGGCTATGGGCCCCAACAACATCCTGGCTATCGTGCTGAAGACTTGTGCTCCAGAACTAGCCGAGCGTCTAGCCAAGCTGTTCCAGTACAGCTACAACACTGGCAACTATCCGACAATGTGGAAAACTGCCTATTGTGTCCTGTCCACAAAAAGCAGGACAAATCCAATCCGGCCAATTACTGTCCCATCAGTCTACTCTCAATCATCAGCAAAGTGATGGAAGGTGTCATCAACAGTGCTATTACGCGGCACTTACTCACCAATAACCTGCGCACTGATGCCCAGTTTGGGTTCCGCCAAGACCACTTGGCTCCCGACCTCATTACAGCCTTGGTCCAAACATCGACAAAGGAGCTGAATTCCAGAGGTGAGGTGAGAGTGACTGCCCTTGACATCAAGGCAGCATTTGACCGAGCGTGGCATGAAGGAGTCCTAGTAAAACTGAAGTCAATGGGAATCGGGGGGGCGGGAAATTCTCCACTGGTTGGAGTCATACCGAGCACAAAGGAAGATGGTTGTGGTGGTTGAAGGTCAATCATCACAGCCCCAGGACATTGCTGCAGGAGTTCCTCAGGGCAGTGTCTTGTTCCCAACCATCTTCAGCTGCTTCATCAATGACCTTCCCTCCCACATAAGGTCAGAAATGGGGATGTTCGCTGATGACTGCACAGTGTTCAGCACCATTCACAACTCCACAGATAATGAAGCAGTCCATGCCCGCATGCAACAAGACCTGGATGACGTTCAGGCTTGGGCTGATAAGTGGCAGGTAACATTTGCACCACAGAAGTGCCAGGCAATGACTATCTCCAATAAGCGAGAGTCTAACCACTGCCCCTTGACCTTCAACGGCATTACCATCGCCGAATCCCCCACCATCAACATCCTGGGGGTCATCATTGACCAGAAACTTAACTGGACCATCCATATAAATACTGTGGCAACAAGAGCAGGTCAGAGGCTAGGTATTCTGCGGCGAGTGTCTCATGTCCTGACTCCCCAAAGCCTTTCCACCATCTACAAGGCAGAAGTGAGGAGTGTGGTGGAATACTCTCCACGTGCCTGGATGAGTACAGCTCCAACAACACTCAAGAAGCTCGACACCATTCAGGACAAAGCAACCCGCTTGATTGGCACCCCGTCCACCACCTTAAACATTCACTCCCTCTCCCACCGGCGTATCATGGCTGCAGTGTGTACCATCTACAAGATGCACTGCAGCAACTCGCCAAGGCTTCTTCGGCAGCACTTCCCAAACCCGCGACCTCTACCACCTAGAAGGACAAGGGCAGCAGGCGCATGGGAACACCACCACCTCCAAGTTCCCCTCCAAGTCACACACCATCCTGACTTGGAAATATATCACCGATCCTTCATAGTCGCTGGGTCAAAATCCTGGAACTCCCTCTCTAACAGTACCTTCGCCACACAGACTGCATCGGTTCAAGAAGGTGGCTCACCACCATCTTCTCGAGCAATTAGGGATGGGCAGTAAATGCTGGCTTTGCCAGCGACGCCCACATCCCATGAACAAATTTAAAAAAATTAAAATTGATAAATATGTCAACTTGCAATGATTGAGTGTATATTTACAGTTGCAGTGCACTCAGCCCTATAATGGCACCAACTTTTGGGTATTAATGGTCAAGAGCAGTTCAGGTAATTCTGGTTGTGTTGCTTTTAAATGAGCAGCTTACAAGTGCAGCCATCTAGTTAAAAATGAGCCACAGTCCTTCATGAGTTATAACTCCATTAATGCTGAAATTGATTCCACTTTAACCTTCCTCTTTTTGTAAATATTAACTTGCCTAAGTAGTCTTTGGCCAGCTTCTGTTTGATGGGACAGGGACTACTGCGTTTCAGGTCTTGATTCCTTCTGTATGTGCACATCATGGTTTATTGATGAGTGACATTTTGGTCACCTGAATTCCTAACTGAATATTTTGATTACATGAGATTACATTATTGCATAAAGTAAGTACCATACTTACTCCATGTTGCACTTTCTTTCTTCATTATAGAGTATACCTTCCACCTCACTACCAGCAACCTATGGGGAATCTGCTAATATCTAAATATAAATAATTTTAAATTGCAAAAAGTGCCAAAAGGCCCAGTTTAATTTTCCTCCATATATTACAGGAATATATTTGAATCTTGCTACAGAATAAGGTTTGTTTCCCCCGCCCCCCCCCCCTTCCAGATTATTCAGATTGAAAGGTTAATGGTTAAGATGACAAAAATCTCAACATTTGTTTAAATAATTGTGTAGAATCTACATCATTGAAGACTAACATGCAATAATGGGCATCAAGAAGTAAATTACAAGGGTGTAATCTAATCATGGAGTTCACATGATTTCGTAAGCTTGCAGTTCAAGGGGTTTAGAAATGCGCTCTCAATCCTGAGATTAGATTAGTTTTAAAATACTCTTTGCTATGTTTTTCACAAAGTACTATATTAGACAGGCCTTCTTTCATGCAAATGAAGGTGCTGTTGTGGTTTTTATATATTATTTCCATATGTGAAGGATATCTGACTATTCACTTCAATTTAGTCAATACTTGTTGATTTCAGGGGAATTTGCCTCCCAAACCTTAAGGGAATGGGTTCTATGCGGTGGAAATTTATGTCTACTTGTGCGGTCGACCAGATTGTTATAACCTACTTTAACCTTCCTGAACCCTATTTATGGATTTCAACTATTTAAATGGAATTTTGGACTTCAGCAAGCTCCTCTGAATTGCACACTGTATATTTGATTGCTGAGAACAGATTATTGGACCAATCTCTCAAAAATATGCAGTAGCAGATAGAGCAAGGTAATGTGGTTCATAGAAACAGAAGATAGGAGCAGGAGTAGGCCATTCGGCCCCTCGAGCCTGCTCCGCCATTCAATGTGATCATGGCTGATCATCCAAATTCAGTACCCTGTCCCTGCTTTCTCCCCATATCCCTTGATCCCCTTAGCCTTAAGAAATATATCTAACTCCTTCTTGAATATATTTAATGAATTGGCCTCAACTGCCTTGTGTGGTAGAGAATTCCACAGGTTCACCACTCTTGGTGAAGAAATTCCTCCTCATCTCAGTCCTAAATGGCTTACCCCTTATCTTTAGACTGTGACCCCTGGTTCTGGACTCCCCCGCCATCGGGAACATCCTTCCTGCATCTAGTCTGTCTAGTCCTGTTAGAATTTTATAAGTTTCAATGAGATCCCCTCTCATTCTTCTAAACTCTAGCGAATATAAGCCTAATCGACCCAATCTCTCCTCATACGTCATTCCTGCCATCCCAGGTATCAGTCTGGTGAATCTTCGCTGCTCTCCCTCCATGGCAAGAACATCCTTCCTCAGATAAGGCGACCAAAACTGCACACAATACTCAAGGTGTGGTCTCACCAAGGCCCTGTACAACTGCAGCAAGACATCCTTGCTCCTGTACTCGAATCCTCTCACTATGAAGGCCAATATACCATTTGCCTTCTTAACCGCCTGCTGTCTTGACCCAGTTCCCAATGGGTATTCCATATTTTTTATTCATTCACGGGATGTGGGTGTTGCTGGCATAGCCTACATTTATTGCCCTTGAGAAGGTGGTGGTGAGCGCCGCCGCCTTGAACCGCTGCAGTCCGTGTGGTGAAGGTGCTCCACAGTGCTGTTAGGTCGGCAGTTGCAGGAATTTGACCCAGCGACGATGAAGGATCAGCGATATATTTCCAAGTCAGGATGGTGTGTGTGACTTGGAGGGGAACTTGGAAGTGATGGTGTTCCCATGCGCCTGCTGCCCTTGTCCGGGTTAGGGAGGTGCTGTCGAAGAAGCCTTGGCAAGTTGCTGCAGTGCATCTTGTAGATGGTACACACTGCAGCCGTGTTGCGCCGGTGGTGGAGGGAGTGAATGTTTAAGGTGGTGGATGGGGTGCCAATCAAGTGGGCTGATTTGTCCTGGATGGTATTGAGCATCTTATGTGTTGTTGGAGCTGCACTCATCCAGGAAAATAGAGAATATTGCATCACGCTCCTGACTTGTGCCTTTTAGATGGTGGAAAGGCTTTAGGGAGTCAGGAGGTGAGACACTCGCCGCAGAATACCCAGCCTCTGACCTGCTCTTGTAGTGACAGTATTTTTATGGTTGGTCCATTGAATGTCATGGGGCGGTGGTTAGCCGCTCGCTTGTTGGAGATAGTCATTGCCCGGCACTTGTGTGGTGCGAATGTTACCTGCACTTATCAGCCCAAGCCTGAATGTCGTCCAGGTCTTGCTGCATGGACTGTTTCATTATCTGAGGAGTTGCGAATGGCACTGAACACTGTGCAGTCAATAGCGAACATCCCCACTGCTGAGCTTATGATGGAGGGAAGGTCATTGAAGCAGCTGAAGATGGTTGGGCCTAGGACACTGGCCTGAGGAACTCCTGCAGCAGTGTCACAGTTTGTCAGCCTCACAAGACATAAAGATACCTTATGGGAAATGAGAAACTTTACACTGAGGTAACGATGTTTGTAAGATTTGAGTTAAGATGGTTGTTGGCAGAAGTTGAGAGAGACTTACTCTGCCTTGTGCATTTGGAGTGCTTGATACTTACACTGGGTACCTAATATTGAAAAATGTTCTACTTACTAATACTCTACTTTTTTTTTGAGTTAAGATGTTCCAGACTGAATATTTTCATGCAGTAGCAGCTGTTAACAGGTTTGGAGAGACCATTAATAACATTTGTTACCAGATGTCTCATGGCCATGAAATTTAGGACTCGGGGCGGGGCGGGGGGGGGGGGGGAAATAGGGCCGCTTAACTTGGGAGATGTTGTGCTTCTGGTTTATTAAAGGCAGATGCTAGTGCTATTGTCTCACCTGTTAAGTTGACAGTACTATCAAAAATAGATTTACCAAGATGAAGTTTGACCACAGCAGAGAGCAGTTGTTACTGTGCTGGGTTTCCCTAACCCCTGCTGGTTCTCTGAGCTCCTGAGACTGGCCACTATAGTTGGATTTCGTACATTACATTTCGTGCATTTAATAGGAATTGTATAATGGAGTATGAAATTGTTTAGAGCCTGATGATTACTTCTATTTTCTCATTTGCCCTGTGTTCAAGATTCTGATCTGAAAAACGGCCAATTCTGGAGCCTTGACTATGTCAGGATGGATGTGGTACGTAAACTTTTCTTTCATGTGGCATAGGGCAGGGTCTACCCTGCCCGTATTCTTCCCAGAATCCACCAGACACAGATCATAGAATCATAGAATGGTTACAGCACAGAAGGAGGCCCGTCGAGCCCGTGCCGGCTGTCTGCAAGAGCACTTCAGCTAACCCCACTCCCCCGCCCTACCCCCTTCAGGTATTTATCCGATTGTCTTTTGAAAGCCACGATTGAGTCTGCCTCCACCACCCTTTCAGGCAGTGCATTCCAGATCCTAACCACTCGCTGCGTAAAATCTTTTTTCCTCCTGTCGCCTTTGGTTCTTCTGCCAATCACCTTAAATCTGTGTCCTCTGGTTCTCGACCCTTCTGCCAATGGGAACAGTTTCTCTCTACTCTGTCTAGACCCCTCATAATTTTGAACACCTCTATCAAATCTCCTCTCAATCTTCTCTGCTCTAAGGAGAACAACCCCAGCTTCTCTCATGTAACTGAAGTCCCTCATCAGTTACGTGGATAGACCAGAGAACATGTCATGTGTGATATGGGCATGGAATGGAACATAGATTTCACAGCATCTGTTATCTACTCTTAATTTAAACTCGCTTAATTGAAATTATCTCATTTTGTTTCGCACTAAATTCCCACTTTGCTGTGTTATTGATGTTTAATTAAAATTATTGAATAAGCAAAGATTAACGACCATTGGTAAAATTATGTTCTAACACATAGAACAAAGGTTACCTATAATATGGGGTTTGCAATAATTCTGCATTTGCTTTACTGCAAATATTGTACCCTCAGTTATTAAAGGGTTAGCCAATATAGTACTAGGATTTAAAAAGAGTCCAGTGAACAGATTTTCAATGTTAATGCTGTCCAAAGAATGCACTAACAAATGAAATCGCACTTAAATAAAATCTTTTATGTAATAAAACCAGGGTGACTTCAAGGCAGTTATCTGATCTGTGATCTGTGTTTGGGGGTATGGTGGGGGGCGGGGGGGTGGAAGTGTGATCAGATGATATGGCTGTGATAAAGCTCGATCATTGCCAAATCTCTTGGGTCAACAGTCCCGAGCATCCATTTTAACTTTTAATAAACAGAAGTTCAAAATTCTATATTGAGTTATGTTGGGAGTGGTGACTGAAGCAACATCTTTGTTTGATTTTCTGAGATCTCATTCCAATGTGTACACAGGCCCATTTCATGCTCCTGGCTTTCTTGAGACCTTTAATTGATTATTACAAGCTGTGATCTGTGAAGTGACAGGTCACAGCATACAGTCCTTCCATTTTTTAAAGTAGACACATTGCTAGAAACGCCCTTTAAAATCCCAGAGCATCTTGACATCAAAGCTGCTTTAATTAGTATCCTGGTATATGCCCACAGACGTGGGAGTAGGAATCTGCTGAGGTTGGTATGTTTTGTTGAAATTGTTAATGAGCAGGTCAAGAAGAGTGTATTACAGTGTGCTGCTGGATTCCATTTAAAACTGTGACTTTACTTCCAAGATTCAGTATCCTCATGTATGGTGCAGATCTCTGGATAGAATAAAAAGTTATCCATGTGATGCATTGTTAGGTTAATTTCATAAACCATAGTAAGCATTCAAATTGGTGTTGGCATTTGAATCTTTATGGGAAAAGTTTATTGTGCACTCTTCATGTTCATGCTGTTCTCCAGTTAAGAGAATGAGATAAAGACCATACACTTTTCCATTACTTACAGTACATGTGGTTTCATATGAATCAGGAATTTGGCAGAAAGTACATTTCCACAGAACAACACAATTTTGAGTGACTGAAAAATATACCGTTATAGCTTTGTCAATCAAATTTATTCCACCCAATATTTGATTTAATTACAAGAATATTTCAGTATAGTAATTGACAAATGGCAAAATACTACAGAATGGTGCTGTCATTTTGCTGTGTGCAATCTGGTGGTTATGACCAATCGCTTGCTGTGCACTTGCAACAGAGTTTGCCAATGCAGAAAAAGGACTATGGCCTGGCTTGAAACCATCAGTTGTTGGGTCCCCATTAGGACTTGGATAATCAAAGGTAAACTGTTGATATTCTGCAGAGCTATAAAGCTCTTGTGCTTCATTTTACAGGCTTTGATACTTCTGTGGTCGGTTTTGAAGTTGCGCACCCAAGTAGATAGTTGATGGGTGTAATTGTCATCTATTTAAATTTCTAGTCATTCTTAAAATTATATTAACCTCTGTAGAATAAACGCTAGATTTTCAACAACGCTCGTCCCATGGAAACACCTCCGCATTGATTGAAAAGATTCTCTAGTTCTGATTTCAAGCTATCATAAGGTGAGGTATTGGTTTGCTTTCTGGCTCCAGTTAATTCTGGGAGTGTTTTCCAACCCAGGATAACCATTCACTATTCATATTTGTGGCTTAATTGATGAAACCAAAGTGGTAACTGAATTTTATTCATCTGGTTTTATGTGTGGCAACTTTTTGTGTACTTATGCGATTTTTTTTTTACCTTAAGAATTAACGGGTAGTTGAAGTTCATGGCAAGCAACAAATCGGTTTGTGCTGCTCATGTTCTGGTTCTGTCCTTCTCAGAAAGTGGGTGATATGTAGAAGGACATATAATATCCTCTTAATGGAATGAGCTTTGTCAGCAAAAACTAAGACTGCTGCTTCCAGGCGCCTGAACCAGCCTGCAGTGTGTTGTATTCCAGGAGCTGCAACAGCTGCATGTCATTGCCTTTTTGTCCATTGGAGTTATGGTTATTTCCCTCCTGCCTTTCAAAATGTGCATTATATGCCTTTGATGTGTCCATTGGCCAGCTCATAAAACCAAAATTTGTATATTGGAGAGATGACAAACCTTTACGATTGATTAACATTTGAATCTTGAATATAACAACAGTACACGAAGCCCGTCCCAATGGTTCGTGGTGTGGCACTGAACCTTCGAAGATCTGAAGTGTCTCTTGTTTGACTCTGAGTTTGTGTGAAACTAGCTGGGTGTGATGAAATTTAACTGTCTCCCCCTGGGGTTGTGGGGATATGGGAAAGGGAGAAATCCAGCAGGATTCTTTCACTTTTTTGCATTCTGGTGACCCTTTCTGCAAAGTAGATGTGTTTGATGAGACCAGGATCAGACTTTGATTTGATGCTTTTCTTGTTGAAGTAGCTTCTGAGTTTTGCTAATTTGGTATATTACGAATGGCAACTTGGGTAAAGTACCAGGGATTTCTGATGCTAGTAGAACCAAGCTTCAAAATGAGTGACTGACTT
Organism: Squalus acanthias; assembly: GCA_030390025.1. NCBI lineage: Eukaryota > Metazoa > Chordata > Chondrichthyes > Squaliformes > Squalidae > Squalus > Squalus acanthias. Next base: position 68,380,962 of record CM059443.1, on the reverse strand, counting down.
CAGGAGAGATGGGGAATTGCAGAAATTAATTTTATTCAAAGGATGTCAACAGGATACTAATGTGGATACAGGTACGTCAAGTAAAGTGGAACACCATTGAATAAATGGAAGCCTTTTACGTTTTGCAGACCAGAATACTGAATAAATCCCTCGCCTTTCCCTATCTCTGTAACGTTCTTCAGCCATATAACCCTCTGAGAAATCTGTGTTATGCCAATTCTGGCCTTTTGTGCATCCCCCATTCCCTTCTCCCACCACAGGCGGCTGTGCCTTCAGCCATCAAGGTCCCAGGTTCTTGAAACCCTCCCTAAACATCTCTGCCTCTCCTTTTAAAACCCTCCTTAAAATATACCTCTTTGATCAAGCTTTTAGTCACCCCTCCTAATCGCTCCTTTGGCTCGGCATTGATATTTGTCTGATTATGCTTCTGTGAATTACCTTGGATATTTTCTATGTTAAAGGCACTATATAAATGCAAGTTGTTATTGAATAGTACACTGCAAAGACTGAACTAATGCAAGAAATGCTACTTAAACAAAATGCTCGACAAAGTTTCTTTGTATTCGGCAAAATATTATCGGAAGTTTTCCAGTGGTTTTCCCTGGTATAGTCCTGTAGAAAAGTTTGAAGGTAAGGCATTGGCTGTCTGTGACTAAATATTATTAGAAACTGAGTGCATATAATTCCAAGAACAGACATTGAAATGATTGGTCTTGCATTATCTTTCTGATTTTTTTTTTTTCCCCTGTAAGGAATCTGACGTGTTGCAAAAGTCTTTTAGCCTTTCCAGTCCTCTTTCATGCCAATTTGTATTCTCTTAAATAGCAAGCTGACCTCTTTGGCTCACACTTCATTTCTCTTGCTATTCTAATCTTGGTGGTGAACCTCCCTCCATTGCTCAGGTTACAAACCTTAGACTTCAGTCCTCTTGTAGTACAATGGCTGAATTACTGTATATTCATCTCCAACATGCTCTTCATTGGTGTAATAGAAATCTTGTTTCACTCAATTCTTCAAAGAAAAGGTTCTTCATCCCTCAGGTTACCACCTCTTTAGCCTTTGGCTCCTTAGTCCTTCCTCATTTGCTATCATTCTTAGCCTTGATATCTCTTCACTTCAAATGGAACTCGCCTGCCTATTGTTAAAGTCACCATGTGGAAGCTTTTTATTTTCTTTCATGACGAACACTTCTTTCCTTTCAACTTTATAAAATTAGGTCACCCGCAAGCTTGAATACTGCTTCCATATATCCGAGAATGCTCTTTGAAAGCCACTCACTCGAGCAACTTAAAAAAAAAAAGCTTGTCCGCTCACTTGGCTGCCAGTGGTACTTGGCTTTTTCTAATTCATTGCTACAACTATGATAGGTACTCAATGTTCTCCTTGCTTCTGTTAATGCTTGAGATACACACCCTTGCTCTCTCCACATCCCTATTGTAAAATCATGAGTCATCAGTGTCCCACTCTTCCTTTCCTAGGACCTCAAAACTTCTCGAGCTTTCCCTCCTCGATCTTTCTTTCCTTCCTCCTATAATCAGGTTTGTTGAAACCCAAGTTTGACATCACCTAATCACGGTTTCCTGATTTACCTCATCTTTTATTCTTCTTCAGTGTTGGTCCCCTGCTTTGTGACCTTTGCCCATTCACTGTAGTTTTAAAAAAAGTAACAAATTTTGGACAGCTGCAGTTGAAAGGGCATGAAAAGCAGCTTGTATGGAAGTTATTTCCCCCCATTGTTCGTCGTTGTTGCTTTCCTTTTTTAATTAAAAGCAGCCCAGAGCGAAACTGTAGTGTGATGGACAAGAATGAACCGGGACCTTCTGCAAATTGCTCCAAACTCATTCTGAGACTGTTTACTGTTGTAACCTGCTTTGATACTTGTATCTTTTGATATTGATTATTAAAGTTTGCTTTGGTTTTATTAGCTGAGAGCTGCTGCGAGTTGCTGAATCACAAAAATATTACTACAGCTTTTGGGTGACCTAATTTTCTTTTCAACTAACTACGTTTTGTGGAAGGTTCATTTCGGCAAAAGTACATTGATGAAAATTGCACAGTCAGCGGATCTTGAATTATTTTGTTGGCTTAATCCTCCCTGTCTTACTGCGTTGCATTCCTGTGGTACATACTGGTCAGTGAACATCATACATAATGAAATGCTTGTTTAAGTAATTAGTTTCATCAGCGTCTGATTATCAGTGAGGATTGCTTTCTCTTAAAACATAAAAGGAGCAGTGAATAAGCCTTGATTCAGTCTCTGAGCACTGGTTCATGCTGAGTGGGATGTGCATACCAATCTTGTGACTAATGGGTATGGTGTGAACCTAATCAAGAATCACCTTCTTCCCCCTCCACTGGACCATTGGAGATTGGCAGCTTAGTCACAACCAATGACTTAAAAGGACACAAAGCCAAATTTTCAATATAACAATTTGATCCAATTCAGTGTCCTTAGGTTTTATTTTCCAGTATTTAGCTCCGAGTGTAGAACTAGTGAGCCATATTTGTTCAACAGTGCTAGGTTTTGTGTTCAATGCTTTTCAGGCAGTGTTGGACTAGATTTTTGGATGTGCTGAGCATTGGCAATTCTTCAGTTTATATCTAAAGCTCTCTCAACCCAGCCCGCTTCCCATGCTGTAGAATGTGTTAGAAAATGTGTTATCTGCCTGCAGGATCTGCTTTCTTCAATCTGCACTTCTGCAATGATTGTGGCATCATATTGAACTTTAATTCTGCCTTTTTGCCATCTCATTTTGTTTGCCCATGTCTTGTTTTTGACCTTTCAGACTCTTCCCCTTCGAATTTCCCTTTAACAATTTCTACTTCAGCCTAGATCCAAACTAAGTGCATTTATTTAGATTTGTTCTAATGTCCCTGCTATTTGTTTTGGATACTTTGAATTATCGACCTTCAATCTCCTGTGCCTAAAAATAACCTCCCTCTATTCAGTAAATTTATCTGCTGTCTCCATCTCTCGCCCAACTTAGATAAATCTTCAGAATTTTACAACTTTTTGTCAAGCAAAATTCACTGCTTCAATAACATTTTGTTGCAGAGAATTCCACATTCTAACTCCCTCTATCTAACTTATTTTTAAACCTCCCCTTTAATTATTTTCATTATCTTTTGTGCCCTCTTGTTAACCATTCTGCTGACCAGTGGAAGCAATCTATCACTAATTACCTAATCATAACCTTTCATAATCTTGACGACCTCTACCTGGTTATCCCATAGTATTCGAGGCTTTAGTAGAAAAAAAACCCAACGGAACAAGCAATAAATAATAACTAACACCTCATCCCTGGTAAAGCCCCCGTGATTCTGTGCTTTGTCCTTTCCATTTCTTTTATATCCGGTAATGGCATGCCCAAAAATGTACACAGTCCATTAGTAACCTGGCTAAGGTTCTGTACAAGTCATTAATGGTGGCAGCACAAGTCGGTAAGGCCATAAAAAGGCAAACACAATCCTTTTGTATCTGGAGGCACAGTATAAAAGCAAGGAGATAATGGTGAATTTATACAAGATCTATTCATCTCATGGCTGTTTGTGCAACCTTGCAGGCACTGATAGGCTGCCACACGTGCCTACAAAAGTTACTAAACTTCACAAAGTAATAATTGTGTAAAGTGCTTTGACAGGTTTTGTCATTTAGAGTTGCTATATAAATGCAAATTTAATTATATAAGCAAGCAGCCGAGGAGGAGCGGACCTAACCGGGAACCACGTGTGCAGGAAATGTCGTCAGCTGGAGGAGCTCGAGCTCGAGCTCTGGGTTTCGGAGCTTGAGCAGCAGCTGGTGTCACTGCGGTGAGGCTGAGAGCTACTTGGATAGCACATTTCAGGAGGTGGTCACCCCGCAGCTAAGGAGTGCGCAGGCACCACGGGTGGCTCAGCTGTACAGTGAGGGGGGAGAGGAGGGAGAGGAAGATAGGGAAAGCAATATTGGTAGGGGATTCGATAGTTAGGAGAGCAGACGGGCGTTTCTGAGGCTGCAGATGTGACTCCAGGATGTTATGTTGCCTCCCTGGTGCCAGGGTTAAGAATGTCACCGAGCAGCTGCAGAACATTCTGTGGGGGGGGGACGGTTAACAGCCAGAGGTCGTGGTCCATATCGGTACCAACGACATAGGTAGAAGAGGGAATGAGGTCCTGCAGGCAGATTTCAGGGAGCTTGGAAAGAGATTAAAAAGGCAGTAATCTCTGGATTACTGCCGGTGCCACTCGCGAGTGAGTATAGAAATAGGAGGATAGAGCAGATGAATGCGTGGCTGGAGAGATGGTACAGGAGGGAGGGCTTCAGATTCCTGGGGCATTGGGGCCAGTTCTGGGGGAGGTGGGACCTGTACAGGCTGGACCAGTTGCACCTCAACAGAGCCGGTACCAATATCCTCGCGGGGAGGTTTGCTAGTGCTGTTGGGGCGATTTTAAACTAAGTTGGCAGGGGGATGGGCACCAGGATGTAGCATTAGAAAGGAGAAACAAAGGTCTCAAAGGATTGGGAGAGACGGATAGCACTAAAGTAAGAAATAGTAATGTATTAGGTGGGGCCAGACTAAGAGAGATCACAGGATGGTCTGAGATAGGTTTACAGTGTATGTATGTGAACGCACGAAGCATAGTAAACAAGGTTGGTGAGCTGCAGGCACAAATAGCCACATGGGAATATGATCTCATGGCAATAATGGAGACCTGGCTCAAAAAAGGGCAGGATTGGGTATTAAATATTCCTGGATGTAAGGTGTTCAGGAAAGATAGGGAAGGAAAGATAGGAGGTGGTGTGGCAGTATTGGTTAAGGAGAATGTTACAGTGCTGGAGAGAGAGAGAGAGAGAGAGGATGTCCTGGAGGGGTCAAGGACAGAATCTATATAGCTAGAGTTAAGAAATAATAGAGGTGCCATTACACTACTACGTAACCAACCGAGCTCACTAATAGGTCACCAACTAGTGGGAAAAATATGGAGGAGCAAATTTGCAGAGAAATTGCAGAGATGCAAGAACTATAGAGTAGTGATAATGGGCGACGTCAATTATCCTAATATAGACTGGGATAGTAATAGCGTAAAGGGCAGAGAGGGGGGAAGAATTTCTGAAGTGTGTTCAGGAGAACTTTCTTGATCAGTATGTTTCTGGCCCAACGAGGAAGGAGGCATTACTGGATCTGGTTCTGGGGAATGAGGTAGGTCAAGTGGAGCAAGTGTCAGTAGGTGAACATTTAGGGAACACTGATCATAGTATGATCAGGTTCAGATTAGCTATGTAAAAGGACAGGGAGCAATCTAGAGTAAAAATCTTCTCTTCTTAGGCAGTCCCTCGGAACCGAGGATGACTTGCTTCCACACTAAAAATGAGTTCTCAGGTGACTGATGAGTCCAATGCGGGACCTGCAGTCTCTGTCACAGGTGGGGCAGATGGTGGTTGAAGGAGTGGGTGGGTGGGGTGTTTGGGTTGACATGCGCTCCTTCCGCTGTTTGCGCTTGGCTTCCGCTTGCTCCCGGCGAAGTGACTCGAGGTGTTCGGTGCCTTCCCGGATGCTTCTCCTCCACTTTGTGCGGTCTTGGGCCAGGAATTCCCAGGTGTCGGTGGGGATGTTGCACTTTTTCAAGGAGGCTTTGAGGGTGTCCTTGAAGCGTTTCCTATGCCCACCTGGGGCTCTCTTGCCGTGTCGGAACTCCAAGTAGAGCGCTAAACAAGCGCTCTACTCTGAGCTACTCAGAGTAAAAATACTTAATTGGAGGAAGGCCAATTTCAGTGGAATGAGAACGGATCTGGCCCGGGTAAATTGGAATCAAACATTGTCAGGCAAAATTGTAATGGAACCATGGGCTGCCTTTAAAGAGGAAATAGTTTGGGTACAGTTGAGGGACATTCTCACTAGGGGGAAAGGTAGGACAACTAAAGTCAGAGCTCCCTGGATGATGAAATAGATAGAGAGTAAGATTAAGCAGAAAAAGAGCGCATATGACAGATGTCAGGTCAAGAATACATCTGAGAATCAGGCTAAATATAGAAAGTTCAGAGGAGAAATGAAAAAGAAAATAAGAGGGGCAAAGAGAGGGTATGAGAATAGAATGGCAGCTGACATAAAAGGTAATCCAAAAGTCTTCCATAGGCATATAAATAGTAAACGGGTAGTAAGAGGAGGGGTGGGGCCGATTAGGGACCAAAAAGGAGACCTATGCCTGGAGACAGAGGGTATGGCTGAGATGCTAAGAGTTCTTTGCATCTGTCTTCACCAAGGAACAAGATGCTCCCACAGACATAGTGAAGGAGGCGGTAGAGGAGATACTGGATGGGATAAAAATTGATAGAGGAGGTACTAGAAAGGCTGGCTGTACTTAAAGTAGATAACTCACCAGGACCAGATGGGATGCATTCTAGGACACTGAGGGAAGTGAAGGAAGAAATTGCGGAGGTACTGGCCATAATCTTCCAATCCTCCTTAGAAATGGGGGTGGTGCTAGAGGACTGGAGAATTGCAAATGTTACACCCTTGTTCAAAAAAGGGTATAAAGATAAACCCAGCAACTACAGGCCAGTCAATTTAACCTTGGTAGTGGGGAAGCTTTTCGAAACAATAATCAGGGACAAAATTAACAGTCACTTGGACAAGTGTGAATTAATTAAGGTAAACCAGCACGGATTTGTTAAAGGCAAATCGTGTTTAACCAACTTGATCGAGTTTTTTGATGAGGTAACAGAGGGTTGATGAGGGCAGTGGGGTTGACGTGGTGTACATGGATTTCCAAAAGGCTTTTGACAAAGTGCCACATAATAGGCTTGCCAGCAAAGATGAAACCCATGGAATAAAATAGACAGTGGCAGCATGGATACGAAATTGGCTGAGTGACAGGAAACAGAGAGTAGTGGTGAACGGTTGTTTTTCAAATGGAGGAAGGTATACACAGTGGTGTTCCCCAGAGGTTGGTTCTCGGACCACTGCTTTTCTTGATGTATATTAATGACTTGGATGTGGATGTAGAGGGCACAATTTAAAAATTTGCAGATGACACAAAACTTGGAAATATAGTGAACAGTGAGGAGGATAGCGATAGACTTCAAGAAGACATAGACAGGCTGGTGGAATGGGCGGAAATGTGGCCGATGAAATTTAATGCAGGAAAGTGTGAAATGATACATTTTGGTAGAAAGAATGAGGAGAGGAAATATAAACTAAAGAGTATAATCCTAAAGGGGGTGCATGAACAGAGAGATCTAGTGGTATATGTGCACAAATCGTTGAAGGTGGCAGGGCAGGTTGAGAAAGCAGTTAAAAAAGCTTATGGGATCCTGGGCTTCATGAATAGAGGTATAGAGTACGAAAGCGTGGAAATTATGATGAACCTGTATAAAACACTGGTTCGGCCTCAACTGGAGTATTGTGTTCAATTTTAGGCACCGCACTTTAGGAAGGAATGTGAAGACCTTGGAGAGGGTGCAGAAAAGATTTACGAGAATGATTCCAGGGATGAGGGACTTCAGTTACGTGGATAGACAGGAGAAGCTGGGGTTATTTTCCTTAGAGCAGAGAAGGTTGAGAGGAGTATTGACAGAGGTGTTCAAAATCATGAGGGGTCTGGACAGAGTAGATTGAGAGAAACTGTTGGCGGAAGGGTCGAGAACCAGAGGACACAGATTTAAGGTGATTAGCAGACGAATCAAAGGCGACATGAGGAAAAACTCTTTTACTCAGCGAGTGGTTAGGATCTAGAATGCACTGCCTGAAAGGGTGGTGGAGGCAGACTCAATCACTGCTTTCAAAAGGGAATTGGATAAGTACCTAAAGGAAAAAAATTTGCAGGGCTACAGGGAAAGGGCGGGGGAGTGGGAATAGCTGAAGTGCGCTTGCAGAGAGCCGGCACGAGCACGACGGGCTGAATGGCCTCCTTCCGTGCTGTAACCATTCTATGATTTATAGTGTCCTGCACAGTGGTCCTTGGCCCATCAGCTTGGTTACTAAGAAGAATATTAGAACTCATCTGTGTTTGGGTGGCTTTTTCATTGTATTGCAGCAGAACATTTTGACTACTGTAGTATTAATCCTCGGATTTTTGAACCTGTTGAGATAGTGCTAATGAAAACTGATGGGCAGACTGCGAATCAAATTAAAGGAGTCTCTGGAGAGTAGCCTATCCAGCTGTTTCCTATTAAAATCACTGTTGATAAAGGAATGCAATACTGGAGAAAAAATGTGCTATCTGCCTGCTTCTGATAGCATGCTGGAAATGAAGTTACTATGCTGTCAGACCAATTCCATGGAAATGGAACTGTGATAGATATACATGTCCTGTGGGGATCTGATTTTTGTAGTACATGACATAGAATGTCTGCTGACTGGATAACATGCACTGGTGCTGTAATGTGACTGAGGCCAGAGAGGAAGGATTTGATACAGACCTGCACACTTGAAATAAATAGATAAATAAAGCACTGTAGTGACTCAGCAGGCAAGCAGAGCAGTGTACCCCAAATGATGACACTATCCCTCAATTCAGCTGCAAGGGTCTCCTGCAAGTCAAGACATTAAGGCTCACTTCCTATTGATCTGTGTCGTGTACTCTCTGCATTATATAATGCTACTAACGTAATTTAAAACGTCTTGTTGCATTAAAAAGCTTCATTTTCACATGAGTTTTATTGCCATTTCTATAACTTGCTCTGTACTATAGCAACCAGGGCCTGAATACTGCTCTGAAATGGACTAACACAGTAGGATTGATCAGCCATTGCATTGTGTAGTAAGCGAGACATTCCATATTAAAGTGGCTTTGGCTGCTGAAAGTATGATATTTAAAATCTTTAGGTGTTTTGTTAAATTGACATAGAAACATAGGAGCAGGAGTAGGCCATTCGGCCCCTCGAGTCTGCTCCGCCATTCGATGAGATCATGGCTGATCATCTAAACTCAGTACCCTGAACCTGCCTTCTCCCCATATCCCTTGATACCTTTAGCTTTAAGAAATATATCTAACTCATCCTTGAATCTATTTAATGACTTCGCCTCAACTACCTTCTGTGGTAGAGAATTCCACAGGTTCACCACTCTCTGGGTGAAGAAATTCTTCCTCATTTCTGTCCTAAATGGTTTACCCGTTATCCGTAGATTATGACCCCTGGTTCTGGACTCTCCGACCATCGGGAACATTCTTCCTGCATCTAGTTTGTCCAGACCTGTCAATTTTATATGTTTCGATGAGATCCCCTCTCATTCTTCTATACTCCAGTGAGTATAAGCCCAATCGACCCAATCTCTCCTCATATGTCATTCCTGCCATCCCAGGTATCAGCCTTGTGAATCTTCGCTGAACTCCTTCCATGGCAAGAACATCCTTCCTCAGATAAGGCGACCAAAACTGCACACAGTACTCAAGGTGTGGTCTCACCAAGGCCCTGTACAACTGCAGCAGGACATCCCTGTTCCTATACTCAAACCCTTTCGCTATGAAGGCCAACATACCATTTGCCTTCTTCACCGCCTGCTGCACCTGCATGCTTACTTTCAGCGACTGGTGCACAAGGACACCCAGGTCTCGTTGCACTACCCCTTCTCCCAATCTATTGCCATTCAGATAATAGTCTGCCTTTCTGTTTTTGACACCAAAGTGGATAACCTCGCACTTATCCACGTTATATTGCATCTGCCACGCTTCTGCCCACTCACCCAACCTGTCCAGATCATCCTGGAGTTTCTCGCTATCCTCCTCGCTGCACACACTCCCACCCAGCTTTGTGTCATCTGCAAACTTGGAGATATTACATTTAATTCCCTTATCTAGATCATTAATGTATATTGTGAATAGCTGGGGTCCAAGGACCGATCCCTGCGGTACCCCACTAGTCACTGCTTGCCACTTGGAAAAAGACCCATTAATTCCTACTCTCTGCTTTCTGTCCGCCAACCAGTTCTCTATCCAAGTCAATACCTTGCCCCCAATCCCATGTGCCTTAACTTTACCCGCTAATCTCTTATGCGGGACCTTATCGAAAGCCTTTTGAAAGTCCAAATACACCACATCTACTGGTTCTCCCTTATCTATTTTCCCAGTTACATCCTCAAAAAATTCCACTAGATTAGTCAAGCACAATTTACCTTTTGTAAATCCATGTTGACTTTGTCCGATCCTGTCACTGTTTTTCAAATGCTCAGCTATTACATCCTTTATAATGGACTCTAGCATTTTCCCCACTACCGATGTCAGGCTTACCGGTCTGTAATTCCCCGCTTTCTCTCTACCACCCTTTTTGAATAGTGGGGTAACATTAGCTACCCTCCAATCTATGGGTACAGTTCCAGATTCCATCGAATGTTGGAAGATGATCAGCAATGCATCTACTATTTCTAGGGCCACTTCCTTAAGTACCCTAGGATGTAGATTATCAGGCCCTGGGGATTTATCGGCCTTCAATACCGTCAATTTCCCTAACACCATTTCCCTGCAAATACTGATTTCTTTCAGTTCCTCCCTTTCATCAGACCGTATGTTCTCCAACATCTCTGGGAGGTTATTTGTGTCCTCCTTTGTGAAGACAGAAGCAAAATATGCATTTAATTGGGCTGTCATTTCTTTGTTCCCCATTATAACTTCCCCCCGCTTCTGACTGCAAGGGACCTACACTTGATTTCACTAATCTTTTTCTCTTCACATATCTAGTCAGTTTTTATGTTCCCAGCAAGCTTACTTTCATATTCTATTTTCCCCTTCTTAATTAATCCCTTTGTCCTCCTTTGTTGAATCCTAAACTGCTCCCAATCCTCAGGGCTACCGCTTTTTCTGGCCAATTTATATGCCCTCTCCTTGGATCTTATGCTATCCCTAATTTCCCTTGTTAGCCACGGTTGAGTCACCCTTTTTGTTTTATTCTTATGCCACACTGGGATGTACAAATTCTGTAGTTCATCCATGCAGTCTTTGAATGTTTGCCATTGCCTATCCACCGTCAAACCCTTGAGTGACATTCCCCAATCAATCCTACCCAATTCGCGCCTCATACTATTGTAGTTTCCTTTATTTAAATTCAGGACCCTAGTCTCTGATTCAACTACTTCACTCTCCATCCTAATGAAGAATTCTATCATATTATGATCACTCTGACCCAAGGGGCCTCGTACAACAAGATTGCTAATTAATCCTTTCTCGTTGCATAATACCCAGTCTATGATGGCCTGATCTCTGGTTGGTTCCTCGACATATTGTTCCAGAAAACCATCTCGTAAACATTCTAGGAATTCCTCCTCCACAGTATTTTTACTAATTTGGTTAGCCCAATCTATATGTAAATTAAAGTCACCCATGATGACTGCTGTGCCCTTACTGCATGCTTCTCTAATTTCCCTTTTAATGCTGTCCCCAACCTCCGTATTACTGTTTGGAGGTCTATATACCACTCCCACTAACGTTTTCTGCCCCTTGTTATTTCTCAGTTCAACCCATACAGATTGCGCATCATCAGAGCTAATATCCTTCCTTTCAATTGTGTTAATCCCCTCTTTAACCAGCAATGCTACCCCACCTCCCTTTCTTTTTTGCCTATCTTTCCTAAATATTGAATAACCCTGGATGTTGAGTTCCCAGCCTTGGCCACCCTGGAGCCATGTTTCTGTAATCCCAATCAAATCGTATTCATTTACCTCTATTTGCGCAGCTAATTCATCCACCTTGTTCCGAATGCTCCTTGCATTAAGACACAAAGGGGTAGAAATTAGGTCGCGCCCCATTTGGGGCGCAAATATCGTCTGGACGCAAATATTAGCGCCTGGCGCTAATTATCGGCACTGACTGGAAACTTCACTTTTACCGCCCCGGGAGGTGAGTGGAGCGCTAAATCAGGCGCTGCACACCTGTCATAAGGCGCAAAGGCCGAGGAGTGAGGCGCTAACTCAGAGCGCTGGCGAAGCTCATGTAATGTCAGTCAGCAATGGAACACACACACAATGGCACGGGCCAGTTCTTAAAGGGGATGGTTAATCTTGCTTTCCATCCACATCCTGTTCATTGCTGCCTTGAATCTCGGCCTGGAGAGACTTGCACATCAAATGTGCTGGAAAGAACAATGGAGAGTACCAGGCAAAGAGCTCAGAGTGCAGCTCCCACAGTCTCTGCTAAATCGATACAAGGAATGGCAAATCAAAATGAACCTGCAAAGTGCTGCTCAGTACCCAAAACTCCTTCACACAACGTTGAATCTCTCCAGAAGTCTCTCCCTCTCTCTCTCAGAATGCGTAGTTCAAAAATGCCACCAACAATAAAAGACAGGAAGAGGCCCCCTTTAAATAGCGCCCCCCCCCAGCCCCACAGCGATTGATAGCGTTCCAGTCTTCCGGTCGTTGGAAGCGCCAGGCGGTAAGGCAGGGGGGCGCCACTCAATTTCCGCTCTGGGGCGCCACAAGGGCGTTGCACCATGGAATGACGTCACAATCTGCGCGCGCAGGTGGTCGCAGCGGTAAGTTTTAGCGCCGCCGCACAATGTCAAGTTAAGTTCCCGAGCGGCGCAAACATCGCTGCGCCCGGGCGTTAGCGGCTTTGCGCCCCATTAGCGCCCTCTTAAGGCGCTAACGGGAGGCGCAACCAACTGAATTTTTACCCCAAAGCCTTCAGGCTTGTTTTTTTAACGCTCTCAGACCTATATGAATTATTATTTACTGACCATGTTTGATTTAAACCGTTGAGTTCTTTGCCTTCTACTTTTGTTTTTCTCCTTCCTGTCTTTAGCTTTTATCCTTATTTCCCTTTCCTCTGTCTCCCTGCTCAGGTTCCCAACCCCCTGCCACTTTAGTTTAAACCCTCCCCAACAGCACTAGCAAACACTCCCCCCTAGGACATCGGTCCTGGCCCTGCCCAGGTGCAGACCGTCCCGTTTGTACTGGTCCCACCTCCCCCAGAACCGGTTCCAATGTCCAAGGAATTTGAATCCCTCCCCCTTGCACCATTCTTCTAGCCGCGTATTCATTTGAAATATCCTCCTATTTCTACTCTGACTAGCACGTGGCACTGGTAGCAATCCTGAGATTACTACCTTTGAGGTCCTCTTTTTTAATTTACCTCCTAACTCCCTATATTCTGCTTTTAGGACCTCATCCCGTTTTTTACCTATATCGTTGATGCCTATGTGCACCACGACAACTGGCTGTTCGCCCTCCCCCTCCAAAGTGTTCTGTAGCCGCTCCGAGACGTCCTTGACCCTTGCACCAGGGAGGCAACACACCATCCTGGAGTCTCGATTGCGGCTGCAGAAACACCTATCTATTCCCCTTACAATTGAATCCCCTATCACTATAGCTCTTCCACACTTTTTCCTCCCAGCCTGTGCAGCAGAGCCACCCATGGTGCCAGGAAGTTGGCTGCTGCCGCCTTCCCCTGATAAGTCATCCCCCCCAACAGCATCCAAAGTGGTATATCTGTTTGAGAGGGGGATGGCCACAGGGGACCCCTGCACTCCCTGCCTGCACCTCTTACTCTGCCTGGTGGTCACCCATTCACTTCCTGCCTGTACACCCTTTACCTGCGGTGTGACCAACTCGCTAAACGTGTTATTCACGACGTTCTCAGCGTCGCGAATGCTCCAATATGCATCCATCCGCAGCTCCAGCGCCGCAATGCAGTCCGTCAGTAGCTGCAGCTGGATACATTTCCCACACACATGGTCGTCAGGGACACAGGAAGTGTCCCTGATTTCCCACATATTGCAGGACATACTGTCAACAGTAACGGTTAAAACTAATGGAATTGGATTTGAGAACCATTCTATATTTTTTTTTAAAAGTATGGTTGCTGTATGGAATTTGAGCACTGAATGCTTTTATACATAGCAATACATAGAAGCTACAGCACGGAAAGAGGCCATTCCGCCCAACCAGTCCGTCTCATTGTTTATCCTCCATGCGAGCAAATAGTTCTAATCACATTTACCCGCCTTGTACCCATGTTCCTTCATCGTCCATTCCTTTAGCCACCTTCCACTTTAATCTTGAACATTGACATAGTTTCTGCCTCAGTCACTAACCCTACATGTGAATTCCACAGCCTCTCAACTCTCTGTGAAGAAGTTTCTCCTGCCCTCTGTTCTAAATCTCTTGCATTTAATCTTGTATTTATGGCCCCTCCTTCTAGACCCTCAGCTTCTGGAAACGGTCTGCTTCTATCCACCCTTTTTATAATTTTAAACACTTCTATTATATCACCCCGTAATCTACATTGTTCTAACAGAAACGGATCCAATTTTTCAAGCATTTCTTTGTATTTGTATTTCCTTATGCCAGGCAGCATCCTGGTGAGTCTGTTGTGCTGTATGGTCTATCTAATTACAGGCATTACTAGTTCTCACTTAGCATGTCCTGTTGCGGCTACTCTGGGCTGAAGTACGCGAAATTGAGTGTCAGTGAGATTTTTTCTCTCTCTGATTGTGCTGTGCATGTCTCTTCATTGACTACTAGTGACATTCATTCACTAGTCAGCAGGAAGCATAACTGCCGAATGAGGTAAGCAGTATGAGGGACTGGCTGCCCGGGATTCCAAGTTGCTGACTGCCTGGAGACTAGCTGTTGAATTTGTCAGCTGTGCCATAGTGTCTGGTGGATAATGTTACAATTGTATGTGTGGGTTCATGTTTGGTTTCAGAAACTGGAGACCTCTCGCTGCATCTTCTGGGCAGCTGTACCGTCCTCTGCGGAGCGCCTTCCTGTATAGAAGGAAGGAAATGTTTCGGGGAAACAGAAGGACACTGATAAGCAAATCTGCCAATATTACAATGATACTTTATTGCTTTAAACATCTTCAAAGTTTAAAAACTAAGCTTGGAAATGGAGTGACTGGTTAATTCTTTCCATGTTAATGTAAATATTTTAAACTTGGCTAACTTGGACAATCCATAATCTTTGCCCTTGTAGAACCACAAAACAGCGAGTACATTGTTATCGGGACATTCCTTCAAGGCTGCTTTTGTAGGAGGCTGCTGATAACTTTGCTAATTGGTTCTTCAATAGCAGTGACAGTGTGACGCGAGTGTGCTGCCCTTTCAAAGGCACTCGAACCCCACCCAATCCAAAGACCCTGCTGCATAACCTCATCATTCTTGATCTTCTAACTCATTAGTATTTGCACTTGTCCTCAAACCTTTTTGGATAAAAAAAATTTGGAGTTTTTTGTACGTCTTTGGTGCCAGAATTCTGCTGCAAGTTAATTTCCTTGTTTTTAAATTGCCATTTACTGCTTCAAATAATATGTCGCACTGATTTTAGAACTGTTATTATAAACTCCCAGCAAACTGTAATCCTGTACATGTATGCGAGTGCTCCCAAGATTTGAAAAAAGATTTTTATAGTGACTAAAGTTGATTAGATTAATATCCCTCAGTGATGCAACAAGGGGAGTTGTGTGTTTCCATTGATACTATTGTGGACCTGAGTGTTCACTAACAGTCTGCATCTCAGTGAAGTGGGAATTCAGAGCGTTGCATGCGTAAGAAAAAAACTTGCATTTATATCTCTAGCACCTTTCACGTACTCTGGCTGTGAAGAGCTTTAGGTTGTTCAATCAGTTTTTTTCCTGTGATGTGCGCACAGACTATTTTCTGCTGACTTGACTAGTGCTGTTTTTTTTAAAGAAGTGGTTGAAAGTGCAATTGAGTGAGTAAGCTCTTCAGTTGTATAACTGGTGCAGTGAGTTACCAGAATTTGGAACTTCAATAAATTTATCCTTTTATTCTGCAGCCAATGTGTTTCCTTACCAGATGATTTTGCTAATTGTTTCCTGACGTTTGCCTGTTTCAGTCAGCACAAACACCAAAAGTGCCATGTAAAATATCACCAGTATTGATGAGTGAAGCAAATACTGAACGGGACTGTAGGCTGATTGACTTAGATAGTAAAATGTTGAATATTTTAAGTCCATTATTCACATGAATGGAAACTATTGCTATATACAGCTACTGTACTTGTAGAAAGTTTGAGCAGGCCTTTTTCGTGTGTATTATGCAGTGATTAGTAGATCGGCTTCCAAAAGCATTTTGATAATGTATCTCACGAGACTGAGGTGGAATCGGGGAGCCTAAGTGAATATGATTGAAATTTGATTGTGGAATAAGCTAGAGCAGGTTATCAAGAAGCGAGAGAGAAATGAGGGAATAGTGTCATCGGTCTCACTTGTCAAATGGGATTGTCTTTTGTGATCTCCGACTATGCCTCCATGGGAGGATCTTGGTGTAATTTATGTTAATGCTGCTATTTAGGTAAATAACGTTCCAGAGTTGAATTCACAGAAAAGCTGAAAGCATCTGAACCAGAGTGCTTTAAACGATGAAAAGAGATTCCACTGAACAGTCACACTATTGTGGAGATGTTTGTGCACCCAGTATGAGGTGTCTGTTGAGAATATAATCTTGAGAGAGTCAGTTTGGTTGATCGGTCAACTGCCGAATCCCTGAATGAGGAAGGAGTTGGAGGTCCTGCCTTTTCAGTTCCTGTGAATACTCCAAGTATAGCAACAAGAGTCTCATGGGCAGGCAGTCAGCCAGCCAGGTAGGTAGGAAGGAAGCCTGGCCTAGCAATGGCATACTCACCAATCTTGAGCCCATAGCTGTTCAGACTCCGAAGGCTGAGCAGAAAAAGTTAAGTGAGCGGCTGATGGGGGATAGTGTGACATTTTTATGCTGTAACTCAAGATGAGATTTGTTACTCTATGTTCACTTGTTATCTGTAACAAAGCAGCTTAACAAATCATATCTAGCCTTGTCTCACTGATGGGATTTTCAGTGCACAGTTGAAAAGATTGGATTACACTGTTGTATAATTAGATATTGGGAAGTAAACTCAATCCAGAGCATTCAATGCATGAGACGCTTATGGAGTGACTAGCATCGCTGTATCAGGGAATATTTAAGGCAGACCCGAAACTTGTAACTTAGAGCATAATTTATATCAATGAAAAAATGCGTCCATATGTTAGTAGCAAAAAAGAGTTGCATCTGTTGTCTAAGCTGTGATGAAATGACCTCTGACCCTACACTGGTCTTGTTGGGCAAAAGGAAGGAGAGGACTAGAGTGCAGCTGTGTAACTAGCAGCAAGTTCTCACTTGGCCTGATTTCCCTGGCAACACTGAGTATTCTCAAATTTGGAGCAGGAAGTTTCCCTCTGTAAATGTGCCCAGAGGTCCTCGCTCTGCTTTACTCCACAGTCAGGCCAGGATTTACATGACAAAACCTTGTTGTGATCGATGCTCTGTTGTAAGTGTAAATACACCCTTCAGAGGATTCTGATTCAAATGACCATGGATGACTCTGAATTTGTTGAAATTGAGTTTAATTACTGGTTATTGAAATGGAAGATGCTGTTTGCATTGAACAAGCTCCACCCTTTAATGTATTTGCACAGTTGTGCATGCCCTTGCAGAACAAACCAGGTCATTTCAGCCCTGCTGGGAAGCACATGCTTTAATTTATAGTGTGATCTTTCTCCTGTTACTGCTTGAAGTAGCTGAGGCCATATAGACCAGGAAAATCCCTGGTGTCTGCTGAATTACTGGTTTCAGTCTGCATGGTGGGAGAGGTGCTTCCATTGGGTGTCCTGGTCAATTATAGGGCTATGGGGAAAGAGCAAGGGAGTGGGACTAAGTGGATAGCTCTTTCAAAGAGCTGGCACAAGCATGATTGGCCGAATGGCTCCTTCTATGTTGTAAGATTCTATATTTATCCCTCATCCAACATCACTAAAACAGATTATCTGGTCATCTGTCTCATTGCTGTTTGTTTGGATCTTGCTGTGCGCAAATTGGCTGTGGCATTTCCCTACATTACAACAGTGACGACTTCAAAAGTACTTTATTGACTGTGAAGCGTTTTGAGGTCATGAAAGGCGCTATATAAATGCAAGTCTGTCCAATCTCAGCCTTGTTTTCAAATCCCCCCCATGGCCTTGTCCTTCCCTATCTCTGTAACCTCCTCCAGCCCTACAACCCTCCGAGATCTCTGCGCTCCTCCAATTCTGGCCACTTACCCCCGATTTTAATCCCCCACCATTGGCAGCTGTGCCTTCAGCTGCCGAGGCCCTAAGCTCCGGAATTCCCTTTCCAAACCTTTCTGCCTCTCTACCCCTCTCCTTATTTAAGACGCTCCTTAAAACCTACCTCTTTGACCAAGCTTTTGGTCACCTGTCCTAATATCTACTTGTGACTCGGTGTCAAATTTTGTTTGATAATGCTCCCGTGAAGCGCCTTGGAATGTTTTACTACGTTAAAAGTGCTGGATAAATGCAAGTTGTTCTCTGACAATTACAGTGGAGCGGAGTATAATTGACCAAGGTTCACACTCGCTCTCCAGCAACCCCTGATGGGAAGTGTTGGTGAGGATAGTATCGAGCTAAGCTGTGAACCTCCCGCGTTTCCCCCTTATAGTCGTATACATGATAACACTTGCTGTCGAATCTTGCGCATGAATGGTAAGCACTTGGCCAAGGCAGTGCCGGCTGCTAGCACCAACCGTATGCCTGGCAAGGGAATAATGCCTTTGAGAAAAGAAAGACTTGCCTTTATATAGCGCCTGTCATGACGACTGGATATCCCAAAGCGCTTTACAGCCAATGAAGTACTTTTCAAGTGTAGTCACTTTTGTAAGGAGGAAGAGAGAACATTGGCAGAAGGTTTTTTTTAAAAAACTAATACTTACCACAATGTTTACCACCAGGAGGAGATATTATTTAAAAAGGCAACTCAGTTTTTAATTTTTTTTTTAGTTGGGCAGCTTGTCTGTTTATGACCCCAAACTGCCAGATGCCACTGATTAGTTTTATTTAAATGACCAGAAATGCAGATAAATTTGTTTGTATGGTCTCTCCCCAGCAAAGGAAGTATGTCTTTGTTCATCTGCTTTTAGTATAGAACAGCACATTTGCTCAAAATTGAACTCTGTTTGAATTCCTCCTTGTCTGTTAAGTGAATGTGAAGGTGAAAGTGGAGGCACTGTGCTGTACAGCCAGCCTTCTGAATGTTTAGATTACTGTATAAACCATCAGGGCAAAGCCACAGCAATTTGTGACTGTTAAACGTTACCCTAAGATTGTCATGGTCTTTTGCTCCCTTGATATACAACTGTAGCAAAGAACTGCCTGGCCTGCTGAGTTTTTTCCAGCGTTTTCTGTTATTTCGAATTTCCAGCATCCGCAGTATTTTGCTATCGTATACTTTTTCTAACAGTGTGTTTTGGCAACCATTTTAAAATGTTGAAAGGCTTTATGTAAATTTGCCTGTGTCACACACAGGTTTGGCTCAATTCTCCGAGGCAAGCCCACACCTATTGTACTAGTTGGGTAAATGTAAACACAGTTCTTCCACGGTATGCACAGGCTGTCAACTGGAGAAACAAGTTTTTCAGTGATTCATCATCACAATTACTGTGGTTAAAGGTTAGGGATAACTTGAAGCAGTTTACCTTGCTACTGAACAATCCAGAAACTGGTTATTAACCACTGAGTCGGTGATGGAAACCAATAGCAGTCCTTTACCCATGTGACAGCGGTAAATTACTCACTATTTACTCATGCAGCTCTTGGTGTGGTGCTATCGCTTTGGTTTCAGTTAAGTATGTGATGGTATGACATTTTTGTACTCAACCCATTTGAGCTCTGTAAAATAGACAAAAATACAATTCTGCCCTTCCAAACATAGGTTGTGTCTGGAGAGAATATTTTGAACTATAGAACATTTGTATGAAGTTACCGGGCTGCCAATGGTCTTGACAGTAATTTAAGAGGATTACACGAGAAGTATATTGGCTGAATTGTGCTGTTTTGTCTCTGTAGGATGTTAGTACCAATATAGTAAGAGTTTGGTGACAACAGTATGTGTATACAGGAAGGCACTGCCAGGTTGTTAAGTAGTTTAATAAAACGGAGGATGAAGGAGGTTTATGATTGGTGAATCAACCGTGAAACCTCCAAATACTGCTAAGTGTTATATCTGCTCACATCATTATAGTTGTATTGTCAGTTTTCTGGCCCGCACTGGTTGTGGGGATTAGTTATGGGTCACATATGAATGGCTAACCACAAATCCAGCACCAGTTGCATGCGCATGAGTTTGGTAGTTCTTGTACATATTCTAATTGCATTTTGTGCTCTTGTCATTGTTTAAGACAGACTAGTATGAAATCAGAATATATTTTGAAGATTGCAGATCGATGCAGGATAGTTTTAACATGTTGCTGAGTATATCTGGGGCTATGGGTAATATATGCCAAGAGAAACCTTATTTATGTTCGTTGATGGTGTGTCTCTTTCATATGTTCTATATTTTTCCTGTTGTAAACTTTGTTTTATTTTTTTAAATCCCATCCTGTTTTCTCTGTGCTTTATCACTGCTTATCACAATTCTGTAGGACATAAATTGCTGAAACAAACTCTGTTCCCAGTAATGCTACATTCCACACCCACGCAATTAACTGCTGGCAATGAATTGCATCACTGTTTCATTGGCTAGAAACCTCACAATGTGGTTTGTGTTGCTGAAATGTTTGCTGTCTTCTGTTTAACAGTATCTGCACTATATTGAATGCCATGATTCTCTACAATACCATCTTTCTCCCCTACTCAGGAAAACACTGGCTCACATGAGGGTACAGTTCCCCCAGTGCCTGCCACCTCTGGTGCCTTGCCCAAGTGGCCATGTTTGAATAGGGTTTAATGTGGGTTTGGGGACTATCAGTAACTGGGATTGCACTTGGGTTTACCTCCAAAATTTAGGAGCCTCTTGGGGCTTAGAGGGCAAATGCTGGAAGTAGGAATAATAATGGGAATGCTGGAAGGCAAAATAATGTAGGGGGTAGCAAAGGTGGAGTGGTGTGGGATAAAGGTGCTACAGGATGGCAAGAGTTGCTCTCATGGTAAAAGATGACCTGAAGGGAGGCGAGAAGCTGCTATGTTTGTGAGTTGGAGCAGGGGTCAAGCTGTTTTAAGTACACAGTCTCAATGAAGAGGAAGACAACAGGAGGAAAATGCCCAGCTGCATCCTGCAGGCTGACTGCTATCCTTGGGTATTTGGAGGTGGTAACAAGGCCAGGAACATGTTGTGTCTTGGGATTTTAAGGCACTTTAATACTTAAATACCTTATACAGTTTTACTTGTTAAAATACCTTTGTAAGTTTAATGTTCGATCTATTGGTTGTCACTTGAATTTAACACAAATCTAAGTTGTGTGGAATTTTCATAGAGTCCACTTGAACCGTGAAATGCACCCAGTACTAATGTAGATTCTCTTCTAAACCTAGATTGTATCTGGAGGGAATATTTCGAGCTGTACAACAGAGGTGAAGTACTAGCAGCTACAGGTCTGTCACCAGCGGTGATGGTTGTGGGAGGAAATAGATATAATGAATTGAGGATTGCACAAAAAAAATTAAAGCATATTAGGTTAATTGTGATTACTTTACTGCAGTATATTGCTACATTAGCCTAGTGAGACGACTGCTATAGCTGTTGAGTTCTACCTCTGTTAAAGTGCAAGACCCAATATTTCAGTGGAATTCAATTATAGTGATCAAGGATTTCTGTCAGTTCAGCACTGTAGGAACTATACCTCAGTATATTAATGTAAGATTTTCATGATTAAACATGTGGGCTCAAATTTACAATTCACCTCCAATTTACAAGCTCTCTGTAGACAGGCAGACATTTATCTGTAATATTTTTATCACTTCAAAATTACATCTGGAATAGATACAGACTTAAGTCCTTTATACCCTACAGGCGATTAGGTAGTGTGATGTTACCACGTTTCACTCCTTGGTGGGATTATAAACATGCTGATGTGGGTTCCTTCACATGCCATTCTGACTGAACCAATCTCCACACTGACTGACCGAATACCATGGTTCACACCCAGTGGAGGCTTTGCATTCCATTGACAGATTGTTCAGGTCGCTCAATATAAATTAGACAAAGTTGTGAAATTTGGGAAACTCTAAATTCCATCTAATTAATCACCGTTTAGCCTCAGAACATCTGAATTTGAAGCTATACATGCATTTAATCACACTTGTCTAACCCTTTCTGTTGCTTTTTCTCTCTTCCCCCCCCCCCCCCCCCCATAAAGCTAGTAACTTTGGTGGCACTTGAAATCTCAAAGGTTACATCCTGATTATAGGGTGGAGCTGATCTGGCGGACTGCTGGGGTGTAGTGAAACTGGTTGCACCATACTTGCTGCGCCTGTGGAGTTCACTCTCAGTCACATGACTTATGAGGCTGGAATGTGTTAGGTTAGATAAACTAATCTGTAGTAAACTTTAATGTATTTGGAGTTGACAAAGGTAAATCTTATCTCTGGAAGTAAATGTGTAGTGTAGCTGGGGTGTGTATAAGGGGTGGTTAATCAAATTTTAGGGTATACAGGTCAATCAAAAGCAAAAGGTTCCTTTCATTGTTAAACGGATCCAGGTGTTTTCCATGTACTAGTTTTATTGGAATGCTTTTATAAATACATAACGCAGACAAAGCTGGTTTTTCAGCTGCAATTTATTGGGTACATATGGTGTTTTGAGCCTTGATGCTTTTTATAGAAAGTGTAGAACAATAGAACTTCCAACAAAGGAAAATGTTGCTCAGGTTCTATGTGTTACCGAAATGAACTTTAGTGTATGTATAGATGCTTGCATGCGGTTTAGAAAAGGCAGCTTAGGACATACATCTTGTACAGTGTGGGCACAGTAGGGGTGCTTAGCATCCAGTACTTAATGGGTTTATATATAAAAATGACCTGCAAAGATTTTTACTTAGCTTGCTGTCATATGGTGAATTGCGAATGAGTAATGAAAGCAGGGCTAACTAACATTTTGCTAACATAGCCTTTATTAATTTTGCTGTGCTAACCGTTAGTTTTAGCATGTGGAATAAAGGCCAAATTAGCATATTTAAATGTAGCATTTTTTGCTTATTTGTAAGATTGATCTAGGAAATCTTAATTTCACTTTTTCCGATGTACCTAACTATTCTGGGACTTTATAGCTTAATTATTCTATTGTTTGAAGATGGTTTTCCAGTTTGATTTGAAGTATTTGGCTAACATATCGGGGACTAATAGTAATTTGAGTGGCGCCATGACAGTGTGTTTCTGTCTGGATATATGAGCTTCCATGAAAGCAGTCTGGCAAAGATCTTTGGAAATTCAACTTGTTCTATAAAAGTTGTGTGTGATTTTAATCTCTTTCTAGTTGTGGTTGCATTAAACCAGTATTTTAGCAGATTTAGAAAGGTTTTTACTGCAGATTTGTGAATTTAATGGAAGTCTTGCTGCTCTGATTTTTGAGTAAACTCTTTTATACCCGTGCTGAAATGGTGTTACGAGAGTTGATGCCCAACAAATCATGCTGGTCAGGGCCTAATTGCTAATGGCTTTGTGGCAAAATATGCTTAGTCAGTCATCATGTATAATTTTGATAGCTTGGGTGATGGACTTGAGATCTTAGTGGTGCTGCTTTGATGTCTACTGTAGTGATTGGAAAATTCTAACTCTATCTTGCTGCAGCACCAAACCGAAGACCAATCCACAGAGAAGTCTAAGCAAGACCATTTGACGAATTTTGTGATAACTTGTTTAGCAGCTGAAGTAACTGAAACCCCATACTGATTAACACTTCCTTCATAAAGGATCAAAGCACCTTGGGACGTTTTACTACGTTAAAGGTACTATATAAATGCAAGTTGTTGATGTAATATATTAAACATCTTGAGTCTGTACGCACTTCCTGTCAAATTTGTCTATTATAAATTCATATGTCCACATTTATAATGCACACTGCTTATGTAAATGTGACATACTGTAACTGCATCCTTCCCCACGCGCCCCACCCCCCTTTCCCAGGGGTAATGTTGCAACACTTAAGTTTTGCATCTCCCAGCCCCTCATCCTGTATTGCAGAGAGACTTTTATGCTCCAACCAACTCTGCTTGCTGTGTAAGACCATAAGAAATAGGAGCAGGAGTCGGCCATTCGGCCCCTCGAGCCTGCTCCTCCATTCAGTAAGATCATGGCTGATCTTCTACCTCAACTCCACCTTCCTGCACTATCCCCATATCCCTTGATTCCCTTAATATCCAAAAATCTATCGATCTCTGTCTTGAATGTACTCAATGACCTGAGCATCCACAGCCCTCTAGGGTAGAGAATTCCAAAGATTCACAACCCTTTGAGTGAAGAAATTTCTCCTCATCTCAGTCCTAAATGGCCGACCCTTATTCTGAGACTGTGACCTAGTTCTAAACTCCCCATTTTGGGGAAACATCCTCCCAGCATCTACCCTGTCAAGCCCTGTAAGAATTCTGTGTGTCAATAAGATCACCTCTCTTTCTTCTAAATTCTGTGGAATATAGGCCGAGTCTTCTCGATCTCTCCTCATGGGACAGTACCCCATCACAGGAATCAGTCTGGTGAATCAGACAGAATGTATGACTTTTAAGATAGCGACTGAGTATGCGCTCTCTGATCCAATTATCCCCTGCTCTCTAACCCCGCTTTGCATGAAGACTACAGTTGGTCTTGACTCCACATGTACAACACTGTGGGAGATCAACTATTGTAGTAATAGTTAATATTCACAGTAAACTTACAGTTTCATCAGTGTACCTAACTAATCCAGAACTTCAGTGGATGGCAGAGACTATGCGGATGTAATACTCCTGTGAAGCGCCTTGGGATGTTTTACTACGTTAAAGGTGCTATTTAAATACACGTAAGCAGGTTTTTAGTCACTGTATACCCCAAGTTGCAGCTGGGAGGAAGCTATGATTATCAAATTAATTAGTTCTCATAGGATCAACTGTATAAAGAAAAGGCTGGTGAAAATCTGCTTAGGAAAGGGGATTGGAAGTACTGGGTTAAGTGTAAAATGATCTTGTACAGCAAGGAGTGTTCCATGCACCAATCCTTTGGGACTGTCAGAATGTTATCTGTGGAATGTGCCTTTCAGGCCTAAATACCAGATTGATATCTTTGTGTTTGTTTGCCTTGAGTCAGGGATAAATATCTATGTTGTCTCTCGAAATGGTACCGACAGTTATTTGTTTCCCTCGGATGATCGCATAAATAAGGGTGAGTACAAACTGTGTGCTGCTGCTTTGGAAAGAATGGACTTGTAAAGTGGATTGATAATTTTCTCATTCCACACTTTCTTATCCAACCAAAACTTTGAAGATTGATCCACTCCATGTTAAGAGTGCTTTCTGTTTGAGATAGTAGACTCCAGTCAAGCAGTGCAGCTTGTAGATGTGTTTTCATTCAAAACTGGTCTCTTTTTCTGGACAATCTCAGCCAAGGTCTTGTATTTTGGAGGGCCTAGTCATTAACTCTCAAAGGCACACTTGCCTTAATCAGCACATTGCCTTTATATGAAGCCTTTAATGTAATAAAAAGTCCCAGTGTGTTTCACAGAGACACAAAAGTGATAGATCAGTAATAAAGGGAGAGAGCGGGAATATGGTATTGAGATAGAGGATCAGCCATGATCATATTGAATGGCGGAGCAGGCTCGAAGGGCCGAATGGCCTACTCCTCCTATTTTTCTATGTTTCTAAAAGAAGAATTGGAGAGGTGACCAATGGTATGTCCAAGTTGGGTATTGAGACTTTTGAAGGCATTTAAGGAGAGAGTTCCAGGATATTGAGCTAACACAGCTGAAGGTTGTGCATCCCAAAGTGGAGTGAACGAAGGAGAGGCCAGAGTTGGAAGAGTGGAGCGTGTGCGCTGGTGAGAGAGGCTGGGGGACGTTGCAGAGGGAGGTAGGGTGGATCGGAGGTCATAGTTCGACAGTTCCGACGGGCCACAGCGAAAAACCGCATAGACCTCCTCAGAAGACGAACACGGGACACAACCAACAGAGTACCCTACGTCGTCCAGTACTTCCCCGGAGCGGAAAAACTACGCCATGTTCTTCGCAGCCTTCAACATGTCATCGATGACGACGAACACCTTGCTAAGGCCATCCCCACGCCTCCACTACTCTCCTTCAAGCAGCCGCCTAACCTCAAAAGTACCATCGTTCGCAGCAGATTACCCATCTTTCAGGAGAACAGCAACCACGACACCACACAACCCTGCCACGGCAACCTCTGCAAGACATGCCAGATCATGGACACAGATACCGTCATCACACGTGAGGACACTACCCACCAGGTACATGGTACATACTCATGTGACTCGGCCAACGTTGTCTACCTGATACGTTGCAGTAAAGGATGCCCCAGAGCATGGTACATCGGCGAGACCATGCAGACACTGAGACAACGTATGAACGGACACCGCGCAACAATCGCCAGGCAGGAGGGTTGCCTCCCAGTCGGGGAACACTTCAGCAGTCAGGGGCATTCAGCCTCGGATCTGCGGGTAAGCGTTCTCCAAGGCGGCCTTCGGGATACACGACAGCGCAAAATCATAGAGCAGAAACTGATAGCCAAGTTCCGTACTCATGAGGATGGCCTCAATCGCGATATCGGGTTCATGTCACGATACAGAACGTGACTTGACATCATGGCCGGTCTTTCCAGCCTTTTTTAAAAAAAAACTAACACAAGAACCAAAGTCAACTGCAGAGGATATGCAGCCAGCAGGTGTTTTGACACGTTGGACCCCCTGGGACACATCTCATTGTCTTGGCTGTGCTCTTAGTGTGTCTTTGATGTAGGGAAAGATTTGAATACATTTTGTCTGTGTTTATATTGTGAATTCTGGGAGATTCTCTCACAGCTACTCTACCTGAGGAAGGGGCGACAGCTCCGAAAGCTTGTAATTTTAAATAAATCTGTTGGACTATAACCTGGTGTTGTGCGACTTGTCATAGTTAATAAGGATCTTGAATTCAATGTGGAGGTTGGCAAGGATGCAGGAAAGGAGAACTGGACTTAGTGCACTATCACATGCAAGCAGCAGAGGTTTGGACAAGTTGGAGTTTGTGTAGGATGGAGTTGAGGAAGCTGAAGAAATGAATGACCACTAGCTTTCTCCCATTTATTCCACCATTACCTCATCCAAGAGATTGGAAAAGGGGATGAATGTTTGGTAGAAATCTATTCTGAGCCTTGGATCTATAGAACTGAGCCTCACATGTGGTGTAACACTTTGAGAAGCTTGTAAAGATAAATTGTGACTCGTCCTTCAATCAAAACCATTGTCGGTATTAAAGCTGTAGTGTACAAAGGCTGTACTGGAGTTTGCTTTAACCCTATGTACTGGTATTTGAAGTGTACCAATTTTAAATTGAAATGCTGGCAGGAAAGGAAGTAATTGTGGTATTTCATCCTGGCTATCTTTGTTTTTGGCTTTAAATGTTTCATGCTATGTTTTTAACCCCACCCCGGCATGCTGGTGAATACTTGAGTCCAACCTTCCACACTGCAGCAGTGAAATATGCGACCGAATTTGGGAAGAGCTAGTCTCTTCGATAAGGATATAATAGATTACCTCCCTAATGGGCAGAAGTCTACAGAATGAGGCAATAGCTGATATTTTTAAAAGTTCAACAAGGCTTTGCACATTTCAAAATGTAATTACTACTGTGCAGTGGGCGCCCTGGTGCTGTAGTGGGCGCTCTGTCTTTCTCCGGCACAGTAGAGCTAGCTTCTTATAATGAGAGGAAAGTCACCGATCGATTCAGAGCAGGCAAAGGTGCCTTGTTCAGGTCCAGTAACCAATGCGGGTGTGTTTTCTTGATTTTTGCACCTGCCCACCATCTGGCATAAAAGGAAATCTAAAAAGGTGACTCAACCGTGGATAACAGGGGAAATTAGAGACAGCATAAAATCCAAAGATAGGGCGTATAAAATAGCCAAAAAAAGCGCCAGAGCGGAAGATTGGGAACAGTTTAAGATAGAGCAAAGAAGGACAAAGGGCTTAATCAAGAGGGGCAAAATAGCTTACGAAAGCAAGCTGGCGGAAAATATAAAAACTAACTCCAAAAGCTTTTATAAGTACATCAAGAGGAAAAGACTGGTGAAAACTAAAGTTGGTCCATTGCAGTCAGATACGGGGGAATATATAACAGGAAATAAGGTAATGGCAGACCAACTAAATGCATACTTTGGGTCAGTCTTTACGAAGGAAGACACAAAAAACCTCCCTGGGATATCGGGGAAAATAGGGACATTGGCAAAGGAGGAACTGACGCAAATCAATATCTCTAAGGATATGGTGTTAAGGAAGCTAAAGGGATTGAAGGCGGACAAATCCCCAGGGCCTGATAACATGCATCCTAGGGTACTGAAGGAGGTGGCCCTAGAGATAGCGGATGCACTAAGTATGATTTTTCAGAATTCATTAGACTCGGGAACAGTGCCCATGGATTGGAGGGTAGCTAACGTTACCCCACTATTCAAAAAGGCGGGTAGGGAAAAAGCAGGTAATTACAGACCTGTAAGCCTTACATCAGTTGTGGGCAAAATGCTGGAGTCCATCATTAAGGATGAAATAGCGGAGCACTTAGCAAATGGGGACAGGATAGGACAGAGTCAACATGGATTTACAAAGGGTAAATCGTGCTTGACTAATCTATTGGAATTTTTTGAGGGAGTAACTGGTAAAATAGATGGGGGAGAGCCAGTAGATGTGGTGTACCTGGACTTCCAAAAGGCCTTCGACAAGGTCCCACATAAAAGATTAGCATGGAAAATTGAAGCTCATGGGATAAAGGGGAAAGTATTGACGTGGATAGAGAACTGGCTGTCAGATAGAAAACAGAGAGTTGGAATAAACGGCTCATTTTCTGAATGGCAGGCAGTAACAAGTGGGGTACCACAGGGATCTGTCCTGGGTCCCCAGCTGTTCACAATTTACATTAATGACCTGGATCAGGGAGTCGGATGCAGCATTTCCAAATTTGCAGACGACACTAAACTAGGAGGGGGGGTGGGCTCAGAGGAGGAGACCAGGAAGCTCCAGAGCGATTTGGACAGACTGGGTGATTGGGCGGATAAATGGCAGATGCACTATAATGTGGACAAGTGCGAAGTTATCCACCTTGGGTGCAGGAACGGGAGGGCAAATTATTATTTAAATGGCAATAAATTGGGAGAGGGGGAAGTACAGAGAGACCTGGGTGTTCTTGTACACCAGTCACTGAAGGCGAGCATGCAGGTGCAACAGGCGGTCAAGAAGGCAAACGGTATGCTGGCCTTCATAGCAAAAGGGTTGGAATACAGGAACAGGGATACCTTGCTGCAGCTGTACAGGGCACTGGTGAGACCACACCTCGAGTACTGTGTACAGTTTTGGTCGCCTCATCTGAGGAAAGATGTTCTTGCCATGGAGGGGGTGCAGCGGCGATTCACCAGGCTGATACCAGGAATGGCGGGATTGACCTATGAGGAGAGACTATGTAGTTTAGGGATGTACACACTGGAGTTTAGAAGATTGAGAGGGGACCTCATAGAAGTGTATAAAATTCTGACAGGTCTAGACAGACTAGATGCAGAAGGAATGTTTCCCTTGGCGGGTGAGAACAGAACTAGAGGACATAATTTAAGGATAAGGGCTAAACCATTTAGGACAGAAATGAGGGGGAATTTCTTCACTCAGAGGGTGGTGAACCTGTGGAACTCATTGCCACAGAGGGCAGTGTACGCCAGCTCATTAAATATATTTAAGAGGGAATTAGATATATTTCTACAGGCAAAAGGGGTTAAGGGTTACGGAGAGAAGGCGGGGACGGGATACTGAATTGGAGGATCAGCCATGATCTCATTAAATGGCGGAGCAGGCTCGAAGGGCCGGATGGCCTACTCCTGCTCCTATCTTCTATGTATCTATGTACTTAGAGTAAATGAGAATATATTTTAATGTTAATCTGCTACTGACGATAATTAAATGCAATAGCAAAATACTGCGGATGCTGGAAATCTGAAATATAAAAAGAAAATGCTAGAAATACTTAGCAGGTCAGGCAGCATCTGTGGGGAGAGAAACAGAGTTAACGTCTCGGGTCGGTGACCTTTCACAGACCTGAAACGTTGACTCTGTTTCTCTCTCCACCGATGCTGCCTGACCTGCTGAATATTTCCAGCATTTTCATTATTTAAATACAATTATGCCTTTAAAACTCTAAATTGTATTTGACAGTTTTGGAGAGACGATTCTGGCTGTGCAGCTTAGATTTCTTATTGATTTGAAACACAAAGCAGTGTAGTTTGTTGAATGTCTGTTAGATATCTCTTAGTTATGAGATTAATATCGTAGAATGGTTACAGCGCAGAAGAAGGCCATTCGGCCCGTCGAGCCCGTGCCAGCTCTCGGCAAGAGCACTTCAGCTAGTCCCACATCCCCTTTGCCCTTTCCCTGTAGCCCTGCAAAATTTTTTCCTTCAGGTACTTCTTCAATTCCCTTTTGAAAGCCATGATTGAATCTGCCTCCACCACCCTTTCAGCCAGTGCATTTCAGATCATAACCACTTGCTGCGTAAAAAAGTTTTTCCTCATGTCGCCTTTGGTTCTTCTGCCAATCACCTTGAATCTGTGTCCTCTGGTTCTCGACCCTTCCGCCAATGGGAACAGTTTCTCTCTATCTACTCTGTCCAGACCCCTCATGATTTTGAACACCTCTATCAAATCTCCTCTCAACTGTCTCTGCTCCAAGGAGAACAACCCCAGCTTCTCCAGTCTATTCATGTAACTGAAGTCTCTCATCTCTGGAACCATTCTTGTAAATCTTTTCTGCACCCTAAGGCCGTCACATCCTTCCTAAAGTGCGGTGCCCAGAATTGGACAATACTCCAGTTGAGGTTGGACCAGTGTTTTATAAAGGTGGTTCATAACTTCTTTGCTTTTGTACTCTATACCTCTATTTATAAAGCCCAGGATTTATGCTCTTTTAACCGCTTTCTCAACCTGCCCTGCCACCTTCAATGATTTGTGCACATATACCCCCAGGTCGCTCTGTTCATGCACCCCCTTTAGAATTGTACCCGTTAGTTTATATTGCCTTTCCTCGGTCTTCCTACCAAAATGTATCACTTCGCACTTTTCGACGTTAAATTTCATCTGCCATGTGCCCACCCATTCCGCCAGCCTGTCTGTCCTCTTGAAGTCTGTCACTATCCTCCTCACTGTTCACTATACTTCCAAGTTTTGTGTCATTTGCAAATTTTGAAATTGTGCCCTGTACACCCAATATTCTTTTAAAAAAAAAAAAGACTTGTGGTTCCCCCGATAGTCAGTGTGTTTACATATTGAATAACTGAGATGTACAGAACAGGAAGTCCCAGGTTCGGTCTCCAATCTCTGAGTGAACTATTTTCAGCTGAGGATGGTGGTAGGTGATCAATTGGCCTGAGTGTCTCTGGATTAGCGAAATGGAAAATTGGCCAGGGTTTACCTGATTGTCTGGGCACCCTTGCTGGAAATGCCCATGTATAATGTTGAGAACAGGATGGGGTTCAGCTGGGATACCTCTGATCAAGTGGCCTAATAATCAGCTTGAAGGTCCAGTGAGTAAGAGAAGTTGGGTGATGTACCACGGCAATGTAACCCAGTGAGGAGTCAACTCCTTCAGGAGTGGAGGGCAGAGGAGAAAACTGTCGAGAGACAGATGTGAGCAAAGGAGTCCGATTTTCTCATATTTAAGAATATGGTATCTGTACATGGCAGGTGATTGACGACATGGAAACATAGAAGATAGGAGTAGGCCATTCGACCCCTCGAGCCTGTTCCGCCATTTAATGAGATCATGGCTGATCATCCAAATTCAGTACCCTGTCCCTGCTTTCTCCCCATATCCCTTGATCCCTTTAGCCTTAAGAAATATATCTATCTCCTTCTTGAATATATTTAATGAATTGACCTCAACTGCCTTCTGTGGTAGAGAATTCCACAGGTTCACCACTCTCTGGGTGAAGAAATTCCTCTTCATCTCAGTCCTAAATGGCTTACCCCTTATCCTTAGACTGTGACCCCTGGTTCTGGACTCCCCTGCCATCGGGAACATCCTTCCTGCATCTAGTCTGTCTAGTCCTGTTAGAATTTTAGAAGTTTCAATGAGATCCCCTCTCATTCTTCTAAACTCTAGCGAATATAAGCCTAATCGATCCAATCTGTCTTCATACATCATTCCTGCCATCCCAGGTGTCAGTCTGGTGAATCTTCACTGCACTCCCTCCATGGCAAGAACATCCTTCCTCAGATAAGGCAACCAAAACTGCACACAATACTCAAGGTGTGGTCTCACCAAGGCCCTGTGCAACTGCAGCAAGACATCCTTGCTCCTGTACTCGAATCCTCTCACTATGAAGGCCAACATACCATTTGCCTTCTTAACCGCCTGCTGCACCTGCATGCTTACCTTCAGTGACTGGTGCACAAGGACACCCAGGTCTCGTTGCACTTCCCCTTTTCCCAATCTATTGCCGTTCAGATAATAATCTGTCTTCCTGTTTATGCCACCAAAGTGGATAACCTTGCATTTATCCACATTATACTGCATCTGCCATGCATCTGCCCAATCACCCAACTTGTCCAAATCATACTGGAGTTTCTCTGCATCCTCTTCACAGCACACACGCCCACCCAGCTTTGTGTCGTCTGCAAACTTGGAGATATTACATCTAGTTCCCTCGTCTAGATCATTAATATATATTGTGAATAGCTGGGGTCCTAGCACCGATCCCTGCGGTACCCCACTAGTCACTGCCTGCCACTCGGAAAAAGACCCGTTTATTCCAACTCTTTGCTTCCCGTCTGCCAACCAGTTCTCGATCCAAGTCAGTACCTTACCCCCAATCCCATGTGCTTTAATTTTGCACGCTAATCTCTTATGCGGGACCTTATCGAAAGCCTTCTGAAAGTCCAAATACACCACATCCACTGGTTCTCCCTTATCTATTCTACCAGTTACATCCTCAAAAAATACCAGTAGATTAGTCAAGCATGATTTACCTTTTGTAAATCCATGTTGACTTTGTCCGATCCTGTCACTGTTTTCCAAGTGCTCTGCTATTACATCTTTTATAATGGACTCCAGCATTTTCCCCACTACCGATGTCAGGCTTACCGGTCTATAATTCCCCGTTTTCTCTCTACCACCTTTTTTAAATTGTGGGGTTTCATTAGCTACCCTCCAATCCATGGGAACTGTTCCAGAGTCTCTAGAATTTTGGAAGATGACCAGCAATGCAGCTACTATTTCTAGGGCCACTTCTTTAAGTACCCTAGGATGTAGATTATCAGGCCCTGGGGATTTATCGGCCTTCAATCCCGTCAATTTCCCTAACACCATTTCCCTACAAATACTGATTTCATTCAATTCCTCCCTCTCATTAGACCCTATGTTCCCTGACATCTCTGGGAGGTTATTTGTGTCCTCCTTTGTGAAGACAGAACCAAAGTATGTATTTAATTGGTCTGCCATTTCTTTGTTCCCCATTACAAATTCCCCTGATTCTGACTGCAAGGGACCTACGCTTGACTTCACCAATCTTTTTCTCTTCACATATCTATAGAAGCTTTTACAGTCAGTTTTTATGTTCCCTGCAAGCTTACTCTCATACTCTATTTTCCCCCTCTTAATTAATCCCTTTGTCCTCCTTTGCTGAATCCTAAACTGCTCCCAATCCTCAGGTTTGCTGCTTTTTCTGGCCAATTTATATGTCCTCTCCTTGGATCTTATACTATCCCTAATTTCCCTTGTTAGCCACAGTTGAGTCACCTTTTTTGTTTTATTTTTATGCCAAACAGGGATGAACAAATTCTGTAGTTCATCCAAGCGATCTTTAAATGTTTGCCATTGCCTATCCACCGTCAACCCTTTAAGTAACGTTCCCCAATCCATCCTAGCCAACTCGCGCCTCATACCATCGTAGTTTCCTTTATTTAAATTCAGGACCCTAGTCTCTGAGTCAACTACTACTTCACTCTCCATCTTAATGAAGAATTCGATCATATTATGTTCGCTCCTCCCCAAGGGGCCTCGCACAACAAGATTGCTAATTAATCCTTTCTCATTACACAATACCCAGTCTAAGATGGCCTGATCTCTAGCTGGTTCCTCGGCATATTGGTCCAGGAAACCATCCCGTATACACTCTAGGAATTCCTCCTCCACAGTATTGTTACTAATTTGGTTAGCCCAATCTATATGTAGATTAAAGTCACCCATGATCACTGTTGTGCCCTTATTGCACGTGTCTCTAATTTCCCGCTTAATGCCATCCCCAACCTCAGCATTACTGTTTGGGGATCTGTATACAACTCCCACTAACGTTTTCTGCCCCTTGGTATTTCTCAACTCTACCCATACAGATTGCACATCATCAAAGCTAATATCCTTCCTATTGTGTTAATCTCCTCTTTAACCAGCAATGCTACCCCACCTACTTTTACTTTTTGCCTGTCCTTCTGTCCTTCCTGAATATTGAATACCCCTGGATGTTGAATTCCCAGCCTTGGTCACCTTGGAGCCATGTCTCCGTAATCCCAATTATATCATATCCGTTTACATCTATTTGCGCAGCTAATTCATCCACCTTATTACGAATGCTCCTCGCATTAAGACACAAAGCCTTCAGGCTTTTTTTTTAACACTCTTAGTCCTATTAGAATTATTATTTACTGTAGCCCTGTTTGATTTACACCCTTGATTTCTCTGCCTTCCACTTTTGGTTTTCTCCTTCCTGTCTTTTGTTTCTATCCTTGCTTCCCTTTCCTCTGTCTCCCTGCACAGGTTCTCAACCCCCTGCCATTTTAGTTTAAAGCCTCCCCAACAGCACGAGCAAACACTCCCCCTAGGACATTGGTCCCGGTCCCGCCCAGGTGCAAACCGTCCAGTTTGTACTGGTCCCACCTCCCCCACAACCGGTTCCAATATCCCAGGAATTTGAATCCCTCCCCCTTGCACCATTCCTCTAGCCACGTATTGATCTGAAATATCCTTCTATTTCTAGGTAGCAATCCTGAGATTACTACCTTTTGAGGTCCTATTTTTTAATTTACCTCCTAACTCCCTATATTCAGCTTTTAGGACATCATCCCATTTTTTACCTATATCGTTGGTACCTATATGCACCACGACAACTGGCTGTTCACCCTCCCCCTCCAGAATGCCCTGCAGCCGCCCCGAGACATCCTTGACCCTTGCACCAGGGAGGCAACATACCATCCTGGAGTCTCGTTTGCAGCCGCAGAAACGCCTATCTATTCCCCTTACAATGGAATCCCCTATCACTATCGCTCTCCCGCTCTTTTTCCTCCCGTCCTGTGCAGCAGAACCACCCATGGTGCCAGGAAGTTGGCTGCTGCTGCCTTCATAAGCCAGCTCCCTCAACAATATCCAAAGTGGTATATCTGTTTGAGAGGGGGATGGCCACAGGGGACCCCTGCACTACCTGCCTGCGCCTGCTACTCTGCCTGTCGGTCACCCATTCCCTTCCTGCCTGTGCAGCCTTTACCTGCGGTGTGACCAACTCATTAAACGTGTTATCCACGATGTCCTCAGCATCGCGAATGCTCCAGTATGTATCCATTCGCAGCTCCAGCGCCGCAATGCGGTCTGCCAGTAGCTGCAGCTGGATACACTTCCCGCACACATGGTCGTCAGGGACACAGGAAATGTCCCTGATTTCCCACATAGTGCAGGAGGAGCATGCCACGGGGCCGAGCTGTGCTGCCATGACTTACCCTTGATTTGATTTAATTTAATTTAAATTAATTAAATACCACTAATTACACCAATTAAATGATATACTCAATGGCCCTTGTTTACTAGCACTCCCCGCTACACAACAGAGACCTTAGAAACTATAACCACAAAAAGTAAGACCTTCCAAACTTTATAAACTATTAACCTTAACTGTCAAACTATAGAGTAGTATAAATACTCACCTGGCCGTACTCACCAAATCAGTTGCTTCCTCTTGCCCGCGTCACTTTTTGAATTGTGACGTGGTTCTGGAACGCCGCCGCCATGAGATCGGTAAGCCTCTTGGAAAAAAAAGCCCGCGAAAGTGAGTTTAAATACTCACTGTTCTCCTGTTGCTCCCGACACCGGCCTCTGGGGGA
Organism: Squalus acanthias; assembly: GCA_030390025.1. Lineage (NCBI taxonomy): Eukaryota > Metazoa > Chordata > Chondrichthyes > Squaliformes > Squalidae > Squalus > Squalus acanthias. Next base: position 68,344,957 of record CM059443.1, on the reverse strand, counting down.
AAAAAGCCCGCGAAAGTGAGTTTAAATACTCACTGTTCTCCTGTTGCTCCCGACACCGGCCTCTGGGGGGAAAAAAAGCCCACGAAAGTGAGTTTAAATACTCACTGTTCTCCTGTTCCTCCCGACACCGGCCTCTGGGGGAAAAAAAGCCCACGAAAGTGAGTTTAAATACTCACTGTTCTCTCCTGTTGCTCCCGACACCGGCCTCTCTCACTTGTCGGATCGATGACCTTGTTAACTATAGTGGAAAGGGAAAAAGACCAATGATATCAAAATGGTTTCTAGCAAACTGCTGTTGGATGATCTTTCTGTTCCAGTTCCGTGTCAAAATTACAAATGGAGAGGACATCATCGGTGGGGCAGGTGTTCGAATGTAAGGCATCTTCTGTAGATGTAAAATGCTCTGCGTGAGCCAAGTTTTAAAATAAAAATGATTCCTTCCATCCTTATGTCATCAACTTTTATCAAGTCGTGGTAACATACATCACTTTGACTTTCACTTTTAAAACTCCTCCCTAAAGTCCTGGCATGATCCTAATCTCTTTGGATAACCATGTACAGCCCCTGGTCTGTTCGACATGAACATTAGATGTAAAATGCAAATCTGTGGAGACTGATGATCCTTAATATGCCACGATTTCAAGTTTCAAACTTTTTCTCCCAAAATGTGAAATTACATTTCTTGTGTAACTAACAGGAGGAGGAGGAGGCTCCATGAATATCTCCATCGTCAATGATGGTGGAGCCCAGCACGTGAATGCAAAAGACAAGGCTGAAGCATTTGCAACCATCTTCAGCCAGAAGTGCCGAGTGGATGATCCATATTGGCCTACTCCCGAGGTCCCCACCATCATAGAAGCCAGTCTTCAGCCAATTCGATTCACTCCACGTGATATCAAGAAATGGCTGAGCGCACTGGATACAGCAAAGGCTATGGGCCCCGACAACATCCCGGCTATCATGCTGAAGACTTGTGCTCCAGAACTAGCCGCGCCTCTAGCCAAGCTGTTCCAGTACAGCTACAACACTGGCATCTGCCCAGGTATGTCCTGTCCACAAAAAGCAGGACAAATCCAATTACCGCCCCATCAGTCTGCTCAATCATCAGCAAAGTGATGGAAGGTGTCATCGACAGTGCTATCAAGCGGCACTTACTCACCAATAACCTGCTCACTGATGCCCAGTTTGGGTTCTGCCAAGACTACTCGGCTACCGACCTCATTACAGCCTTGGTCCAAACATGGACAAGTGAGGTGAGAGTGACTGCCCTTGACATCAAGGCAGCATTTGACCAAGTGTGGCATCAAGGAGCCCTAGTAAAACTGAAGTCAATGGGAATCGGGGGGAAAACGCTCCACTGGCTGGAGTCATACCTAGCACAAAGGAAGATGGTTATGGTTATTGGAGGTCAATCATCTCAGCCTCAGGAGTTCCTCAGGACAGTGTCCTAGGCCCAACCATCTTCAGCTGCTTCATCAATGACCTTCCCTCCAACATAAGGTCAGAAATGGGGATGTTCGCTGATGACTGCACAGTTTTCAGCGCCATTCACAACTCCTCACAAGACCTGGACGATGTTCAGGCTTGGGCTGATAAGTGGCAGGTAACATTCGCGCCACACAAGTGCCAGGCAGTGACTATCTCCAACAAGCAAGAGTCTAACCACCTCCCCATGACATTCAACGGCATTACCATCGCCGAATCCCCCACCATCAACATTCTGGGGGTCACCATTGACCAGAAACTTAACTGGACCAGCCACACACATACTGTGGCAACAAGAGCAGGTCAGAGGCTAGGTATTCTGCGGTGACTGTCTCACCTCCTGACTCCCCAAAGCCTTTCCACCATCTACAAGGCACAAGTAAGGAGTGTGATGGAATACTCTCCACTTGCCTGGATGAGTGCAGCTGCAACAACACTCAAGAAGCTCGACACCATCCAAGACAAAGCAGCCCGTTTGATTGGCACCCCGTCCACCACCTTAAACATTCACTCCCTCCACCACCGGCGTACCGTGGCTGCAGTGTGTACCATCTACAAGATGCACTGCAGCAACTCGCCAAGGCTTCTTCGGCAGCACTTTCGAAACCGATCTCTTCCACCTAGAAGGACAAGGGCAGCAGGCACATGGGAACACCACCACCTCCAAGTTCCCCTCCAAGTCACACACCATCCTGACTTCGAAGTATATCGCCGATCCTTCATCGTCGCTGGGTCAAAATCCTGGAACACTCTCCCTAACAGCACTGTGGGAGTGCCTTCACCACACGACTACAGCGGTTCAAGAAGGCTGCTCACCACCACCTTCTCAAGGGCAATTAGGGATGGGCAATAAATGCTGGCCTTGCCAGCGACGCCCAGATCCCATAAGCGAATAAAATAAAATTCTACTTCATGTAAAAGCAACATTACAAACATCAAGTTCAATAATTTAAATGAGAGCTGAGCTGATAGTGATGCGACAGTTTTCAAATTTCTGATATAATTCGGTTTTCTCTCTGAAGCAGCTTATGAGGTAAGCAGGCTTTAGATTCACTGACACTAGCAGTATTGGTTTGCCTGGAATGCGTCTGGCAGATAGTTTAACCAGCTTTTCGAATGTGCCCACTTGTGTATCGTCACTGGCAGTAACTTTGTGCATTGACTATTCAGCTATTGCGAGTTGTAAGATATTGTATAGAACCCAAGTTTGGTGATGGAATTGGTTTCCTTGCTCCAGTTCTATTGTGATTTATTTTTAAAGGCTCGCTATCTTTATAAATGTTAGACTCTGCCTCCTTTACTGAGATTCCCAGTTTACGTAGACACCATGGTATACTGCCCACGTTTACTGGCTAAATGGTAAAATGCTGGTGGGCGCTTCTCTTATTGGTCAGCATTCCAGTAAATTACATTAATTTCCTACTACAGCCTTGGTTCTTGTGTGGGGGGAATGAAGGCTGAAAACAGTGGGGAAGAGGAGAGAGAACAGGAAATGCACAACAGTTCAATCAGCAGCGGAGAGAAATCTAAGTTACCCCGTCAGTAGAATTGAATCTTTCTCTTCCCTAAGCCGGGGCACCGAGACCCATTGGAGAGTCCACAGTGCTGCCTGGGTAGAGATGAGCTAACCCAGCACAGTCCAGTGATTGAACCAGTTGAGGTGGAATGAGGGCATGCTTCCCCCAACAGCTCCCTGCAATACTAAACGATGCAAACCAGGAAGATCCTACATCTTCGCCAGACACTCGGTTGATTTTCATAAAATGAACTTGAGATAAAATTTGAACCACATTTTAAGATGCCCTGCATAATAGGAGGACAGATGCACGCAGTAACCAAGACTTTAAATGTGTAGCCCATGACCGTTTGCAGATCTTTGCACTTTGATTTTTAATTGGTTTTCACAAGCTGTCAACATTTGTTTAGGGTGAAGGAAGAGAGTTTTTCTGTGTACATGTGGTTTTAGTGAGATTCCTAACTGCCTCTGGTTACTTAACTTTTCCTAGAAGCAAGTCCAGTTCCAAAACAGTTACAGAAAGTGAGATGGGGCAGTTTGTTTCTTCCTGTTGAACAAAACCTCCAGTTGTGCATATAAATTTGGGCGGTAAATGTTATGCTACATAGCTTCATTATTTTCAAACACACATCACTTGACAAGTTCAAAAAAAAAATCAAGTATTATTGCTCTGCGGGCATTAATTATTTGGCCCTTTGAGTATTTGTTTCACCAAGCAATCCTGCCCCAGAGATTTTGCATTCAAACTGTCACTTTAATTGTGCATTCCGTTATTCTTTCGATCTCTCAACACCATGTGCCAACTGTGGCCGAGGGCTGGTAAACTGCTCCCAGGTTATCTGCAGTGTTGTACTGACCAGTGCACTGCCTAGGGGGTGTGCAGTGACCTGCTGATGACACTCCCTGCAATTTTCCCTTGCTGTGGAAGTCTGGATTCTTGGAACCACCTCATGACAGCTGACACTGCGGTTGTGCACCACACCCTTTAGTCTGCTGCCGTGCATTGATGTTCCAGCCCATTGTATCATTGCAGAGTTTTTTTTATAGCTGGAAGGGAAATGACACTTGGTACGCATTTATAACTCCGGATTAAACACGTTGCCAGTAGAATCTTAAACTGTGAACGAATGTTAGACTTTACTTAACAAATCCTACATTGAAGGAGAGCAACCCTGCAAGATCCGAGTTCATTGTAGTTAGCTTATGGACTGTGGTTTTGCTGCAATTCCTTCCACAGAATTTTAGCTTTACAGTTCCTAATCTGTGAGCCTGAATTCTTCGCAGAGTTTAACATAGTTGGAGCATAAACTCACTGAACTCATTCTTCCCAGAATTCACCACTTGGGGAATAGCCACATCTGGTGGTGAAAATGCAATGCAACAAGCTGGGTATCCCCATGACAGCAACACGTGGTTGAAGTTGAACACCTACCATTGTAGGTGTGTTTATGTACATGCGCCGTGTGTGGCCTCTCTCACAGTTCAAGGCTATTGTGCTTTCAATGTGAAAGGTTAACCAGAATTAGTGGGAGGACGTCTTGCATGTTTGCATGTATGTTGATGTGTAGATGTATGTTTTTTTCATTCTCAGGATGTGGGCGTCGCTGGCAAGGCCGGCATTTATTGCCCATTCCGAGTTGCCCTGAGCAGGTGATGGTGGGCCGCCTTCTTGAACTGCTGGTAGTGATTTGATTCAAATAAGTGGCTTGATAGGGCACTTCAGAGGGAAACGGTGTTCCTTCCCTAAAGGACATAAGTGAACCAGTTGAGTTTTTACAACAATCCAACAGCTTCATGGTCACTTTTAATCTTTTTGGTGTTGAAACTTCTCTTGCTCTTCCTTTGACGGAATGGTCAAGAGGGTCTGGAAATAAGAGCAGTTAATTAAAACTCCACCAATACGAGTGGCCATTTGGACATAACATTAATATCTGACAGTAGATGCAAGGGAATGGAAGGCCCACTAGAGTACCTTATGCATGCACAAACTTGCTCTGTAAAAACAGTGACTTGTTTCCAGCCAAAATTCATCCTTTTGAAGCCATCATCTATAAATTCCCAACTGCCCACACTATTTGTAGTAGAACAAATCTGTGCAGTCAGGAGGGAGTTTTCCAAAGCAATTGGCAAGAAGTAGCTTGAGAGGAGTGATTCGATTCTCTTTCCGTTCTCTCCTCCTCCTCCCCCCTCTCTCTCCCCCCCAAACCAATTCAGTCTCGGTTTGTCTTACAACCCCCACCATCAAAAATATCTGCCTCCGCACATCTCCTTATGCCTCTGAGGAGCCATTCTACTTTCTTTCAAAATATGAATTCTAAATAAGACAGACAGGTTGAATTTCCTCTGATAGTGCACTGCTGAACGCAATCTGGAGAATTCCTTTGCATGCTATTTTAATGCAGTCATTTACCTGTTTATTTTGAATTTCAAACACAACTTTACCTCTTTGATGCAACCAGTTGGTTTGCACATTGAAAGAGACTATCTAATAGAGGGCTGTGGGGAAAGGGGGAAATTGGACAGCTCTTCCATGTGTGTGTGTGTGTGTGTGTGTGTGTTTTTCCCTTTCTCCAAAGTGGCTAAAACAGTCTTCCTTCCATGTGTATTATTTGCCTTGATTTCACTGAATATTTTTTTAAAATTTTGTTTAAGGATATCAGCTTGGGTGTCCATTTTCTCTCCTTTCCCTTCCACCCCCAGAATAATAATGGTGCTTTCCCTATTAAAAGGCAGGCACTAGTTTATTGGGACCTCCTCTATAAGGGGAGACACTTGTTGCTATATCCCTGAGAGATTGGGAAAACTCGAATTTACCATATCTCTTAAATGGGGCTGTAGATTAGATCCAATGCTGAAACTAAAATGTTTAAAATTGTGTGATCATTACATTAATTATTGTAGCCCTGTAAAGTGGAGGCAAACCTGCTGTGTAATGGGCACACACAGGGAGGTTATGCACTCTGTCCAAGACTTAGTTTCTGCTGGTTAATCTTTCACAGTGGCTTAATGCTGTTTCGATATTTCTCTGGCAGTGCTGAGGGAGTTTTACTTGTGTTCAAATCTCTGGGTCGTCCTGTGCCAAATTTGTTTTTACACTGTATCCAGGACACGGATTGGAATTGTATTGTAAAGTTAGTTCTTAATCTTGCATGACTCTCGATGAAATTGAGAACAAGCGAAAAGAGTCTGTCAAAGAATTGGTTTGAGCTGTTGGGTTCCACTGTGGCGCTCAAAATCTTAACCTTGGAGTCCAGTTACTACTGAGATTTCACAATGTTTTTTGTATGACTAGACTATCTGGAATCTAACATCGAATTAGTTGTTTGGTAGGCATAATTTTTACTGTGTTGACTTGCTCTCCTTACTGATGTCTTAAAATTGGTGGTAATTATTTTAAAATCCTGTTTATGCAGCATACACTACAATCGGCCTCTAACTGCCCTAGGATGCTGAGTGCTAGTGTAGATCAGCAATGTTTACAATTTTAAATCTCCATGCACTAATCTGTCTGACTCCACTGATCCGTTACATTGATTGTAGTGAGTCACATGAGCCAGTCACAAACAAAACAAATGGAGTCTGTCAGCAACATTTGCTGTTGACTGAGTGGGTGTGTCGCGATTAAATCAAACCCTGAGAATCCAAGTGTCAAATCAAAAAAAAGTTAAATTGGAATAAAAAAAGTACATAACTGAAGTATGCAGTGTTAATCTCGAGCTGTAGCCTGCAATCTTCACATTATATTGAAGAACAAAAACAAACTACAGTAAATCTTTTATAATGTTTTTTATACAAGTGCAGAAGGAGGGTGTTGCGTGTTGCATCACAGTGTGTAGATGTGCCAGTGATTTCCTCATCTCATTTGGCCGGTTTGGGGGTGGTGGGGAGGTGGAGATGCTGAATAGAAGCCCTTTTCCCCCCTACCTCCTCAAAAGAAAAAAGAATTGGAAGAATGGTCCTATGAGCCATTTTTGCTCATGGAGGTTGATGGTGATTTTTGGGAGAGAATGTGTGGTTTGTGGAATGGTCATGGAATGAACGGTGAATGTATGAATGGGGAAGGGGAATAGTGGAAAATCCTATGCTTTTTTTCAAGGCTGTAACATGAATTTAGATATTTCTAAACCATCCAACTCTGTTTTTCTGACTAGTGCAAAAATCTGAAGCTGACTATTATGTTGCACTCAGACATTTAAATATTGCTTAATCCTGTACGTGTCAGCTTCATAGTTGTGGGGAAAGCTACAAGGAAGTCATTGTATTCCTTGCTAGTTGTCAGCTGCCCTCCTGACGGTGCTGTCTTCTTGTGGGGGCACGGTTCCACAAGTACCAATTGCTCAACAAGTTGTCATTCATCACATATGATCTTTGAATGTGTTGGCTGGCAGCACAGCTGAACCCAATCCTGTACTCACTGGGCATTCACTTAAACACTTCCAGCAAGGGTTGCTGCACAGTATTGAGTGAGATTCATGGCCAGTTTCCCCTCCCTAAACCAATGCTAAGGCACGTTTACTGCTAAACCAGACTGAGAACGCCTAACTCAGCACGGAGCAGGAATTGAGGCTGGGATCTGCCTGTTCTGTTCACCTCCGCTCCTCAATGGGTATCATAGAATCATAGAAATTTACAGCACAGAAGGAGGCCGTTCGGCCCATCTTGTCCGTGCCGGCCGACAAAGAGCTATGCCCCCTAATCCTACTTTCCAGCACTTGGTCCGTAGCCTTGTAGGTTACAGCAGTTCAAGTGCATATCCAAGTACTTTTTAAATGTGATGAGGGTTTCTGCCTCTATCACCCTTTCAGGCAGAGAGTTCCAGACCCCCACCACCCTTTGGGTGAAAACCTTTCTCCTCAAATCCCCTCTAAACCTCCTACCAATTACTTTAAATCTGTGCCCCCTGGTTATTGACACTTCTGCTAAGGGTCCTTCCTATCCTCTCTACCTAGGCCCCTCATAATTTTATACACCTCAATTAGGTCTCCCCTCAGCCTGCTCTGTTCCAAAGAAAACAACCTCTGCCTATTCAATCTTTCCTCATAGCTAAAATTCCCCAGCCCAGGCAACATCCTCGTAAATCTCCTCTGCACCCTCTCTGGTGCAATCACATCCTTCCTGTAATGTGGTGACCAGAACTGCACGCAGTATTCTAGCTGCGGCCTAACTAGTGTTTTATACAGTTCAAGCATAACCTCCCTGCTCTTATATTCTGTGCCTCGGCTAATAAAGGCAAGTATCCCGTATGCCTTCTTAACCACCTTATCTACCTGTCCTGCTACCTTCAGGGATCTGTGGATATGCACTCCAAGGTCCCTCTGATCCTCTGCACTTCAGTGTCCTACCTTGTTAGCCCTCCTCAAATGCATGACCTCACACTTCTCCAGATTGAATTCCATTTGCTGCCGTTCTGCCCACCTGACTAGTCCATTGATATCTTTCTGCAGTCTACAGCTTTCTTCTTCATTAACAACCACACGGCCAAATTTTGTATCATCTGCAAACTTCTTAATCATACTTCCTACATTCAAGGGTAGACTTGGCTTCACTTATTGTTGGAGCCTGTGAGGCAGTGATTGACTGACTGGTTAGAAAAATTCTTAAAAGAATATATTTAATATTTGAGCTCTTGTTTGGCTGTAGAGTATGGTGAAAACTGCGTCTGGCTATAGAGGTATTGGAGAAGGTAGAAATGAACCTGAAGCTTGGCATCTGTCAAAAATGAATTTTTGTTTGGGAAGAGGCATTTAGTTGGTGAGTGTTTCTGTAGCCTCTGCAATGCTGTTGCTAAGGTTTTGGTAAAGCACAATGGATGTGTGAAAATTTCTTGCTGTGTCCAATAAAACTGAGCTGTCAAGAGTTGAACGATACTAAAGTGGATTGCAGGAAGTAACCGATGTCTTTGATTTAATACAGATGAGTTGGTGTCATGCCAGGGGAACTGGCATAGGCGTGCCTTGTTATGTGAACCAGATTATATCAAATAAACAGTGTTACCATGCCTACAGCGCAGTTCGTTGTTAGAATATACTTCTGTAGAGTGTAAACTGGTGGTGAGTCGTGCTTGAACTAAATCAAAATCCAAGGTTGAGGTCACTGAGCATTTCCAGATGCTGGAATGGAAACTTTGTTCACAACTGTACTGTTACTTTATTCCTTCTGTTGTAGATCTAGGTGAAAACTGTAGAACAGTGGAATCTTTGATATAAGCGGGAAACATTTTTCCAACAGGAAAATCTGTTTGCCCCAGAAACCAGTTCTAGTTCAAGTGACTATGATGGGGTGGCGGTGTTTGATTATTTTTGCCATATTTCATGAAACAGCCCTTGTACCTGTATCAGTGATTACTTTTTGCTCTATTCTGTTAGTGATATTTGGTTGTAAAAAGCTTTATGTTTGTGCCTGGGCTCCATCTTATTAAAACAGGAAAGTTTCTCTAAACATGACACTAAAAATACTTTATCTAAAAACCAAAGTAAACATTAAGCATGTGGTTAAAGCTCAATACCTAAATGTTCTGTGGGGTACAGTACACACTTAGGAGTTGTGAAGCTTTGGGTCCAGTAGCTGTAGGTAGGTTGAGGTTGCTCATTGTTGAAACTAAGTTTGACTTAAGTTTATTCCCTCGTAGATTGGTCCTTCAGGATTACTGTTGCAACAACACATCAGTAGGGTAAAACTAATCTGTCTCACCTGTCCCCGTTCCCTATTAGTGGGTGAACAATCCAATGCTTCGTGAATTCTGCTTCACAATGATAGAAAGAGCTGACATTGAAGGATCAAAATGTGCTGTCGCAATGAGCGCCTTGCTGCCACAAGCCTGTTATCCATGTAGTATCTTTTCTGACATCTGCTTAAAACCCAAAAAGTCAGAAGGATCACATTTTTGTACTGATACAAGACTTTTTATTTCAAAGTCTGAAACAGCTCTGGACTTGGCTAGGATCTCTATACCTCTTCTCCATCCACCAAGGCTATATAAGCTAGTGTTGGTGCTATGTTTTCAGTAAAGTATAATGGTGGGTTGGTGAAATTTATCTACTCTGTCCACTTGAACTGTGGGGGAAAAAAACACCAGCAGTTTAATCCTAGATTTTTACCCTTTGATGTGTCTGGAGCAAGTATTTTGCAGAGAACTTTTGAGCTGTGTAACACCTGAATGAAGTGCAGATGATGGGAGCAATTTGAGGTGATTAATTTGTCAAAGAACATTTAGGGTGTATTGGTTGAACTAAGTATTGGAACCAGTAAATAACCTTAGTGATAGCACTTAAAGTTTACTGAAGGCACAAGTATATTATGTCTGGCCAGATGTCTTGTCAGCATTGTACTAAAAGTTTTAATGTCTTTTTGAACCCTGTAAAGGGCTCCCCAGTGTTGAAAATGCTTTGGGATATGTTTCACATTAATGGCACTATATAAGTGCAAGTTATTGTTGACTCTGTGGGTTAGTATACAGACTGGTAGACTGGTGTGGTGCTGAGCCATAGAGACCAGGAATGTCTGAAGTTAGTTGTGTGGTCTGTGCTGAGTTAGCTGCTGTTGGCTGGGCCAGCAGGGCGGGAGCTCTAATTTGCCTCATCACCTGAGGGAGATGATCAGCCAGATTTCCCAATCCTTATTGCCATGCGGTGATCCCTGCTAGCAACAACTACTTCCATTTATACAACATCTTTAACATTAAAAGAAGTCCCAAGGCTGGGGAGGGGAATTGGTGGAGTGAGCAAGTTTATAGCGGCTTTAGTCTTCTGTTAAATTGGAAAAAGTTCTGACTCATCTGGGACCTGATGTTGGACAAGCACAGTGTGACAGCACAAATATGGTCATGGGATTGAGCGGGGCGATAGAAACATAGAACTGGGAGTCATCAGTATACATATAGAAGCTGAGACCAGGGAACAACATGTAAATGAGGGGGAGCAACATGTAAATGAGGGGGACCAAGGATAGATGTTGGGGAACTCCAGATGTTGGGTGGGAAAAGATGCACTAGTTATATTTCGGATAGATAGGAATGGGATTGTGCCACGAAGCTGGGCGGTGGAGGAAAGGCAGTAGAGTAGTGGTGTGGTCTGCCATGTCAGGTGCTGGAGAAAGGTTGAGGAGGACACGGAGAGATAACACACCAAGGTGACTGGCCAAGGTGGTCTCTAAGCAGTGCAGAAACCAGACTGGAGGGATTTAAGAGTGATGGGAGGTGATGACACATTCAAAAACCTCGAGAGGAATGGAAGGATAGAGATAGGCTGGTGATGAAGGCTATGCCACCGCTGCAATGGTTTGTTTGGTCGGGCAAATGTCCTACTGAGACTTGCTAATCTAGACTTGCACGAAAAATGTCACTTGGAAGATACTGGCGAGCTGCTGGCACTATTGCCCCAGCATTAGTCACCACTTGTAAGAAATAGTGGAGAAAACTGTGGGGGGAGAAATCATATATAAATAGCTGGTCAGCTCATAAGGGTTTGCTTTCAACGAGCCTGTTCAAATAGTTGTGACTAATATGGTAAAGAAAACCACAGCTGAGTTCCAATAATGCTGAACAGGTGCCGCTGAAGAAAATAAATACACCGAGTAAATATTAGAAACATTTTTCACTGAGTCCTGATTAGACACTGTTGAACACTAATGAGCATTGGTTTAGATGGACACTAAGTCTCAGCTTTAAGCAGAAGGAACAAGATCAGGATGTGTTCACCAAAACAGTGCTTATAGAAGTGAGAGGAAACTGGATGATCTGATCGAGGGTACAAATGGGGGTAAGCTTACGGAAGTATATCAAAAATCCAAGTTACATGTTGAACTTCATGGCCATCGACCATTGGTGAATTGAAACCACCGTCTTATTCTTGCGTCACTCTCCTTGGTGCTTAAGGACACTCTGTTATGAGTGTAGCCACCTACTGACGTGCAAGTCTCCTGTTCACTGCACTTGTAAGTATAGAGAGGCCTGGGTTTCAGGAATCAATTGGCATTGTAACCCATGATTCTATAGTAGGGAAAAGGAAGTCGATTTTAGTTTCAGCCCCTTGCACCAGCTCTCGGTATAAATGCGGAGCCCAGTGCACCTACGGAGACCAGCTCATCAGTCTGAATGTAAAACTGGTCGATGGTGCAGGATGTCACGTTGCCAGAACAGGATGCAGTATTGTTGGGGCAATTATAAAAGTGCCTTCAGTTTGGATTTGTTGGGTTTTTTGAAAGTAGACACATGACCAAGATTTTTTTATACTGTAGTCTGAGCAGCTTAATATAGGGAATCACAATAGCTTGTTGCATGTCAGTTTCTAATTATTCACTACATTTGAAAGAACTGAATCATCCAGATTTATCTTTAAATAGAGCCAGAGGTGTTAGTTATATAGCCCAGTTGAAGTTTTTAATATCAATATCTAGCCTTTCCACGGTGCAGCTACTGAGTGCGCATTTCCATGTTGGAGCATACAGCATTACAGTTTTACGTTCTTTTACATTCATTACCTCAAAATCCTGACTAGGATTTAAATGGACTAAAATTTAATATTGCTGTCTGATTTCCCCTCTTACTGTTGACAAGACTCTCCATTTCCATTTGGTACAGTTTTCTATATTAAAGGTGCTATGTAGATGTAAGTTGTCTTTCTTTACCCAGAGTAGTTAGAATGTGGAACTTAATACCACAACGAGTAGTTGAGGCAAATAGCATAGATGCCTTTAAGGGGAAGCTAGATAAGCACATGAGGGAGAAAGAAATAGAAGGATGTGTCAATTGTGAGATGAAGTAGGTGGGAGGAGGCTCGTGTGGCGCATAAACACCGGCACAGACCAGTTGGGCCGAATGACCTGTTTCTGTGCTGTAAATTCTGTGTAAGATGAGGGATGCAGCTAAACAGGAAAGAAAAGAGAAAGTGTTTAAGTAAATTCATGTCTCCTGTCATCTGAAAGCTTGAAATTCCTGCCGCCTTAATATAAATGAAAAAGTTGGGATTAATTATTTTGTATCTATGTTGACATTTTCCAGGAAAATTAGTAAAGTTAACAATATTGCCCCCTTAGTGCTGAAAATCAGAGGGGGTGTGGTAAGGCAGTAGAGAGCACCAGGGGGGGATCCAAAAGACGGATTTTGATTGGACCAAGATAAGTAAGGTTTGACTTGTGTACCAGGAATATTTCCAATTCAAAGTTAATTTCCAGATTCTGATGCAGTTCCTTGGACAACTCCTTTGCAGAGTTGCATTTTGTTTGTCTCTATTCCAATTTTTGTTTAGTCTCCATGTTCCACATGTAGGTTTCTGTTAATCTTTGTAAGTTGCTTTTCTATAATTGTTCCAAAGGAAACAGTGCCTGAACTGTTGGTTTCCTTGTGTGTCAGCCGTGGCTCAGTGGGTAGCACTCTCGCCTCTGAGTCAGAAGGTTGTGGGCTCATGTCCCACTCCAGGGACTTGAGCTCAAAAATCTAGGCTGACCACTCCAGTGCAGTGCTGAGGGAGTGCTGCACTATTGGAGGTGCTGTCTTTCGGATGACACATTAAACTGAGGTCCCATCTGCCCCCTCAAGTGGACGTAAAAGATCCCATGGCAGTATTTCAAAGAAGAGCAGGGGAGTTATCCCCGGTGTCCTGGCCAATATTTATCCCTCAATCAACAACAAAAGCAGATTACTGATCATTATCACATTGCTGTTTGTGGGAGCTTGCTGTGCGCAAATTGGCTGCCGCGTTTCCTACATTACAACAACGACTACACTCAAAGTACTTAATTAGCTGTAAAGCGCTTTGAGACGTCTGGTGGTCGTGAAAGGTGCTATATACAGTAAATGCAAGTATTTCTTTTTTACTGTACATTCCTCTGGACCTGTGCATACACTATCTCCTGCTTAAACTAGCCATATATCTGGTTAAATTCATGTTAAAGTAAAACATTAGTGTTAGTTCCTATGCTTCTGTTAGTTACTGTTCAAACTGGGGTCTCTAGGGTATGTTAACACACGTATTGCCCCTCTTAAAATTTTTATCACCGCTGCTGTTTGCTACTAACCCCATCAGCTAAGCCCAGTTCCCATAAAGGCATGTCTAACTGAGGGATGTCACATCAGGTTGTGCTATTTGCTGTCGAGGGGGAGGTTTTATTCACTGTTTTTGTGGTTTAAAAGTACAGCTTGTCCTTAACTGCCTTGCTTCATCTCATGTTGAACTAGGTTCCTGCAGCACCAAAGTCTGTGTTGCTCCTGCCTTAATTACATCAGTAACTTTTAAAACAGTTTATCAAATGATTACCTCTTTCTCGGTACTCTTAGTTCCGGAAACAAATCTGTGTATTGTGTGTCCGAACATGTAATCTCACACCAGCATTGTTTGAACAAAGCCCTGTGTTCAGGGTTGATTAAAGACTGGAGGCACTTTTTGGCACTTGTTATAAAACTAGAAAGCTTCCTGAACTAATTAATCTGTTAATTGAGATTAAGCCATTTTCTAACTAAACTATTAACTTGCAGAAAGTCATAGAACTGAGAGTTAAAAGCAAAGCACGTAAATTAAATATTACACATGCGATTTTTAATTTGTATGATTGGCACATTTAGTTATATGCATTTAATATTTCTTGGTCATGGAATCGTTATCAATTTCAGCAGTTTAACACTTTATTGGTGCCCTAGATTGTTGTGTTCTGGGTGTCCTGCTGGGCCATGTGGCTTCAGAAAAAAGTTATTTATAAAGTATTTTCCTTTGTCTAACCCCACACCAACCACAAATTTATAATCTGCACAGCAACACTCTCTTCTTCATTCCTCTCCCTCCTGCTCTGCCAAGTGTGCACCTGTTTTTTTTAATATATGAAGCAATTGGCCTAATTAAGGAGAGAAAGATCTTGCATTTATATCGCGCCTTTCACAACCTCAAGACGTCCCAAAACACTTTACAACCAATGAAGTACTTTTGAAGTGTAGTCACTGTTGTAATGCAAGGCCTGATGGTGCTTGATATGGTCCAGCCAGACCTGGCAATGAATGGCTAAACCAGTTGTTCACGTCTGTGCCCCTTGGACTTCAGGGAGTGAAGATTGGGCCATACCGGGGGAATGACCATGGTGTGAGAGAGTAAGGGTTTTACTGGGGCAAGTGCATCAAAGGTGGAGTTGAGGGACAGATTGACAGCTGCAGAAGTATCGTGGTGAATAGAGGGCCGAAGGCTAGACATTCGGATGTTTGAAAGTGCTGTTGTAAGTGACTTAGGGAGAGTTTTTTGGGGGGTAGGTGGAGGTGAGTGGTGAGAAATACAAGGAAGTGATCAGAAATGGTAGAACAGCATGTAAGTTTCATTTCTGAATTGTTTCCCACGGTATTTTTTGGAATTTTATGCTAAGTCCTGCCATTGGTGGTCACTTGGTCACTGGAACCAGAAGGTGGAAAGGGTGAAATTAGTGTAAAAATTGCACGGTTCATAAATGTTCAGATTTAAGTAATTTGTTTCTTTGCAGTTTAAGCAGTGTCTGTACATAATCTGGTGTTGTGGACCTGCACTGATATCCTTTCCCCAGTTGTGCGTGTGGCATTTTACTGGCAAAATTAATTATCACATTGTAGTTGAGCAGCATTCTCCTGCAATGCTTAAAAACCTGATTTCATGGATGTGGCTTTTTATAAACACTTGAGTTCTGTGACTACATTTATGATCTGATCTAAATTTATTTTCAAATAGTTCTAAATTGCCACTTTATAAAAACAATCGCTGCTCTCTAAACTTACTTGTACTCTCTTATGTTGCAGAATACAGTCATGGAGGAAACCGTGATCTGGGAACAGCAGACAGTCACACTTCACAGGGTGAGTCTTCAGCTCCATTTAACTATCCAGTGAACTCCAGGATATTCAGTATTCAGATGTACAATAGGTCAGGACCAGATGGCAGGAAACTGCAAAAGGAAACTTATTTTTCCTTTAAACCTGATAGATGTGGTTCCAGCTGATAATAGAGCTTTGACAGAAGTTTGTATGTAGCAAATAAATAGAGGATGCTACCCTGACGGCTCAGTTGGTAAAGACACTGTAAATGAGCCATTTCAACCAGGTTTGATTCCTGGGCTGTACTGAGTTAGCAGGGTAGCAGCAGGGAGGTTACAATTGACCTCAACACCTCTGGGGTATGGAGTGGAAAAATCAGCCAGGGTTCTCGCTCCTGGTTACTATCCTGTGAACCCTGCTGGACAGTGCATGTGTGCACGAGTCGGATTGAGGTCAACTGTGATGCTGCGATGGTTGAACAGTTTGTCAACACTCACTGGCATTAGAGGGTGCCTAAGGAGCCATGCTCCAACAAGGACTCGTGTCTTTAGGAGGGGAGAACTTTGGGTAAAAACTCAGGATGCATGCTGGGTTGAGAGATGATTTTTATCTTAAGTGGGTGATTTGCTTGTGACTCCTGGTTATGGTCATTGCTGTGAGTGGAATATTGATGCATCCCACAGTCCATGCTTTCTCTTTTTGATGCTTTCATTAACTGAGATGTATATAAGTTTTTAATTAAAGATTTGAGCTAAATGCAAAGGTATTGGGGTGGTTTTGGTGACGACGTTGAATGTTTCTGTTGCTGTCAATTGAGAGATCTCCATTGAACATGTCCTTTTCATGGTGATGGCGTCACGTGGTATAGATGGGATTTAAAAGGTAGATCAGCGGGAGGAAGAGGATCTAAATGAGTATTGCAATCTGCTGTATTGTAATTAATTGTTTAGAATAACAGCACTTTCACAGCCTGGCTTTGCTGACTGACCAGTATGTTTTCACTCAATGTTCAGAATTGTGATATCTGTGCCTCCCTGTTCTCTACAGTCACTTCAGTAACGAGAGACTTGAGATTTTCACCCTTCACTGGTCTATCTAAATACTCTGGGTTGGCCTGTTTTATTGGGGGAGATATTTGGAGTTTTCAGCTCAGTGGCTGTGGCATTGATGATGTCAAGAACTTTCAGTTCCAGATTCTTACTCCCATTTCTGCCCTCCTTGTATCCTTTACATGCTTGGAGAATTAATGTAGTCCTTATTCAGATGCTTGTTTTCATTTCTATTGTAGGGCACCAGTGAGTGTTGCTAAAACTCTTCCGCTTTTCTTTATTCTCCCTTGTCAGAATGCCACACTGGCAGCTCTGAGGTATGTGTGCTCTCTAAGCTGTGTGTGTTTCCTAAGCCACTGCAGGATATCTCCAAGCATTATCCTGGGAATTTGCCACCTATTGGGCCATTGCAACATTTAATTGAAAGACTTGCAGATATGGCGTTGATGTATTGAAACAAGCCTTTGCTAATGCTGACTTATACTCTTCAAAGGAGAGCTTTGTCTTAAGTTGGACGGGGGGGGGGAAGGTTTTGTATGGGAGGTGGTGTGAGCCGGTGGATACTGGAGAAGCCCCCAATTTGAGTTCTAGAAATGAATTACCGTACGGTCAAGGAGGAGAGTTGGAACGAGGAGATTTCTGACGGTCGACCACATCCTATTCTACATCTCCCAAGAAACTTTATACTTGTTAAACAATTTTTTTAAATTTGTTGCTGGGATGTGGGCGTCGCTAGCAAGGCCAGCATTTGTTGTTCATCCCTAATTGCCACTGAGAAGGTGGTGGTGAGCCACCTTGAGCCGTTGCAGCCCGTGTGGTGAAGGTGCTCCCATAGTGCTGTTAGGGAGGGAGTTCCAGGATTTTGACCCAGCGACGATGAAGGAACGGCGATATATTTCCAAGTCAGGATGGTGTGTGACTTGGAGGGGAACTTGGAGGTGATGTGCCTGTTGCCCTCGTCCTTCTAGGTGGTAGAGGTCGCGGGTTTGGGAGGTGCTGTCAAAGAAGCCTTGGCGAGTTGCTGCAGTGCATCTTGTAGATGGTACACACTGCAGCCACGTTGCACTGGTGGTGGAGGGAGTGAATGTTTAAGGTGGTGGATGGGGTGCCAATCAAGCGGGCTGCTTTGTCTTGGATGGTGTCGAGCTTCTTGAGTGTTGTTGGAGCGGCAATTGGAGAGTATTCCATCATAGAGTCATAGAGTTATACAGCACAGAAAGAGGCCTTTCGGCCACACTCCTGACTTGTGCTTTGTAGATGGTGGAAAGGCTTTGGGGAGTCAGGAGGTGAGAAACTTGCTGCAGAATACCCAGCCTCTGACCTGCTCTTGTAGCCACAGTATTTATGTAGCTGGTCCAGTTAAGTTTCTGGTCAGTGGTGACCTCCAGGATTTTGATGTTGGGGGATTCGGCGATGGTTAGATGCTCTCTTGTTGGATATAGTCATTGCCTGGCACTTGTGTGGCATGAATGTTACTTGCCACTTATCAGCCCAAACCTGAATATCGTCCAGGTCTTGCTGCATGCGGGCATAGACTGCTTCATTATCTGAGAAGTTGAGAATGGAACTGAACACTGCCATCATCAGCGAACATCCCCACTTGTGACTTTATGGTGGAGAGAAGGTCATTGATGAAGCAGCTGAAGATGGTTGGGCCTAGGACACTGCCCTGCGGAACTCCTGCAGCAATGTCCTGGAGCTGAGATGATTGGCCTCCAACAACCACCTTCCTTTGTGCTAGATATGACTCCAGCTAGTGGAGAGTCATTCCCATTGACTTCAGTTTTACTAGGGCTCCTTGATGCCACACTTGGTCAAATGCTGCCTTGATGTCAAAGGCAGTCACTCTCACCTCACCTCTGGAATTCAGCTCTTTTGTCCATGTTTGGACCAAGGCTGTAATGAGGTTGGGAGCCAAGTGGTCCTGGTGGAACCCAAACTGGGCATCAGTGAGCAGGTTATTGGTGAGTAAGTGCCGCTTGATTGCACTGTCGACGACACCTTCCATCACTTTGCTGATGATTGGGAGTAGACTGATGGGGCAGTAATTGGCTGGATTTGATTTGTCCTGTTTTTTTGTGGACAGGACATACCTGGGTAGTTTTCCACATTGTTGAGTAGATGCCAGTGTTGTAGCTGTACTGGAACAGCTTGGCTAGAGTTGCGGCTAGTTCTGGAGCACAAGTCTTCAGCTCGACACCCAGGATATTGGTGGGGCCCATAGCCTTTGCTATATCCAGTGCACTCGGCCGTTTCTTGATGTCACGTGAAGTGAATAGAATTTTCTGAAGACTGGCTTCTGTGATGGTGGGGACCTCAGGAGGGGGCTGAGATGGATCATCCACTTGGCACTTCTGGCTGAAGATGGTTGCAAATGCTTCAGCCTTGTCTTTTGCACTCGCGTGCTGGGCTCCGCCACCATTGAGGATGGGGATGTTCATGGAGCCTCCTCCTCCCGTCAGTTGTTTAATGGTCCACCACCATTCACGACTGGATGTGGCAGGACTGCACAGCTTTGATCTGATCCGTTGGTTGTGGAATCGCTTAGCTCTGTCTATAGCATGCTGCTGCTGCTTTTTAGCTTGCATGTAATCCTGTGTTGCAGCTTCTCCAGGTTGGCACCTCATTTTTAGGTATGCCTGGTGCTGCTCCTGGCATGCTCTTCTGCACTCCTCATTAAACCAGGGTTGGTGCCTGGCTTGAATATGCTAGTGAGGGATATGCCGGGCCATGAGATTACAGATTGTGGTGGAATACAATTCTGCCACTGCTGATGGCCCACAGCGCCTCATGGGTGCCCAGTTTTGAGCTGCTAGATCTGTTCTGAATCTATCCCATTAGCACGGTGGTAGTGCCACAAAACACGATGGAGGGTGTCCTCAGTGTGAAGACAGGACTCGTCTCCACAAGGACTGAGGTGCTCACTGCTACCAATACTGTCATGGACAGATGCATCTGCAACAGGTAGATTGGTGAGGACGAGGTCAAGTAGGTTTTTCCCCTCGTGTTGGTTCTCTCACCTGCTGCAGGCCCAGTGGCTCCTATATCTTTCAGGACTTGGCCAGCTCGGTCAGTAGTGGTGCTACCGAGCCACTCTTGGTGATGGACATTGAAGTACCCCACCCAGAGTGCATTCTGTGCCCTTGCTACCCTCGCTGTTTCTTCCAAGTGGTGTTCAACATGGAGGAGTACTGATTCATCAGCTGAGGGAGGGCGATAGGTGGTAATCAGCAGGAGGTCTCCTTGCCCATGCTTGACCTGATGCCAGGATACTTCATGGGGTCTGGAGTTCATGTTGAGGACTGTATACCACTGTGCTGCCACCTCTGGTGGGTCTGTCCTGCCGGTGGGACAGGACATACCCAGGGATGGTGATGGAGGAGTTTGGGACATTGGCTGAAAGGTATGATTCTGTGAGTATGACTATGTCAGGCTGTTGCTTGACTCGTCTGTGGGACAGCTCTCCCAAGTTTGGCACACGTCCCCAGATGCTAGTGAGGAGGACTTTGCAGGGTCGACTGGGCTGGGTGTGCCTTTGTCGTGTCCGGTGCCTAGGTCGATGCCGAGTTGTCCGTCTGGTTTTATTCTTGGTAAACTTGTTTGTAGTGGTCTGGTGCAATTGAGTGGCTTGCTAGGCCATTTCAGAGGGCAGTTAAGAGTCAACCACATTGCTGTGGGTCTGAAGTCACATAGGCCAGACCAGGTAAGGATGGCAGATTTCCTTCCCTAAAGGACATAAGTGAACCAGATGGGTTTTTATGTCAATCCGGTAGTTTCATGGTCACCATTACTGATGCTAGCTTTTTATTCCAGATTTATTTAATTTGCTGAAATTAAATTCCACAGCTGCCGTGGTGGGATTTGAACTCTTGTCTCCGGATTATTAGTCCAGGCCTTTGGATTACTCGTCCAGTAACGTAATTACGACTACCGTTCCTGGGAGAAGTTCAGTCGATGTGACCTGTTGCGCACTCTTGGGCCAACTGGAATAGCTTCAGTCGTCGATTCCAGTCTGAAGTAGAATTTTGGCACATTTTGCAGTTCAGACTGCAATAGTTTCTATGCTAAGGTGTTACTTAGACTGAGTCTTTGATTGGAATCTTTGTCATGCTTAACATGTGTTTTTGGTTCCTTCTTGACTTACCTCAAGTACAACTTTGCTTTCCAAATGGTATAGCCATCACGTTCAAATCTTTTCTACCAGTGCAACAAGTTTGAAATGGTTTTCAGCCCATCCACCTCTCGGTGCATGTACAGTGGAATGGATTGCATCTCTAACCATTACCATGGTAACTACAGAATATGAAAATTGATTGAAAGATCAAGCCACCTTGGAATGCTGAACTTAGTCCTCCGCTAATTTCTGTTTTGCCATACCTGTGGAAACGCAGTGCAAAGCTGGAAGATGGCCATTGAGCCTCCACTGGAGTGGTGTATGATGTGGGACACTACCTCGGATATCTTACTATTCCCATTATACCGCATTGGAAGCATTGGCTTGCCCTGCTGCTTCTACCTCTCGGCAGATTAGCATGAAAAAATGAGTCTGCGATGACGGCTTGTTTTAACAACGTAAATGAGGGGAGCGAATGCTCAGATGCTGTTCTGCTACAATCCAAATTGAATGAGCACTGATGTAGATACACCTTGTACGTGATGCTGTGCTTGTTTTCCTCTTCACACCTTCAAAGTTCTGCCAGACCATATATTTTGATGATAATTCTGTTGCTCGGGTATTTGAGTCATATAAATTTTGTGTGTAAGGAATGGTTAAAAAAGAATGAGGAAGAGATGGGAGGAAAGTAAATGTGAATGAAGAAAAAATCTGCTTGGAAAAACAGAGAAAAGGGATAGTGATGCTTCCACCCTTCATTCATGGACTTGCTTTGGGTGTTCGTGTATTGTGGCGCACCTGAGGCAACTACATTTGGTGTTTGACCATTCCATCGACAAGATAATGCAGCAAAATGGTTCAGTATTCATTCGGTGATGCCAGTAAGATTATAAATAATTGTAGTCACAAATAAATTATACTTGGATTAGCAATGTGAACATTTTTAGTTTGTGTATCTTCCATTGGGGTTTTTATCTTGGTTGTGGGTCACAGTCAGTAACCCGTGCCTTTTCATTTAACTTTAGGCTCCCGGATTTGGGTTTGGAATTGCAATATCAGGAGGAAAAGATAACCCGCATTTTCAGAGCGGGGAAACTTCTATTGTAATTTCTGATGTTTTGAAAGGAGGTCCTGCTGAAGGATTGCTGCAGTAAGTGCACATAATAACCACCCTCTCTTCCTCTCTCGTACCGCCTGATGTACGTGAGTGTATTGCCTTAATATTCATAGGTAATATTAAACATGAGATGCATCAGTACACTTTTGACTGTTTTATTCTTTTATAATCCCATCTTCTCCGCCTCCCCCACAACCCTTTTCCATAGGGTTCACGGCTGTTAAGCTAAAAGGTTTTGTAATCCAGAAAAGAGACATTTAAGTACAAGTGATGAGTTGGACATTAGAAAATCTGCTTTAGGCTAACTTTTTTTTGTGGACAGCCTCTGCTCATCAGATATTTGGGGAAATGGGACATTCTCCATTTTGGTTATAAAGTGTTGCCATCAAATACTCTTGCGTTTGATTTGATATAAAACTACCGACAGTGCATGCAATCACTTTTAAAAGGAATGTTTGGGTTGGAATAAGAGGAGAGTTAGTGTTTCATCCACGAACGCTAACTTGTTGCCTCATTTAATTTTAATAGAAGTCTTCAGAGCCATATTTAACAAAACAAAGGTTGACTTCTTGTCCTCTGTCCCCAGAAATGGCCATGAAAAGTCCATTGTTAAAAGCATTTTTCCTGTTTTATAAGGGTTTTGCTTTGCTTAATCAAAAACCCCACAATCGCATGTGCGTATAGAAAACGTAAGATGCCTTGTTACCAAAGAGAACGACATCATTCGGGTCCGTTGATGTTTTGTTTCTCCCCCAGTGAGAATGACCGGGTTGCGATGGTTAACGGCGTTTCAATGGATAACGTGGAACATGCTTTTGCTGTCCAGCAGCTACGGAAAAGTGGAAAGAACGCAAAAATTGTAAGTGGAAGTACAAGGTTTGATCTTGTTCAGACGACGTGTAGTGAAAACTGACACTGCATTTAAAAGATAACGTGGACTAGCACGAAACAAGAATGATCCATCTGCTTACATGTATGTTTATTCAGTAGTGATGGGCATATTGCACAGAGCTCCTTAACTATACCAAGCGATCATCTTAAACAAGGAACGGGTTAAGTTCAGGGCGTTGGTCTTTTTCAAACAAAATGAAAACAAATGCCAAAAGTACACAGCATCTGTAAAGAGAAACGACAGGTTAACATTTCAAATGTGAACTCTGTTAGAAATGTTTTTATCTTTTTCAGCCATGCTGTTGGAACTGTCTGGTACTGAGGTGTGTTAATGCTGCCTGTATGGATGAGGATGTTGCTAGTGTATTATTCTATTTGTATTTGTTCAAACTAAAATGTCCAACCTCATCTCTATCTATCTGCATTGGTGAACTGTTCGCTGATGCTACCTACCACAGCCCACCACAGATAGCTTATTCCTCATTGGGAATTATTCACATTTCAATAAGCGCATTTCCTCAGTGGAGCTCATCAACAAAGTTGGGAGGTTTTTTTACAGCTTGTGTTTTTATTAAGACGTTGCTTTATTGAGGGTTCTCCATTTTCTGATTTTTTTTTTAACTTCCTTGGAATTCTTCAGATTTCATTTTTTTTTTTTAAAGTGGAGGCAGGTGATACAGCTGACCTTTCACCTCTGGGACCGATGTTCCAATTCAGCCCAGACTGCTGGAATGAATGTCTGCTGGCTGTGAAGTCCTCATGTGAAATGAGTTTGACCATTCTCAGTCCAGTGATCATGGGCCTACAGCACAGAACTTTCTCTCATTTGTCACTGTGACAGTGAGCCTCAGACAGATGGTTCGTGTGGCAAATGGAAAGAATGGCACACGGGGGCAGGAGCTGTGCTATTCTAGGGCTGAGGCAAATCATTGCGGCAGAGTAGAGGGAGCTTTACTCTGCATCGCTATACCTGACCTGGGAGTGCATGATGCTGATGCTGACGCTGAATGCCTGAAATGCAGTGTTTCATTCCCCAGCACGAACTTCCTTAATGAGTTGTAAACCTAACCCCATAGGCAGCTGAAAGGTACAAAGAACCAAATTTTGTAATCCTTTCCCCTCCCCAAGAAAAAAAGCATTGCATTGTACAAATGAGCCAGTCTGTTTCTTTTTAAAATGACAGGGATCATTATAAATTAAAGGAAGAGAGAACTTGCATTTATGTAGCGGCTTTCACAACCTCAGGATGTCCCGAAGTGCCTTACAGCTAATGACGTATTTTTGAAGTGTGGTCGCTGTTGTAGGAAACACGGGAGCCAATTTACACAAAGCAAGATCCCACAAACAGCACTGAGATAAACAACTAGATCATCTGTTTCTAGGTGTTGGTTGAGGGATAAATGTTGGTCAGGACATTGGGAGAACTCCCCTGCTCCTCTTTGAATAGTGCCGTGGGATCTTTTGCACCCACCTGAGAGTATACAGGGCCTCGGTTTAACAACTCATCCAAAAGAAGGCACCTCTGACAATGCAGCACTCCCTCAGTACTGCACTGGAGTGTCAGCCTGGATTATGTGCTCGTCTTTGGAGTGGGACTTGAACCCGTGGTCTTCTGACTCAGAGGCGAGAGTGCTACCCACTGAGCAACAGCTACAGGAGTTTCAGTGGAATTCAGTAAGAATAGGAAAAATAATAACACTCATGTTCTGACAACTGATGCTTTACTTTTTGATGCTTCCAGACAATCAGGAGGAAACGAAAAATTCAGATGCCAGTAACGAGGCCAGAGCCAGAGCGACATCCCATTTCAGAGCCCGAGGATGATAGTTACGAGGAAGAGGAAGTTTATGATCGTAAAAGTGGACGGAGTGGGCCGAGTCCTTATAGCGGGAGGAGGAGTGAGAGGAGCATTGGGAGGAGGGAAGATAGCAGAGAGAGAAGCTTGTCACCAAGATCAGAGCGACGATCAGTTTCATCAAATCTTCCACCAAAACCTATTAAAGTGACATTGGTAAAATCAAGGAAAAGTGAAGGTGTGTGTTCATCAGAAAAATACAAACAGCTGCACAACTATCTTATCCTTGTGTGTTGAAGTTTAGCAGCTTAGCGGATTTTGTGTGGGATTCAGGGACGTTGGTCTAACTGAAAATATTAGCAAAAACTTTGCAAAACAAAAAAGTAACTTTTTCATTTGAATGCCAAACTGGTCATTAGACAGGTCTTGTGGCTGCATGTTTAAGCCTTTTGCCAACAACATGAGTTTAATTGCTGAATATATGTTTTGTAAATGTACCATTGTAGTGGTACTTGAGCTAAAAGATGATTATAATTATCCTCCATGAGCTCCCACATGAGTGCAGTAACTGGAGCTAGAGGGGGAAATCATGGTTGGCTGCTCCTGATCCAGTAACTGCTGAAAAGTGTTTTTACACAGGTGAGACCAAGATTATGCTTGGCTGTGATGCCCGCCACAGTTGAATATCATGTCAGCATTCACTATCTTAGTGCATACATGGTGGATGTCCATTCGGGCAGAGTGTCTAAAAGTGACTGGTGCCTGTAGAAACAATCTCCAGCTAGTGCTTTCTTGACAAGAGAACTTTGTGTTGTGTGGGGAGGGCAAATGGTAGCCTGATGTGTTGGCTGAATATCAAGAGCGATCAGAGGCAGTAATATAACAAAGACACGACTGCCACCTGGCACAGTCATGTTCCATGGAACAGGATACAAGTTGTTGTCAGATGTCAATGTTTTTTAGTATTACTGTCCATTGTTTTTCCACAGAGTATGGTCTGCGGTTGGCGAGCCACATTTTTGTAAAGGAGATCTCATCAGAAGGGCTGGCAGCCAAGGATGGCAACATTCACGAGGGAGATGTAGTATTGAAGGTTAGTTACCTTTGGTTCCCATCTTAAAAACTTGAGCATGCACCTCCCCTTCAGATTTTCTCCTTCATCCCTTTCTCCCACCCCACCTGGAAGTTACAGAATACATAGTCTGGGTGTGGACTGTTCTGTGTTGGAGTGGATCTACAGGGAAGGACTGATCCTGCCCGTTTTACTGCTCTCTCAGATGAAGGCAACTCCTCTGTCACTGTCAGTCTCAAGACAACTTTATAAATGTCCCCAGCAAATGCCAATTAGGTGAGAAAAAGATTTGAATAAGTGTCCTCTGGTAAGCAGTCCAAGCTCTTCTCAATGGTTACCAGCACCCTTACTGTTTATATAACGTTTTAAGCAATGTTCCTAGGCACTCTTGATGGCTTTGCGAGTTTATGCAGTTGAGTCTTGCAGATCAGGAAAGGTCCCGCGCTCGAGTTCTGGTTTGTGCTGAGTTAGCTGTTCTCAGCTGGGGCAGCAGGAGGGGAACCACAATATGCCTCAGTTCAGGAGGAAAATGTGTTGAAGGATTTCTACTTCTGATCACTATCATGCCACTCTTAATTCCACACAAGTGTGGGCACAGAACAGAATTGGATTCAGTTGTGAAGTAAAATAGTCTGCGACCACTCACTATCCTACTACGTGATAGATGGCCACTTGGGCAAGGTACTGGAGGGTGACTGGAGTTCATGGAACCCATACCCCAGCAAGAGTCAGTGCGAGGACGGGGTAAGAAAAACTAACACAAGCAGTGTTTCTGAAGAATATGTTGGAATTCACATTCGGCTGATGACGCAGTGTTCTGCAGTGAGTTCCAGCTGTGAAAGAAGCATGTTCAGAATATGTAGCCGTTAAAGTGTCGGCACTATCTCATTCAGCAAACTAAAGGACACTTTGTCCCAAACCTTACTCAACTTGAAAATGTTGTTTACAACAGTGCAAGCTCAACAGAAAATCACTTGTCTCGCTGCATATCTGTGTCTTTAAGTCTTATGCTGTCACATTGCGCATCACTGTTCCAAAACTTTATCAAATTGATGTTTAGTACAAAGTATCACAATCTAGTCGAGCTACTCTGTTCAGCAAGAAGCAGAGTTTTGTCTTCTGCTTTGGGTCCAGCACAATGGCATCTCGGTTTGTTTAAAAAAAAAAATTAATTTGACATGCTTTTGTAATTCTAACTCGAGTTAAACAATCCCTGTGGTACACAGGGTATTGCAGTGCTGTAATTAAAGTTAGTGTTGTCGCACTCGGGAGAAAATGCTGATAAGGGAAGTGCCTTGGACTTTCAAGAGAATGCTTTCTATACAAGCGCAGCGAGCAAAGAAAATGTTAGCACTGTTTTAACTTCTTGTACATAGAGCAAGCTATTGTCCCACTGTGACTGCTGCCTTCAGATAAGGGCTGTGCTATTTGTGGTTAGGCACCAGACTCTGCCTTACTGTGATTCTTTTGTTCCATTACAGATCAATGGCACAGTTACAGAAAACATGTCATTGGGAGACGCAAAAAAACTAATAGAAAGGTCGAAGGGCAAGCTTAAAATGGTGGTGCAGAGAGATGAGAGAGCCACTCTCCTTAACGTGCCCGATTTAGACGACAGCATTCCTTCTGCAAATGCTTCTGAAAGAGACGGTGAGTGTTTGAACCGATAGTCCTTCAGGAACAGTATTGTGGTTTCCTACTGCTCCTAGCTTCGGAATGTAAGTGTCACATTGAGTAGAAACTTAGTGCATTAACTTAGCTGCTTATCAGGGCAATACTGAGCACGCAATGGGAAATCTGCCATCGACTTTTATTCTCAGCTTTAATTGATAAGCCAGTCTTGGAAGGACCCATCCACTATTAGAGTTTAAGTTGTTCACTTAGGGACTTGAACAATTGCTGTGTGCTCCATGTGGTGGTAATTGTAAAGATGAAACATTAATATTCTGCCATGTGCAATGTTATATTGTTTGTAGAACTGCTTTTTATGTAAATCAGTGAATGGTTGTTAATTTGATTTTTCAGTTTGATGTTTGTTTTCAGTAGTAACACAGAAACCTGTGAATTTTGTTGTTAGATATTTCAGAAATTCATTCACTGGCATCTGATCATTCCAACCGTTCAAACGAGAGGCCGCGACTGCGCAGTCGTTCACGCTCGCCCGACAAACGGTCAGACTGGTCTGACCACTCGCGCCAGTCTCCACAACCCATCAGCAATGGGAGGTAGGCCTTCGCTCTTTGTCACAGAGCTTGTATTATGTCAAGGCTTGTACTGCTTATTTACCTTGCCCTAGTATTTCTGGATGGTTAAGTAAGTTTACAGCCAAGAACCATGTGACGAGCCAGTAAAATCTCTCAACCTAAAACATCAACAGCTCTAGAGTTACTCGTGTGTTCGGACATTCCACAATCCGATTGGGAGAAATTGTACTTTTGCTAATTTTTCTGCCATAGGATCATAGAAATTTCAACACAGAAGGAGGCTATTTGCCCTGCTGTGGCTGTGCCAGCTCCAGTTTGGAGATAGCGGTTCTAATCCTATTTCCTGAATAATCTAAGCTCAGTTCTGTGACATCCCCACCCCCCAATTTATAACCGGCTGCCACGAATGCAAGTTTGGTGCCTTTTTAGCACATGTAGGCTGGGCCCCCGGGGCGGATGGGCATGGTGCTTCACAAGGTGGTGTAATCTGTGTGATTGAAGTCTCATTCTGTTGAAATATTTTGAAACTTAAAAGCTTGCGGCAACATATGGAAGGACTTCCAAAATATTACTGGGTGTTTAGAATGTACACGCGTTTCTTTGTTGAAAAGTTTAGATTGAGTAAACGGTCAGTAAGTTAATAAGAGGCAGCTGTGAGATGGAGCTGCGTGTAACTTATAGGCCTCACTGTATCAGATGCAGTGTGCAGTTTCAGGTTACCCCCAGTCTGTGTTCAGGGTTCCTGTATTTGCCTGGTCTCCAAGTACAGCAGTTTTCAGGTTTCCCAGACTGCATTCTGTTCCTGGCAAGTTTGATTTTTCGAAGTGGCAAAAATTCAGCAGCTGACTAATGGTTTTACTGTCTGAGCTCCCCGACGGAGTTCTGCTCTACAGCATTGGTTCAGTAGTGTGTGTAGGTGCAGGGTTGCACCTTGAGTCCTGTAATTTTTGTCTTCCTAGCATGTGAATTAATTCTTTTTCATTGGGTAGAAAAGGTTAAATTTGAAATCTTGTACAATGCTAGATATTGATTGCCTCAATTTCCTGCCTTTGTTCAGGCTGGAGCTGCCAATGTGTTCGCAGCTGTAAGTTTTGTGGCCTGAGCACAGGAAAATGCTTTATTTTTGGCACTGTTTTACAGAGTGACATCAACGCAGAAAGAATAAGTGAAAATTGAGTTCTACATAGTTTGAGGGAATGTTAAAGAATGCAGTCCTGCTTGTACTTCAGGTCCTTTTGCAAGTCAGCGAATGGCATTTTCTGTTGTTCGTTGTGCATCTAATCAAGAAATAAGTCTGTGCCTGTGCTGTGGCTGTGCACCTGTCAGTTTTTTTTCTTTTTGGTGATATTTATGGAAGAATGAAGGAGGTGAACATCAATGTGTGATGTCTAGCAGCAGCCAAATTGATGTGATTGAGTGTAGCTCCATGACTGAATCTGGTGAATCCTAGTATCAAAACGATGCAAAGCAGCAGTGGGCTGGGGATTGAGCCGTTACCCAGGTCTAGCTGTAGGGTGTGTCTGCTGGTGCCGCCAGTTCCTAACACACGCGTCTCTCGCGCAGGGTTTGCTCATGCCCGTTTCTAACTCCGTTTCACAGCTAATCGAAGAGTATCTTCCTGACTTGTGACTGTTTACAGTTGATATGAAGCCAGTTTCTGTTTAGGGCTATGCCTCCTAAGTAAGAGTGTAGGCTTCCTGTTGGTTATCTGGCTGTACAGATTTCTAAAGCACTTTTTTTTCGGTTGTAAGCTGTTTAAATATTTTTTTCCTCCCTCTCCCCACTTCTGTCTCTTGAAGGTATTGATTCATGTGAGATATGCTCCCATGGCTACTCCGCCACATCACTAAATGCCCAGTTTTGATGCATAGGATCAGTAGGATATCTCCCAGCCGAGCCTCACCCTGCTCTCAACGACCGTGCACCAAATGCTCCGCTCCAGTTGCTGGACGGTGATCGGTAGCAGGAATTCTGGTTGATTTTTTTAGGCCATGGGCACAGACCGATTGTAATGCTCCTGCCACTGGGGAAGCTAAGACTTGCTTTAAGAAAAAAGTGGATGTAGAATCTTAATGTGTTTAAAAATTGAGATTTTCTTAACTTATTTTTTACAAAGTTTAAGTGGGAGTGTCCAGCAAACGTCACGAGGTTCAGCTTTTCTATAGTGAATAGCTCCACCTTCTGGCCACAAATATCACTGACCACCTCTGTAGGGCTACTGGTAAAAAAAACACTCTCATTACAGTGGTGACAGAAGCTGTTTTTGATGCATTGCTGAACTGCAGTGTTCATTTGTAGTTACAGTCCTTGTTGGCTTTACAACACTGCAGAGTCCCTTTTCAGAAACCACTAATTGAAAAGCACCAAATGTCTTTGGCAAATGTCCCCACTTGCTTTCTGGCACAAGCTGTATATTGAGCTAAATCTCAGAGTTTGGGAAACCGGAGGAGGCGGACCTGTGTGGGAGCGGCAGCGGGACCTGAGAAGGCGGATCGGCCAAAAAAGAGCGCTGCAGAGGAGGCCCGACACCGGAGTGCTGTGAGTTGGGAAAGAGTCAGAGAGCGGGAGCAGTCAAACAACAACAACTGCAAAACCGCTAAAGTGACGTCACAACCAGGGAAGGAGCTGATTGGTAAGTAGGACCTGGTGAGTATTTCTACAGTCCAGTCGTTGAAGTAAAAGTAAGGTCTCTAGTTTAGAGTAAGTAGTGTTTAAAGGGAAGTAAGGTCCCTAGTGTATTTAATATTCTTTAATTTAAAGGAAGTAAAGGGAGTAAATTAAGGGTAGGACATGGCAGGGCAGCTCGGCAGCGTGGAGTGCTCCTCCTGTGCTATGTGGGAAGTCAGGGACACTTTCGGTGTCCAGGGCGAACACGTGCAGGAAGTGTCTCCAGCTGCAGTTACTCGAAATCCGTGTTTTGGAGCTGGAGCTGCGGCTGGAGTCACTGTGGGCATCCGCGAAGCTGAGATCTTCGTGGATAGCACATTTAACGAGATGGTCAGACCGCAGGTAAAGAGTGCACAGTCAGACAGGAAATGGGTGACCGCCAGACAGAGTAAAAGAACTAGAAAGGTAGTGCAGGAGTCCTCTGGGTCCATCTCCCTCTCCAACAGATTTTCCGTTTTGGATACTGCTGGGGGAGATGGTTTCTCGGGGAATGCAGCAAGAGCCAAGTCCATGGCACTACGAGTGGCTCAGCTGCACAGATGGGGAGGAAAAAGAGTGGGAGAGCAATAGTGATAGGGGATTCTATCGTAAGGGGAACAGATAGACGTTTCTGTGGCCGCAGACGTGACTCCAGGATAGTATGTTGCCTCCCTGGTGCCAGGGTCAAGGATGTCACTGAACGGCTGCAGGGCATTCTGAAGGGGGAGGGCGAACAGTCAGATGCCGTGGTTCACATTGGTACCAACGACATAGGTAGAAAGAGGGATGAGGTCCTGCAACAAGAATTTAGGTAGCAGATTAAAAAGCAGGACCTCAAAGGTTGTAATCTCTGGATTGCTCCCGGTGCCAAGTGCTAGTGAGTATAGGACTAGGAGGATAGAGCAGATGAATGCGTGGCTAAAGAGTTGGTGCAGGAGGGAGAGCTATAGTTTCCTGGATCACTGGGTCTGCTTCTGGGGAAGGTGGGACCTGTACAAGTCGGACGGGTTGCACCTGAACGGAACGGGACCAACATCCTTGCGGGGAGGTTTGCTAGTACTGTTGGGGGGGGGGGTTTAAACTAACTTGGCAGGGGGATGGGATACAGAGTGGAGCTATCGTAGGGGGTGATGCACAGCCAAATATAGAGGGGAAAAAAGCAAGTCAGCCTGGAAGGCAGGTCAAATATGTAACGGCATAAGGGAGTATGGCAAGGCTGGATGGCATTTATTTTAATGCAAGGAGTCTTGCGAGTAAGGCAGATGAATTGAAGGTGTTGATGAACACATGGGAGTATGATATTGTTGCTATCACAGAAACATGGTTGAGGGAGGGGCAGGACTGGCAGCTCAATATTCCGGGGTATAGAATCTTCAGGCAAGACAGAGGGGGGTGTAAAAGAGGAGGGGGTGTCTCAATATTAATCAAGGAGTCAATTACTGCTGTAAGGAGGGATGATATCTTAGCAGGTTCCTCTAATGAGGCCATATGGGTAGAACTTAAAAACAAAAAGGGGGCAAGCGCTTTGCTGGGAGTGTACTATAGGCCCCCAAACAGTCAGGGGGAGATAGAGGAACAGATATGTAGGCAAATCTGAGAAGTGTGGTAATAATAGTAGGGGATTTCAACTTCCCCAATATTAACAAGGATAGTCAGAGTGTGAAAGGCTTAGAGGGTGCGGAATTCTTAAAGTGCATCCAGGAGAGCTTTTTGAGCCAGCATGTAGAAAGTCCTACAAGAGAGGGGGCGGTACTGGACCTAATTCTAGGGAATGTAGCCGGGCAAGTGGTAAAGTGTCAGTAGGAGAGCATTTTGGTGACAGTGACCATAATTCGGTGAGATTTAAGGTAGTCATGGAAAAGGACAAAGATGGACCGGAAATAAAGGTTCTAAATTGGGAGAAGGCCGATTTTAATATGATAAGGCAGGATCTGGCCAAAGTGGACTGGGATCAGCTACTTGTAGGAAAATCCACATCAGAGCAGTGGGAGTCTTTCAGAAAGGAAATAGAGAGAGTAAAACGCCGACATGTTCCCATAAAGGTCAGGGTGGGACCAACAAGCCCAGGGAACCCTGGATGTCAAGGGATATACAAGAATGGATTAGGGAAAAAAGGGAGGCCTTTGGCAGATACAAAGGACTAAAAACAGTGGAAGCCCTAGAGGAGTATAGAAAATGCAGGGGGGGTACTTAAAGAAATTAGGAGAGCGAAGAGGGGGCATGAAAAAACACTGGCGGGCAAAATAAAGGAAAATCCCAAGGTGTTTTATAAGTATATTAAGGGCAAGAGGTTAACCAGGGAAAGAGTAGGGCCCATTAGGGACCAAAGTGGTAATCTGTGTGTAGAGCCGGAAGATGTGGGTGAGGTTTTAAATGAATATTTTGCATCTGTGTTCACTATGGAGAAGGACGATGTAGGCATAGAAATCAGGCAGGGGGATTGTGATATACTTGAACAAATTAGTATTGAGAGGGAGGAGGTACTAGCAGTTTTAGTGGGCTTAAAAGTGGATAAATCCCCAGGCCCAGACGAGATGTATCCCAGGCTGCTGTGTGAGGCAAGGGAGGAGATTGCAGGGGCTCTGACACAAATTTTCAGAAACTCTCTCGCCACAGGGGAGGTGCCAGAGGACTGGAGGATAGCTAACATAGTACCATTATTCAAGAAGGGTAGTAGGGATAAACCAGGGAATTACAGGCCAGTGAGCCTAACATCAGTGGTAGGGAAATTATTGGAATAAATTCTGAGGGACAGAATTAGTCTCCACTTGGAGAGGCAAGGATTAATCAAGGATAGTCAGCATAGCTTTGTCAGGTTGAGATCATGTCTAACCAATTTGATTGAATTTTTAGAGGGGGTGACTAGGTGCGTGGATGAGGGTAGTGCAGTTGATGTAGTCTACATGGACTTCAGTAAGGCTTTTGACAAAGTCCTGCATGGGAGACTGGTCAAGAAAGTAAGAGCCCATGGGATCCAGGGCAATTTAGCACATTGGATCCAAAATTGGCTTAGTGGCAGGAGGCAGAGGGTGATGGTCAAAGGTTGTTTTTGTGACTGGAAGCCTGTGTCCAGTGGTGTACCGCAGGGATCTGTGCTGAGTCCCTTGCTGTTTGTAGTGTACATTAATGATTTAGATATGAATGTAGGAGGTATGATCAGTAAGTTCGCAGATGACACGAAAATTGGTGGAGTGGTAAATAGCGAGGAGGGAAGCCTCAGGCTACAGGACGATATAGACGGGTTGGTCAGATGGGCATAACAGTGGCAAATGGAATTTAACCCTGAAAAGTATGAGGTGATGCATTTTGGGAGGACTAACAAGGCAAGGGAATACACAATGAATGGTAGGACCCTAGGAAGGACAGAGGATCAGAGGGACCTTGGTGTGCATGTACATAGATCCCTGAAGGCAGCAGGACAGGTCGATAAGGCAGTTAAAAAGGCATATGGGATACTTGCCTTCATTAGCCGAGGCATAGAATATAAGAGCAGGGAGGTTATGATGGAGCTGTACAAAACGCTAGTTAGGCCACAGCTGGAATACTGTGTGCAGTTCTGGTCGCCACACTATAGGAAGGATGTGATTGCATTGGAGAGGGTGCAGAGGAGATACACCAGGATGTTACCTGGGCTGGAGCGCTTCAGCTATAAAGAGAGACTGGACAGGCTGGGGTTGTTTTCCTCCGAGCAGAGAAGGCTCAGGGGGGACCTGATTGAGTTGTACAAAATTATGAGGGGCATAGATAGAAAGGAACTTTTCCCCTTAGTAGAGGGGTCAATAACCAGGGGGCATAGTTTCAAGGTAAGGGGCAGGAGGTTTAGAGGGGATTTGAGGAAATACTTTCACCCAGAGGGTGGTTGGAATCTGGAACTCACTGCCTGAAAGGGTGGTAGAGGCAGGAACCCTCACAACATTCAAGAAGCATTTAGATAAGCACTTGAAACGCCATAGCATACAAGGCTACGGACCAAGTGCTAGAAAATGGGATTAGAATAGATAGGGCTTGATGGCCGGTGCGGACACGATGGGCTGAAGGGCATCTTTCTGTGCTGTATAACTCTCTAACTCTAGCAGTGCCTTCACTTGTCATTGCTTCCTATTCAAAGAAGCTGATCTGGAAACTGGGATAAAGTTGGCTAATTTGCTTACTAGGAAAATTTAAACCTTACCTGTAGCCTTCAGTTAACCTCTTCCATAGCTGGAGCTAGTTTCTGTTTGGTACAGTTTACACGTCACTAATTTTGCTCAAGATGTTTAAATGTTAAGTTTTTTTTTTAAAGAAATCTTGAAACAAAACAGATCAAGAACAGTTCAGACCTTGGTTTAGATTTACTGCTTAATGTAAAGGCAGCGCATTACAGGGGTTAGTTTTACTACTTAATGTAAAGGTACAGTGTATAGTTGTCAGCCTTGGCTCGGTGGTTGCACTCTCACTTCAGAGTTGGCTGCTGCGTTTCCTACATTACAGCAGATACTACACTTCAAAAGTACTTCATTGGCTGTAAAGCGCTTTGGGACCTCCTGAAGTTGTGAAAGGTGCTATATAAATGCAAGTTTTTCTTACAGGGGTTAGATTTAATACAATTTTAAAAACTGAGAGGGGAAGAGGCAATAAAGTGACAGCATTTGTGTAACAAGCATTCACAGTTTGATAGAGTATTTTAATCTGTAACTAATTTGACTATTGTGCTTTCACTGGTAGCACAGTTCCACTGTTAATTTTGCAAACCGGGAATATTCAGTTTGTATTATTTTGCAGGGTGCACACTGCTGCTGTACTCTGGTAACTTATTCAAAGCACAGAAAGTTGCTGAGCACTCATGCAATGCATGGATTTTGCTGTTGAAATAGAGCAAAAGTGAACTTGTTAAGACCATGGTGGGAATTTCTTTGTTTATTTTTGTTAGTCAAAGATCCCGTGAAGATGATGTGGTGATCAAAGGACCCAAGGCAGGAGCTGTGTCAACGCCAGTGAAGAACACTGAAGAGGCGTTTGTAGTTAAAGCTGTTGAAGAGCCTGTGGCTGCAATTGTTGATGGAACAGAGAAACAAGCTCCTCCGCTGCCAGGTCTGTTAACAAAGATAATTATTGTTTGGAAGGAAGTGATGCTATTTTCAGGGGCATTGTTGGGGGGGGGAACAGTTGGCGAGTTTTGCAGGTGTAATTGATCTAACCGTCACGGGGTTGGGGGTAATATAGTAGCATGGACAGAGGATTGGTTAACGGACAGAAAACAGAGAGTAGGGATAAACGGATCTTTTTCAGGTTGGCAGGCTGTAACTAGTGGGGTGCCACAAGGATCAGTGTTGGGGCCTCCGCTATTTACAATCTATATTAATGTCCTAGATGAAGAGACCGAGTGTAATGTACCCAAGTTTGCTGCTGATACAAAGCTAGGTGGGACAATAAGCTGTGAGGAGAACACAGAGTCTGCAAAGGGATATAGATAGATTAAGTGAGTGGGCAGTAAGGTAGCAGATGGAGTATAATGTAGGGAAATGTGAGGTTATTCACTTTGGTAGGAAGAATAGAAAAACAGAATATTTTTTAAATGGTGAGAAACTTTCAAATGTTGGTGTTCAGAGAGATTTGGGTGTCCTCGTGCAAGAAACACAGAAAGCTAGCATGCAGGTACAGCAAGCAATAAGAAAAGCAAATGGCATGTTGGCCTTTATTGCAAGGGGATTGGTGTATAAGAGTAAGGAAGTCTTGCTACAGTTGTACAGGGCCTTGGTGAGACCACATCTGGAGTACTGTGCACAGTTTTGGTCTCCTTATCTAAGGAAGGATATACTTGCCTTGGAGGCGGTGCAATGAAGGTTCACTCGATTGATTCCGGGGATGAGCGGGCTGTCCTATGAGGAGAGATTGTGTAGAATGGGCCTTTATTCTCTGGAGTTTAGAAGAATTGAGAGGTGATCTCATTGAAACATACAAGATTCTGAAGGGGATTGACAGGGTAGATGCTGAGAGGTTGTTGTTTCCCCTGGCTGGAGTGTCTAGAACTAGGGGGCATAGTCTCAGGATAAGGGGTAGGCCATTTAAGACTGAGATGAGGAATTTCTTCACTGAGGGTTGTGAATCTTTGGAATTCTCTGCCCCGGAGGGCTGTGCATGCTGAGTCTTTGAGTATATTCAAGATTGAGATCGATAGATTTTTGGACTCTAGGGAAATCAAGGGATATGGAGATCGGGCAGGAGAGTGGAGTTGAGGTTGATGATCAGCCATGATCTTATTGAATGGCGGAGCAAGCTCGAGGGGCCATATGGCCTACTCCTGCTCCTATTTCTTATGTTCTTATGTCACACTCTGCTGCATGACAGTACATAAGAACATAAGAAATAGGAGCAGGAGTAGGCCATTCGGCCCTTCGAGCCTGCTCCGCCATTCAATGAGATCATGGCTGATCATCTTCCTCAACTCCATTCACCGGCCCTATCGCCATATCCCTTGATGCCTTTACTGGTCAGAAATCTATCGACTTCTGTTTTGAATATACCCAATCACTGAGCCTCCACAGCCCTCTGGGGTAGAGAATTCCAAAGATTCACCACCCTCTGTGAAGAAATTTCTTCTCATCTCAGTCCTGAATGGCCTACCCTTTATCCTGAGGCTGTGGCCCCTGGTTCTAGATTCCCCAGCCAAGGGAAACATTCACCCAGCATCCACCCTATCAAGCCCTGTAATAATTCTGTATGCTTCAATGAGATCCCCCCTCATTCTTCTAAATTCAAGAGAATTCAAGCCTAGTTTACTCAATCTCTTCTTATACGACAGTCCTGCCATCCCAGGAATCAGTCTGGTGAACCTTCATTGCACTCCCTCTGTGGCAAGTATATCCTTCCTTCGGTAAGGAGACCAAAATTGTACACAGTACTCCAGGTGTGGTCTCACCAAGGCCCTATATAATTGGATTAAGACTTCTTTACTCCTGTACTCAAATCCTCTTGTAATGAAGGCCAGCCTACCATTTGCCTTCCTAATGACTTGTTGCACCTGCACATTCACTTTCAGTGACTCATCTACTAGGATACCCAGGTCCCTTTGAGCATCTGCATTCCCCAATCTTTCACCATTTAGGAAATACTCTGCCTTTCTGTTTTTTCTACCAAAGTGGATAACTTCACATTTATCCACATTATATTCCATCTGCCATGTTCTCGCCCACTCACTGAGCCTGTCGAGATCCTCTTGAAGTCTCTTCACATCCTCTTCGCAACTGACACTACCACCTAGCTTTGTATCATCAGCAAATTTGGAAATGTTACATTTAGTCCCCTCATCCAAATCATTGATATAGATTGTGAATAGCTGGGGCCCAAGCACCGATCCTTGCGGTACCCCACTAGTCATAGCCTGCCATCCTGAAAAAGACCCGTTTATCCCTACTCTTTGTTTTCTGTCTGTTAACCAATTCTCAATCCATGCTAGTATATTACCCCTAATTCCATGTGCCCTAATTTTGTTCACCAACCTCTTGTGTGGGACCTTATCAAAGGCCTTCTGAAAATCCAGATACACCACATCTACCGGTTCCCCTTTGTCTACTCCACTAGTTACATCCTCAAAGAACTCCAATAGGTTTGTCAAACAGGATTTCCCTTTCATAAATCCATGTTGACTCTGCCCAATCTTACTATTGGTTTCTAAGTGTCCAGTTATTGCATCTTTTATAATAGATTCCAGCATTTTCCCAACTACTGATGTGAGGCTAACAGGTCTGTAGTTCCCCGTTTTCTCTCTCCCTCCTTTCTTTAAGAGCGGGTTACATTTGTTATCCTCCAATCTGCAAGAACTGTTGCAGAATCTATAGAATTTTGGAAGATGACAACCAATGCATCCACTATACAAATGACCACCTCTTTCAAAACCCTAGGATGTAGGTCATCCGGTCCTTGGGATTTATCGACTTTTAGTCCCATTAATTTTCCTAGTACTGTTTTTTTACTAATAATTTCTTTAAGTTCCTCATTCTCGCCACACCCTTGGTTTTCTCGTAGTTCTGGGAGGTTTTTGTGTCTTCCTCCGTGAAGACAGAAACAAAGTTTTTATTTAATTTCTCCGCCATTTCCTCATTCCCCAGTAGTGCCAACATAAGCCCCATATCCTTTCTGTTAAAGAAGCCACATTTCTGCTGCAGTAGATACATTCAGAGACTTCACTGGCTGGGAGGCACACCCCACTCATCCCATAAATTAATTCAGAATTTCAAGTCTCTTCGAAACCCATTTCTAAATCCACATCCTTTCTATTTCGTCAATTTGAAATAGGAATATGATTGATCAAACCAATTAGAACACAGTCGAGACTTGAGGCTGCCCTTGTATTTATATTGAAGAAATTGCTTTCCAAAACGATGCCTAATATGAACTGTTTCTGTAGAGCCCAAGCCAGTGTATGCTCAGCCTGGCCAGCCTGACGTGGATTTGCCTGTTAGTCCATCTGACGCGCCCATTCCAAACTCGTCGCACGATGATGGGATGTTGAGGTAATTCAGCAACGCTGTGCTAATCTGTGCAGAGCTTGAGAAGGATTGATGTGATTGTATTTCCTGTGTCACAGTCTGCAATGTACAATTTCTTGTGTTTGAATCCAGAAGCTGAAATTTCCTCCTCTTGGTTGTTGATAGCAGATTTGAATCCTAATCGTACTTTGCAGGGCTTCAGGACCCCCCCTAGTACATTCCCTTTGTGTGTAACCTTGGTATCCTATCAGGAGGCCACCCTGAACCTATGGGATTTAATCCATTGCCAAAAATCAGAAGTTAGTCAACAGTGTAGCTTTTTTAACTGGGCAGAGATTGGGGATGAAAACCTGGAGCACTTGCACAGAGCGTGTGCTTAATCTAGAGGAGTGCTGATGTCAGAGTAATACAAATCGAGGGTGACAATGTGTAACTTGCTGCCACATGGAGTGGTTGAAGCAGAGAGTATTGGCACATTTAAGGGTACGCTTGATGCATAGATGAGGGAGAAGGGAATAGAGGGATATGGGGGCAGGGTGGCAAGAGGCTCATGTGGAGTATAAAACACCAGCATAAACCAGTTGGGCCGAATGGCCTGTTTCTGTGCAGTAGATTCTATAATAGAATTTACAAGTTGCTGAAAGTGGGATGAGAATGTGGAAAGGATTCTTGGAGGAATTTGTGGAAGCTTTTAACTTGTTGCATTCAAACACGAATATTTTCAGTCTCTACCCCAATCAGGAGGACAGAAAAAAATTGTGCGGCAAGTTTAGTTGAACGAAACTTGTGTGGAAGTGTATTTGGAGGGAGGTTGTGTTTGGAGTTGGCTAGAATTCACTGGTCAGGGATCTCTTGGACGCTGATCAGGGAACAGACTGAAGGTGTCTGAATGTCGAGCTCTCCATCGCTTGGGCACCAGTCAGATTTGGGTTTAATGGCAAAACATAACTTGGTTATGTGAGAAGCCGAACTGAACAATTGTTAATTGATTTATTTGTGGAAACTGCTTAACTTAGAGACACTAGAAAGGAATGGATGTCCTGACTGGCGGACAGGTCATTCCATTTGCCCTTAAACAAATTGTGAGCATGTTTTGTGGTTGGAGGGTTAACTGTTCTCTGCTATGGTTTCATATCGCGCAATATTCTATTTCAGGCCAAGTATGAAGCTCGTAAAGTTTAAGAAGGGAGAAAGTGTTGGTCTCCGGCTTGCAGGTGGGAATGATGTGGGAATATTTGTTGCTGGAGTATTGGAAGATAGTCCTGCAGCCAAAGAAGGTCTAGAGGAAGGAGATCAGATCCTCAGGGTAAGGCAAAGTATTTCCAATGAATTCTACTGGTTGACTGTTTAATGAAGTCCTGACGGGAAGTGATTTCTTTACATGAATTAAGCATATGTGCCATCAACAGTGACTCTTGGCAAGTTGAAATATTTTGTGGCTGAACGCTCATCAAAAAAACAGCAACATAGCACCCATCAGAGAGGTGCAAAGAAATGCTGGGTTCACTGACCATGAAATCAATAAATCCCTAAACACATGGCCACAATAGTTTAAACCTTGCATTTTTCATCAAAACTGCAAACCTTTCAAGGAGCTGTTACTCAGAATAAGAAATGAAATTTAAATTGGTATTTATCATGACTCCTTTGAAAATGTAATATTCTTAGTGAACCTTTCAAATTCCATTTCAGGACATTGAGATCTCCAGACTGGGGCTGCTCATGCTATGCATTTTTCATGTGATGTATTACAAATGGTTTAAAATGGGCAGCCGATATCCCTGATGCATAGCGAAGGGAAACGAACAAAGCTCAGCATGTGTTATCATCCAACTGTCTGTCTCCCACCACAGGTTAATAACGTGGATTTTGCAAATATCATCCGTGAGGAGGCAGTCCTGTTCCTGCTCGACCTTCCAAAAGGAGAAGAGGTCACTATCCTGGCACAGCAGAAGAAAGATGGTGAGCTGCTTCACTCCGGTTGCTAGTTCGGTATAAGTGGAAGGCGTGAAGTGGAAATCTTAAAACTGTTCGTGATCCATAGAAAGTGTAACCAGACACTTCATGCATAGAAGCTTTAATTTTGGGGAAAAAATACTCGTTAACAGGCTTGAGGGGTTGAATGGCCGACTCATGTTGCTATTATCACTGTCTTTGTCTAAGTAGTACATGCAGTCTTGTCCTTTAAGTTCATGGTAAAATCTTTGCTTGTTATAGTCTATCGGCGTATTGTGGAATCTGATGTGGGAGACTCCTTCTACATCCGGACTCACTTTGACTATGAAAAGGAATCTCCCTATGGCTTGAGTTTTAACCGAGGTGAGGTGTTCCGGGTGGTGGATACACTCTATAATGGGAAGCTGGGCTCCTGGCTCGCCATTCGAATCGGCAAAAACCACAAGGAGGTGGAAAGGGGCATCATTCCAAACAGAAACAGGTGCGTGACCAGAACTTTCACCCAATAGCAGTTTTACTTTCATTTATATGATCTTGTGTCTACTGTAGAACTTAGGAAATTGGCGCTGATAGCTACGGCATTTTTCAATGAAACATTTGAATAGGAGCCACACCCTCCCGGCCTGTACCATAACTATACTGAAATGAAACTAGACGCTCGAGTCATGGTCCAGCAGTGTACGTTATGTATCTATTTCCCAGCGTATTGAACATTGGAAGATTTATTTTAAAAAATCTCAATTGCAGGGTAGAAAAAATATTGTGAACTGTAATTAAGAACATAAGAAATAGGAGCAGGAGTAGGCCATTCGGCTCTTTGAGCCTGCTCCGCCATTCAGTAAGATCATGGCTGACCTTCTACCTCAACTCCACCTTCTCGCACTGTCCCCATACCCCTTGATTCCCTTAGTATCCAAAGTGCTCAAAAAAAAAGTGCACTGCAGCATCAAATCGCAGTTTATTTCCATGATCTGGTCACTGTCTAATTTGATGTAATATATCTTTCATGTGTTGTGTGAACTAGAGCTGAGCAGTTGTCCAGTGTGCAGTACACACTCCCAAAAACCGCCGGTGGGGATCGTGCAGACTTTTGGCGGTTTCGTGGACTTCGTAGCTCGAAGAGAAATCTGCGGAAAAGCAGAGAAGATCTTTCAGCTCAGCCGGTTCACACCAAGTTTCCAGCTTATGAGAGAGTCGTTCTTCGTGAAGGTAAAGGGAAAGAGGGTTGTGATCTTTTAAAATGGGTCTTTATTGGGGAAGAAAAGATCACTTTACCTTCACTTCGAGAGGTTCTCTGTCCACCTCGTCCTCTTCATCACTCAATCAGTGGAAGCATTCTGAAAGCATGTGAGAACAATCCCGAGTTTGTCAGAATTCCCTCTTGGAAAGGGCGGGTGTTTAACTGGTTATGGGGCTGCCTTGGCCCACGGTAGGTGCAGTATAATACATTTCAAAGTTTGTAATGATTTACAAACCAGTGCTGAGTATAGTGGTGTGAGTGGCACTTCTAACAGCACCATGAGACATGAGGTAAATGGTTCTATTACACATGGATCCTATGAGCACTGATGCTCTCTAGTATTGGATCTAGTGATTTATTTACATAG
This sequence comes from Squalus acanthias, assembly GCA_030390025.1. Taxonomy (NCBI): domain Eukaryota; kingdom Metazoa; phylum Chordata; class Chondrichthyes; order Squaliformes; family Squalidae; genus Squalus; species Squalus acanthias. Next base: position 68,302,280 of record CM059443.1, on the reverse strand, counting down.
AATAGCACAGCTTGGTGTGCAACACGGGGTGTGGGTTGCTGAGGTTCGTATCGGCTGTTATGGGGCATTTTTATAAGATTAGCTTTCGGCCAAAGGAGTTGACCTCTGTAAATTACATCTTTCCGTGTGGCAAGTGCCTTGCCTCTTACATCATTTAAAGATTGGAGTCAACATTTCATTTGGCATCTGGGGCACCCTTTAAAATGTTACGCTCTTGTTGAGAGGGGATATGATATGTTTTACAGTATATCTACCTGGCCTTGCTCACAGTTAGGAGGAGGAGATGGTCTATGTTTTAGCTATGACCCAGCCAGGGACACTGTACGGGGAGCTGTATTCCGCCTGTGACGCAGACACTGTACGGGGAGCTGTATTCCGCCTGTGACACAGACACTGTACGGGGAGCTGTATTCCGCCTGTGACGCAGACACTGTACGGGGAGCTGTATTCCGCCTGTGACGCAGACACTGTACGGGGAGCTGTACGATGCCTGTGACGCAGGCACTGTACAGGGAGCTGTACGATGCCTGTGACGCAGGCACTGTACAGGGAGCTGTACGATGCCTGTGACGCAGACAGTGTGCGGGGAGCTGTACGATGCCTGTGACGCAGACAGTGTACGGGGAGCTGTACGCTGCCTGTGACGCAGACAGTGTACGGGGAGCTGTACGCTGCCTGTGACGCAGACCGTATACAGGGAGCTGTACGCTGCCTGTGACGCAGACAGTGTACGGGGAGCTGTACGCTGCCTGTGACGCAGACAGTGTACGGGGAGCTGTACGCTGCCTGTGACGCAGACAGTGTACGGGGAGCTGTACGCTGCCTGTGACGCAGACAGTGTACGGGGAGCTGTACGCTGCCTGTGACGCAGACAGTGTGCGGGGAGCTGTACGCTGCCTGTGACGCAGACAGTGTACGGGGAGCTGTACGCTGCCTGTGACGCAGACAGTGTGCGGGGAGCTGTACGCTGCCTGTGATGCAGACAGTGTGCGGGGAGCTGTACGCTGCCTGTGACGCAGACAGTGTGCGGGGAGCTGTACGCTGCCTGTGACGCAGACAGTGTGCGGGGAGCTGTACGCTGCCTGTGACGCAGACAGTGTGCGGGAGCTGTACACTGCCTGTGACGCAGACAGTGTGCGGGGAGCTGTACGCTGCCTGTGACGCAGTCAGGGACAGTAGGCTGAGAGGTTGCAGCTGGAGTAAGAATAACAGGTGTTCCTGTTACAGCATTACCCATTGTTTTCAGTAGACTGGGCTATGACTGTATTACCAACTCGAGCATTTATCTGCATGCATAAACTGCTGACAAAAAACTACTTTTTTTTTAAATGAATGCATGTAAAGGCCTCCCTATTCTGGAATTTCTGACATGCACTGTCTTGTGCCAAAATCGATCCTGGCATGATTAAAACCTCTGATATACACATGCCTTTGAGGTCATTTTTGGTCAACTGCCCATGCTCCTCTGTTGTATATGCATCTATCCTGTAAATTCTAAATATCTTTGATTAATCCCATATGTCCTTCTCCTCCCCCAGGCTAACTGGGTGAACTAACAGACCAGTTGTATTTATAACTCGTCCTTTATGCACCGGATGTCGCCCATGGCTTGAATTGTCTAAACTAGTCAGAAATGGTGTTGAAAAGATTAACTGTGGGTGATGTTTAATGTACGATTACAGAGTACTGTATTTGACTATTTTGAGTTGTCTTTTTGAAGCTGGTTTCCTGAGGCCAGTGGTCATCTTCGGGCCTCTCGCTGATATTGCTCGAGAGAAGCTTGCACGGGAAGAGCCAGATTTGTATGAAATTGCAAGTAAGATTTCTCTTTCTTCTTCTTCACCTATGTTTCGAGGTAATGATTAGTGCTGGGGAACAGTTTTTATGGGTGGCAGTGGTCCTCTGATCCCTCACTAAAGTGACCATAGTTCATGTGAGCGTGGGCACTGAATTTCATTGTTTGGGCCACCACAGCTAAGCAGAGCCATCGTCACTGAGCAGGAGACCTACGACTAGTTCTCTGCCAATGTGTCAGCTGCCAGGAGCAGTCTGTGTTGGGAAGTTGCCTTGGTTCTCCTTGTTGCCTGTTCAAAACAGGCAACTAAGATTAGGATCTTGCCTGTAGTAATTCATCATAATGCAGAGTAGATCGTCCTTAAGTTACATTTAGGTGAAACTCGACAGCATAGTATATTATAGCTCAGTAGAGCAATGTTGAAGTGAATTGAACTCTTTCAGAGGCTCTCTGAAACGTAGCTCAGACTTAAACTTTCAGTTGTTTACCTTTAGGTTCCTAGCATCCCTTTCCCCAGTTATCGGAACCTGCACTAAACTACCCATGGCTGCTTTCCAAATGTGAATTGATCCAAACATTAATTTGCACTTACTCAATTTCAAATTGAATGGAATCTCTAGCTACAGCAGACCTTATCACCTCTAGGACCGCATCCTAATACAGACATGGATTGGTGTAGCCAGGGTTTCTGAGGTTGGAGCTTGCATGTGTTGGCAGTGTGCGGGGAGCTGTGTCCCAACTGAGGCCAGTGTGCGGGGAGCAACCGGGGCCAGTGAGCCCAGAGGTGCAGCCGGGGCCAGTGTGTGGGGAGCTGTACCCCAGCCAGGGCTGGTTTGATGCAGGGAGCTGTCTCCCAGTTGAGGCCAGTGTGTGGGGAGCGGTGACCCAGGCAGGGATGGTTTGGCAGCACTAAGCAGGACCAGTTCCTTTGCAGAGCCCACAGTCACATCTCACTGACACTGAATTTGCTGAGTTATTGTATTTGGAGATAATAGTTAATTGTATCAATGTTCTATTAAACAAATAATCATATTCTAAGTAGTAAAGGGGAGTTGAATGAAGTAGAAATGAGACTAAAGTTTAACTTTGGCTCTTTGGCTTTTAATGTTTTGCCATTTAAATGGCTTTCTTCTATGGCAGGGAGCGAGCCCAGAGATGCTGGCACTGATCAGCGCAGTTCTGGTATTATTCGACTACATACAATCAAACAAGTCATCGACAGAGTAAGGTTACTTTCTGTGTCTCTCTGAATGAGTAGCTTTTGATTGAGAGAGTCTGCAGTGGATTTCATATTCCAAAATGCCTTTCTGTCTTTGTTATGTTAGGATAAGCACGCGGTGTTGGACATTACTCCAAATGCAGTGGACCGTTTGAATTACGCACAGTGGTACCCAATCGTACTTTTCCTAAACCCTGATTCCAAACAAGGTGTTAAGACCATGCGACAAAGACTCTGTCCCGAGTCCCGAAAGAGTGCCAGGAAGTTGTTTGAGCGTGCCTTGAAACTGCGCAAGAACAATCATCACCTCTTCACATGTGAGTAAAGCATACCAATCGTGGATGAGTATGCCTCACCTGTAATCCTCAATGTGCAGCGAATACTGCTGAATTTTTGAGTAACTCAGGTTTTTATAACAATTCTAAATTATACCAGGGCATTCCGACTTATCTTTACACATAATGTTAAATATTATAAAAGACCTTGCATTTATATAGCATCTTTTGCAATCTCAGGACATCCCAAAGTGCTTCACAGCCAATGAAATACTTTTGAAGTGTAGTCACTTGTACAGCAATATTTTAAAATTGAGGCATTGCTTAACCAGGAGCCAATGTAGGTCAACGAGCACCGGGGTGATGAGTGAATGGGACTTGGTGCGAGTTAGGATACGGGCAGCAGAGCTTTGGATGAGCTCAAATTTTACGGAGGGTGTAAGTTGGGAGGCCGGCCAGGAGAGCGCTGGAATAGTCGAGTCTAAAGGTAACAAAGGCATGCATGAGGGTTTCAGCAGAAGATGAGCCGAGGCAGGGACGGAGATGGGCCATGTTAAAGGTGGAAGTAGGTGGTCTTTATGATGGAGAGGGTATGGGGTCAGAAACTCATCTCAGTCAAATGGGACACCAAGGTTCCGCCTCAGACAGTGGCCGGGGAGAAGGATGGAGTCGGTGGCTCGGAAACTGAGTTTGTGGCCAAAGACAGTAGCTTTGGTCTTCCCAATATTTAATTGGAGGAAATTTCTGCTCATCCAATACTGGATGTCGGACAAGTAGTGTGATAAATCAGAGGCAATGGAGGGGTCGAGAGAGGTGGGGGTGAACTAGAGCTGGGTGTCGTCGGCGTACATGTGGAAACGAACATGTTTTCGGATGATGTCGCCGAGGGGCAGCATGTAGATGAGAAATTGGAGTGGGCCAAGGATAGACGGTCAAAGTGCCTCAAGGAAAGCAGACCAGATTGTTTAATAACTGATCAAATGAAGGGAGACTATGTTTGTAATGCACCATTGCAGCACCACCCAACATGAAGCAGATATTTGTCACTGCTCTTTGATGTGGGGTATGACTACTGTGTCTTTGTTCCAGTTTTGATTGAAAGTTCTAGCTCGAAGCTGCTTGAACCCCAGAATAAATATGCGCTGTTGCTGGTTTTTTTAGTTCACGCAGTTGCATTGTGTAGATCTTGGGTGGGTCAGGAGCCCATGAGTGTAACAGTTGGAGCTCAATAAAAAGTTCACCAATGGCCTGTTGCTTAAGTTTTAAAAGTGCCAGTGAGAAATTAAGCATTGTGTTGCTATTATCATTTATTCTTGTTTCTGTGTAACTTTGTCATATAATAAATTTTGTTTAGTAGGTTTTAGCCTTAGTTATGTGGTCTTTCAGCTTTTTTTTTCTGCTGCTTTGGAAAGATCTGAAGGACACGGTGGATGGGAGTATTTCTGATGTACACCCCAACAAAAGAGGGAGCTCATTGTTCATCTTGATGCAACACTATCCCAAATTTCTTCTGCATAAGGTCAAGTTTCAGTGTGTAGGAAGTTCCTGTGAAATCTGGCTTTTGGAGAGAGCACGAATAAAGGGTTTTAGGAAGAAGCCCAAATTGTAACTGTTTTCATAACTTTTTCTTTTACAGCCAACATCAATTTGAATTCAATGAACGAAGGCTGGTATGGGGCAATGAAAGAATCTGTTCAGCAGCAACAGAACCAGTTAGTTTGGGTATCAGAGGGCAAGGTAGGATGGAAATTTATTACAACTTGAGCCAAACTACAAAGAGTGTTTTTTTTTAATATGTACTTTTTCTCTTTCCCACTGCATGATGCCCTGAGCAAGCAGGTACAGGCTCTGCTCTACTACCTGTGTCTATAGAGCTCCTGTACTAACTGCTGACGGGGCAGTCTGGGCTGTGTGGCTTGCCTCTCCCTGATTGTAGGAAACATCTAGCATTCTTCCCACATATTCCTCAACAGCACCATATCATGAAATTGTGACAACCCACCTCCCCTCCCTCTGGAGAAACCTGCAAGGGGGATTGTCGAACCACATGGTATTTTGGTGTTTCATACCTGAGAGTTTATGAACTCTATGAAGCATTCCTGAAAGTGAAAGTAGCCACAAAAGACCTGTTAATGTTTATATCATTTAGAAAGAAAGTTGATGACTGAGTGGATACTGAGCCATACAAGTAAGGTGCCAGGTTTGAACACTGCTGAGTGGGAGTTTTACAACTGTCTCCCTAGTCCACGGTGGAGAATAAATCCAGGGTTCCCACTCCTGATCACTGCCGAGTGCCCCTTCTGGGAAAGTACATATTTAAGGAATCAGGCTTGTGAAGAATGGCAACTTGAACATTGTACTTGAAGATCGTTACTACTTCCCCCCTCTCCACAATCCCAGCAAAGTTCACCACCTTCAAGAGAAGCAGTTGAGGGGAGGAAGGTCAGAGGAATTGATTTGCTAAAAAGTCCTTCACATTCCTAATGAACTAGTTGGATAACGAGCTTTAGTAAAATACTTTGTTTAACTGGTGAGTGATATGAGTGATGTTTGTGTAATTGCGTGATGGTCTGCTCAGATTTGGCGTGTTCCTCTTGTAGGCCGACGGTACAGCAGAGGACGACCTTGACTTACACGATGATCGTTTGTCGTACCTCTCGGCTCCAGGCAGTGAGTACTCTATGTACAGCACAGACAGTAGACACACTTCAGACTACGATGACACAGACACAGAAGGTGGTGCCTACACTGACCAAGAATTGGACGAGACTCTCAATGATGATATTGGTCCTACAGAGTCTGCCATAACTAGGTCCTCGGAACCTGTAAGAGAAGATTCGTCAATGATGCACCCCGAGTCTATGGCCCAGGCATTCCCTTCCTATCCAGTACAAGTGCAGAGAGTGGACTCTCCTGTCTACAAGCCTTTAACTAATCAACCGGTGAGTTCAGTCTGTGATCGAAGCAGTTGGATTTGCATTTCATTAAATGTCTTTTTGAGCTATAATATACTGTGTTAAAGCCAGAGTTTATTGTGGTAGTACTTCTCTACTTGGAAGGTCAACAACTTCATTTATATAGCACCTTTAGCAGAGAAAACCATCCCAAGGTGCTTCACAGAGGCGTAAGGGAAAAATAGACTCCAAGCCAAAGGAGGAGTTATTCGGAGGAGGTGACCAAAAGCTTGGTCAGAGACGTGGAGAGGATTTGGGAATGGAATTCCAGAGCATGGGGCGAAGGTGGCAATGCACAAGAGTCTGGACTCAGAGGAATGGAGAGTTCTGGCTGGGGCAGTGGTGTAGCAATGGGGGAGGTTACAGAGATGGGATTTAAACACAAAGATAAAAAATTTTACATTTGTGACGTTGGGGGTCTGGGAGCCAATGTAGGTTAGTGAGGACAGGGGTGATGAGCAAGTGAGTTGGTGCAGGATAGGAGACAGGCAGCAAAATTTGTGATGAGGCAGCTGAATGGATGGCCTCTGTCTTGCGACAAAGTAGTCCGTTGGCTTCTCGCAGTTGTTGTTCGAGCTGAGGGGGCAGGGGAGAAGGGTTTAAGGAGACCGTTAATAGTGGAGAAAAGTAGCTGAGGGTTAACTTTGCTAGCAGGATGATCCTACAGCAGGGGGCGGTTTTGGCAGAGACGATTGGTAGCTCTCATTGTTGTCCACCCAGATCTGCTGATGGATGGTCAATCCAGTTGTGCACTAAATACACTCGTCTGCGCCCCTTGGACTTGAGGGAGCGGAGAACATGCCAGGGATAACACAGGATTGGGTCCCAGAGCTAATGTGTGTTAGCTGGAATCGCTCTTCCATTTAACTGCTTGTATTTCAGTCAGAAATCCAGGCAGTAATGTGAGCGCTGCTTGATCGCAGATTATTCTGTACGTCTTTAACAGGCCAGTTCATTGAGATTTTAAAAAGGAAAACCTTATTGATAAAGAATTTTCTGCATAAAGTGAAGAACCATAACAAAATATTTAACCCGGAACAGACAGCCATTAGATATAAAAGACCATTATACTTCTGAATATAAAATTACACAACAGATTGTACCCATCAATTCTTTCAAAAAGCATTGTTGCTAAGCCTGCCCTTGTTGGCATGGCAAGTACTGTACACAAATGTCAGCATTAAATAAGGTTCTGACACTGGAGAGAAACCAGCGACTTACCCTTTGTGTTGCTGTAAATAAGGAATGGGCTTTCCACCAGCAAGCCACCTAGTGTCAGTGTGGAGGTACCAGGCTCCCAGCTCAGCTACAGGCTGTGGGTGTAGAGATGTATAATATCCAACAGCAGATTAATGGGCTCCCTCTGTCAGTTGCAATTGATGCAAGCAGTCTGATCATCAGGGAACTGATAACATTATAGATATGAATCTACAAATCTGCCAGTGGGTTAAGGCCAGCTTATCCTGTTAAATAAGTGACGGAAGCCAGTCCTGGTATTTCTGTTCAATAATAACGGAGCTGGAGACCGGGAGTGCAGGGCACAAGTCACTCTCCAGAGATCGGTACAATTTTACAAGTCAGTCTAAAAGCCTTAAAATCCCCCTCATTAAGCTGTGTGTGTGTCTTAACCCTAACCTGGGGTAGCAGACCCCATGCACCTGTCTGAAGTTTCCATTTCCCACAACGTTCTCTCTTAGACTGAAGAGGGTGAATTTATTTTTTCCAGTGGGTGTTTCAATATTAGTTCTGCTAATCTTTAATGTGTAATTTTTGAACTCTATTATAATGCTGTTAAAAATTAATTTGTACATTTACAAAGAAGTTAGTTAATTCTTAAATTATTGGATGATGCAAATTTGTGAAATCTTGATTATGAATTTTACACCGTATGGGATTAATTTCCATTTTTAAAAGTATTTTCAGCTTTAACCAATATGACTTGTATTGTGAATTATTTGTTAAGAATAGTGCTAAAGTTAAGTCAACTTCTATTCGTTTGCCAAGGATGCACCTTGTAGACAACATAAATTATGTTAAACTATTTAATTTTATCTTGGACATTTCACAGAAAGCAGATATCCCTCCTGCAGTCCCCAATTCATCCCAGCAACTTGAATCCATTTCTGTGGTGACCGTGCCCTCTACAGTCAATACTACAGTAGATCTAACCAATGTGAGACTGGAGGAGATCGCCCCTCCTCCCTACAGCAGTCCTGAACCCCAGATCGACCCCTACAGCAAACCCAGCCCTGAACCTCCTCGTGTCATTCATTCTGTCAGTCCTGAGAGGCTGAGAGATCCAGAACCGACAGCAGCTCGAACCGCAGAACCAACAAAGGTACCACTTGCTGCAAAAACCTTGGCATGCCTTCTGTACAGAGCTTCTGCTCGCTAATGCTCAACCACTTGCTCTGCCTTTGTAGCCGATCACATTGCTGAAGTTAGAGGCCAGACCAAATATGTGTATTCAGCAAAATAACAACTGCCAGCTTTTATGGTGGAGAGGGGATAGAGGAGTTTGTGGTGCCTAAACTCCCCCAATAGATGTTACAGACCTGCTTTGTAAATACTGTGCGGTAAAATATTTACTGAATATTATAAGGCAACTGCACTAACATTTTATATTTAATCAGAAAATTCCCCTTCTTTCTAACAGCAAAGTACTATCAAACACATTAAATTTTATAAACTAATCATCAAACAAGTTGATGTAATTGAGAATGAAAACCAGTCCCCCAGTGTTTCCATTGCATTGAGAAATTTTAAGAGGTTTTTAATGCTAATCTAGTTGGTTTGGCCTATACCTTGAACTTAGTGCTTGTGCACCTTTCCTGCTTTGAGAGCTTTCTGCAATTCCTTGTTTGCTCCTCTTACATGATTCTCCGTGCTGGGCTGGCCTCTGTACCTTTCGTGGACTGCAAGTAGCAGTGCTGTGGCATGATTGATAGGGATCCTGGTGTCATTACAAACATCAGCATGTTTGCAGATACTTCTTTCTCACACACATAACTCGCAGAGACTCATTTCTGGGTGGATATTTGTGTGTCCTGTTAACTCCTGACTATTGAAGAAGATGGACCTGAATTCTAAGAGCGCTGTGAGTTTAGCAATGCTTTGTAATTGTGTTCAAATATAACCTTTCTATTGATCAGTTGAGTCGAGTTTTTGCATCTGTTAAGATAGAAGCCATAGATATTCTGTGCTGTGAAAAAATTAATTTCGTACTGCAACAGTTACATTTATAATCTGGTTTTGTTCATGGCAATTGAAAAGGACATTTTTAAAAAACGTTGCACAAATGCAACTCATGGCAGCTGTAATCACTGGCAAATTATCCCAATGCATGCTCTCAGTGAGTCTCTATTTAAAATTGTCTGTCTTAAGCTTTTGCTCTATAGTTTTGAGATTGTGGGAGCTGAAACCTCCCTCTCTTGAGGACTATCTGGCGGGCAAAGAGCCTCTGTGTGCCAATGGGCAGTGCCACAGAACTGTATCTTTTTACCAATCACTTTATCTGCATTAGGAAGTTCTCAAACTTAGTCAATGCCAGGCCTTTCCACTGCATTTTTTTTTTAATCGATTCATGTGATGTGGGCATCACAGGCAAGGCCGGCATTTATTGTCCATTCCTAATTGCCCTTGAGAAGGTGGTGGTGAGCCCCGCCTTGAACCGCTGCAGTCCGTGTGGTGAAGGTACTCCCACAGTGCTGTGAGGGTGGGAGTTCCAGGATTTTGACCCAGTGACGATGAAGGAACGGCGATCTACTTCCAAGTCAGGATTGTGTATGACTTGGAGGGGAACTTGGAGATGATGGTGTTCCCATGCACCTGCTGCCCTCGTCCTTCTAGGTGGTAGAGGTTGCGGCTTTGGGAGGTGCTGAATGGCATTTTATGTTCCCTTGCACGGACCTGCAATGTTCAGATAGGAAAGGGCATTGCCAGAGGCCTGATGGTGACAGCAGCTGCCTCTGCCTGCTCTCTGGCAGGGAGTAATGCATGTATTAAAAGAGGAAATTAACTTGTTGCTTTAAATTGAGGCTTTTTAAAATATAAAGATATAATTTGGCCTGGTTGTAACAGTTTAATTCTATCCGATGTGTATTGCTACCCTCCAAATGTAACACACTAGATGGCTGTTTATTGGAATACTTTTGACTGGCAGGCATAACATTTTCAGTTAGCTTTTTATTTAAAGACATAATTTTAATCAGCCCTATGCAATTTCCGGCATTAATGTGATGAGCAAAGCAAATTAACTTTAAAGGTAAGTCACAGTTCATCCTGCCCACAAACAGGCTGATTTGCCCTATAATAACTAATAATCATTCAGAGCCTTGAAAGGGCCAGTTATCAAATTGATTAATGATTTTAAGATAAACCTTTTAAACCTCACTTAACATTGCATTCCAGTCTAGATTTTTGTGCTGTGAGTTGCTGTGTTATGTTTACTCGTGCCCAGTTCATATCCGTCTATAATCTACCGCCTAAGCATCTGAAGTTTAGTTTCTTTAATCCTTTTTGATCACATCAACTATTTCTTTCCACTCTGAAATTCTTCTGATTCTGGAACTTTAGTAGTCATTTTCTTACTCTGGTAATTCTTGGGGATTATCTTAAAATATTCCAGTATTTAATAAATTTCCTGGACAAATCTAAAAAGTACAGTTGGAAACAAATTTGCTTTGCATCTGCAAAATTGGGAAAAAAATGCAAATATTGGAAATCAGAAATAAAATGCTGTAAATACACAGCAGATCCATCCACTTCTGTGACGAGATGACAAGTTAATAAGTTAATATTTTGATTCTGGATCCGCAGTCAGATCTCATGTTTTGATGAAGGGTCTGTACTTGAAATGTTAATGCACTTTTGGTCTGCAGATGATGATGATGGAGCTGCTGTGTATTTACAGCAGTTTCAGCTTGCCCACTGCCGCGATGTGTAACAGTCCTCTTTGTTCTGTAGATGCACAAAAAGGACTCGTACAACGATGAGCTTCCAAGGCAGAATTATGACATCAAGCAGCCAGCAGGTAAACATCCTGAACTGAGAATCGATAAAGAACGACAAATTTATGAACTGCAGCAGCACAGAGAATACGAACATCAGCAACACTTTGAGGAGCAGCCACCTTATAGGCATGAATCACAACCGAAATACGACCAGCAACTCTCTCCAAGTTATGGGCCTGTATCGCATTATGATGAAAACCTACCTGGTTACAGTGACACGTGGGCACATTATAATGAAAAACCCACTCACCACTACCAACCTGCACCTTATTTTCAGGACCAGCATCCACGAGATTATGAACCAAAGCATCTAGAACATTACCTGGACCATGACTACCAGCCACATCACGAAGAGCCACCACCTACAGGCTACGAGAACAGATTGCCACGCTATGATAAGCCACTTAAAAGTTACAAACCTCCACAGCCACATTACAGTGATCAACCCCCTCATGGCTATGACCCTCGTCCTCGGTATGAACACAATCCACAAGCTTTTCACCCACCAACGTCCAGGTCTCCAGAACCTCAGCAGCAGTACTTTGATTCCCAAGTCAGGACCTATGACCAGGGTCCATCCCAAGGCTATAATTCCCTCCCCCGGCAATTTGAACTGGTTCATAACATGGATGCTTCCTTTCCTCCTCCACCACCTCCTCACTCTAAAGCAGCCGAGTCTCTGCATTCAGTCAGTAAACCACTGCCGCCACCACCTGCAAAGCCGCATGTTGAGGAGGACGTGGATCCAGCAATGAAGCCACAATCGGTGCTTACCCGAGTGAAACTCTTTGAAAGCAAGAAATCCACTTCATTAGCGAGCAAGGACCCGACTGAAGTGACGCTAGTAAGGGTGGGTAAAGTCATTGAAAATAACTGTATCCAGCATGGTGAAAGCTAATTATACACTTTACACGACACTGCTTTAACTGGGTCTCTTGGTAAGATCGTACTCTAATCTGTTGGCATAAAACTCTGGTTAAGTTTTGCACTTTGGGAGGGTGAAACTGGGGAGTTTGCCCCAATTTCTACCTTGACTTTGAATCTTTGAGGGAGAATTCCAGTAATTAATTACTAATGTAATTGTGCTTAGGGATGCAGTTTTTAAACATCATTATGGCAGGTTGCACTATTGCTAACTCTGCTTTAAAGATTTCAGACAATTAGTCATATTTCGAATTACTGATAGCTTAAACTCTCTTTTTGGAACCTCATTTGTGGTTGTGTTGATAACTAGTGGGGTGCTGCAGGGATCAGTGCTGGGGCCTCAACTATTTACAATCTATATTAATGACTTGGATGAAGGGACCTGAGTGTAATGTAGCCAAATTTGCTGATGATACAAAGATAGGTGGGAAAGCAAATTGTGTGGAGGACGCAAAGACTCTCCAAAGGGATATAGATAGGTTAAGTGAGTGGGCAGGAATCTGGCAGATGGAGTATAATGTGGGAAAATGCGAGGTTATCCACTTTGGTAGGAAAAATAAAAAAGCAAATTATTATTTAAATGGGGAGAGATTACAAAATGCTGAGGTACAGAGGGATCTGGGGGTCCTTGTACATGAATCACAAAAAGTTAGCATGCAGGTACAGCAAGTAATTAGGAAGGTAAATGGAGTGTTGTCCTTTATTGCAAGGGGAATGGAGTATAAAAGTAGGGAAGTCCTGTTACAACTGTACAGGGCGTTGGTGAGACCACACCTGGAGTACTGCGTACAGTTTTGGTCTCCTTATTTAAGGAAGGATATACTTGCATTGGAGGCAGTTCAGAGAAGGTTCACGAGGTTGATTCTGGAGATGAAAGGGTTGTCTTATGAAGAAAGGTTGAGCAGGTTGGGCCTATGCTCATTGGAGTTTAGAAGAATGAGAGGGGATCTTATTGAAACATATAAGATTCTGAAGGGGTTTAACAGGGTAGATGCAGAGAGGATGTTTCCCCTCATGGGGGAATCTAGAACTAGGGGGCATAATTTCAGAATAAGGGGGCACCCATTTAAAACGGAAATGAGGAATTTCTTCTCTCAGGATCATGAATCTTTGGAATTCTCTTCCCCAGAGAGCTGTGGAGGCTGGGCTATTGAATATATTTAAGGTGGAGATAGACAGATTTTTGAATGGTAAGGGAATAGAGGGTTATGGGGAGTGGGCAGGGAAGTGGAGTTGAGGCCGAGGCCAAGATCAGATCAGCCATGATCTTACTGAATGGCAGAGCAGGCTCGAGGGGCCAAATGACCTGCTCCTGCTCCTACGTCTTATGTTCTTATAACCATGAAGTACCTTTTCACATCACACCATTTGCATATAAATGGGTTTCACTGTGCGAGTGTAAATGGCTTCTGGGTTTTTTTGATCAAGCCTGCTGTTTTGACTAAATTAATTTTGGTGCTGCATTTCTGAGGAGCATGTCCTTTTGCATGTTGTAAATGTTAAGTTTCTGTGAAGCACTTCCATAGCCTGTACCAATCACAGAAGATTATCTTTGTTTTACTAGGAGTTATTTTTTCAAGTGTGGTATAAAATTGTACAGAAAACCCTCAGTGCTGGATTTTAAAATAAAAACAAAAAAAATGCTGGAAATACACAGCGGATCCGCAGCATTTGAGAACAAATGGATAGCTGCGCTGGTGAAGAGCCCACCTGGAATGTTAGTCTCTGTATACTTCAAAACTGACACATCTGTGTATTTCCAACATTTTCTGTGTTTGCTTTGTATTAAATTGCATATTCACAAGTCTGTTGACTAAAACATTTTAAAACAAATTTCATCCAAGTTTACAAATAGCCAGACAGTCAAATATTCAGTGCACATCCTGACTGAAAACCTGTCTGGTTCTGTGATTTTTGAACTGTATTCCCAGCAGTGGTGCTGTTAGATCCATTGACTTCCATGTAGATATTCATCTCTGGTGATAATTAGATATGATCATGTTCATTATTTCATTTAGTAAAATCACAATTGTTGCTGTAGAATTATGTAATTGCTACAGTTGCCTGGGCAAGATACATTTCTGTTGTATTTGTGGAGTAGTTAAATAATTAGTACCTTCTGTAACAGCTATAAGGTTAAAATATTGATTGTCTTGGTAAATATCTGCCATTTTAAATAAGTTTTCTCAATTTTATAGATCTTTGGTTGTGGCTCGACTTTGGGGACAGTAAATGAAATGTTACTTTGGTTTTTAAACAGATGATTAGAGTTTGATTCTGGAGATGCTCAATGCCAAATGATCTATTTTCTTATTTCAGCCTCCTGAAGTAGCTCCTAAGCCTGTGTTAGTTCCGGTCACCGCTTCCAAGCCACTCATTCAGCCGACACCAGAGCTGGAGAAGCCTTCCTATTTGTACAGGTACAGCAGTTACCACACTGTTTACAACCTTGGTGTTATATTTGACCCTGAAATGAGCTTCTGACCACATCCACAGCATAACTAAACGCCTATTTCCACTTTCCTAACATCGCCCGTCTCCGCTCTTGCCTCAGCTCATCCGCTGCTGAAACCCTCATCCATGCCTTTGTTACCTCTAGATTTGACTCTTCCAACGCACTCCTGGCTGGCCTCCCACATTCTACCCTACGTAAACTTGAGGTCATCCAAAACTCGGCTGCTCGTGTCCTAACTCGCACCAAGTCCCATTCACCCATCACCCCTGTGCTCACTAACCTACATTGGATCCCAGTTAAGCAACGCCTCGATTTCAAAATTCTCATCCTTGTTTTCAAATTCCTCCATGGCCTCGCCCCTCCTTTATCTCTGTAATCTCCTTCAGCTCCACAACCGCCCCACCCCTGAGATATCTGCGCTCCTCTAATTCTGCCCTCTTGAGCATCCCTGATTATAATCACTTAACCATTGGTGGCCGTGCCTTCTGTTGCCTGGGCCCTAAGCTCTGGAATTCCCTGCCTAAACCTCTTCGCCTCTCTACCTCTCTTTCCTCCTTTAAGACGCTCCTTAAAACCTACCTCTTTGACCAAGCTTTTGGTCACCTGCCCTAATTTACCCTTATGTGTCATTTTTTGTATTTTAATACTCCTGTGATGCGCTTTGGGACGTTTTACTGTGTTAAAAGCGTTATCTAAATATAAGTTGTTGTTGCTGTATTCCGCCTCTGGTTGGTGAAGTTACCTTGCTGCATCTTGATGAAGGGGCAGGAATTGTCGGCTTCTCTCACTATATTGGAAGTCTCGATGTAGTGCTTTTTCTTATAGTCCTCCTGCTTTTATTTCAGGATGCTCTTGCCACTGATCCTTTCTGTCCCTGCAACTAAGATGGTGGGACAATTCAGTCCATGGCTTTTAAATGACCGTGATGCCTGTTGTCTAAATGAAATGGGAAACTGAGAGCTCTGAAAGCTCTGTGCATGGTATGGTGCTGCATAATACTGAGCAGAAGGTCCCAAACTTAATCACAGGTCTGTGCCCAGTTAGCAGGTCAACTGGCCTCAGCCAGGGTTCTGCTGATCACTATCCAGGGATAGCTGCTGGAAAATGCTTGGCACGGTGGCATAGTGGTTAGCACTGGTGCCTCACAGCGCCAGAGACCCGGGTTCGAATCTGACCTCGGGTGACTGTCTGTGTGGAGTTTGCACATTCTCCCCGTGTCTGCGTGGGTTTCCTCCGGGTGCTCCGGTTTCCTCCCACAGTCCAAAAATGTGTGGGTTAGGTTGATTTGGCTATGATAAATTGACCCTTAGTGTTAGGGGGGATTAAATATGTGGGGTTATGGGGATAGGATGGGATATGTTAGGGGGAATTAAATACGTGGGGTTACGGGGGTAGGGTGGGATATGTGCACTGTGGGGATTAAAGCAGGGACAGGGTACTGGATTTGGATGATCAGCCATGATCGTATTGAATGGCGGAGCAGGCTCGACGGGCCGAATGGCCTACTCCTGCTCCTAGATTCTATGTTTCTATGTCTGGATACTTGATGACGACAGGATTGGAATCGGCTGGGATTTGCACCCACTCCACATTTGCAGCAGCCTGTTGACTATTGCTGTCTAGGTTCACGTGAATAACAGCCACTGGGTGAGGTATCACAGGTGTCGGTCCTCCGGAACCGTATCCCCAGAAAGTCGGGAGCAGAGGGGGAAAGACTTGGAAATTCAGTGAATATTATTATGTATCCAAATATAGCAGACATTTAATGCACGGCAAGATCTCTGACTGGAAGATCTGGCCAGCAGCTGTGAGACTGCAACCCATTATTTGTTTGGTTGGGTAGTAGGTACATTACTGAGGCTCCTAAATAATTATCATTAAACCCTGGAAATGTGTATTACGCAAGGAAATACAGTGGAACATACAAATGAACATGATGCGGAGATGCCGGTGTTGGACTGGGGTGGACAAAAATGAGAAATCGCACAACACCAGGTTATAGTCCAACAGTTTTATTTAAAATTACGAGCTTTCGGAGCTCCGCTCCTTCTTCAGGTACAGGTACAGTGAGGGAATCGATTACACAGTATATATACACAGAGAACAATGTGTCTGCAGAGATACAATCTGTTAGGGAGGCATTACATCAAAGACACATCAGAGTACTCGACATCGTTGTCTGTTTTTCCAGTTTAAAAAAAAAAGTTAAAAGCTTAACTGCAGACGGCAGCATTTGACACGTTGGACCCCCTGTGACCCACCTCATTGTCTTAGCTGTACTCTGATGTGTCTTTGATGTAATGCCTCCCTAACAGATTGTATCTCTGCAGACAAATTGTTCTCTGTGTATATATACTGTCCATGATGTGGAGATGCCGGCGTTGGACTGGGGTGGACAAAAATGAGAAGTCGCACAACACCAGGTTATAGTCCAACAGATTTATTTAAAATTACAAGCTTTCGGAGCTGTCGCCCCTTCCTCAGGTAGAGTTACTGTGAGACAATCTACCAGAATTCACAGAATATAAACACAGAGAAAATGCAGAGATTCAATCTATCCCTACATCAAAGACCTACTAAGAGCACAGCCAAGACAATGAGATGTGTCCCAGGGGGTCCAACGTGTCAAAACACCTGCTGGCTGCATATCCTCTCCATTTGGGTTTGTTTCTTGTGTTTGTTTCTTGTGTTTGTTTTTTTAAAAAGCTGGAAAGACTGGCAACGATGTCAAGTCACGTTCTGTAGCGTGACATGAACCCGATATCCCGATTGAGGCCGTCCTCATGAGTGCGGAACTTGGCTATCAGTTTCTGCTCGATGATTTTGCATTGTCGTGTATCCCGAAGGCCGCCTTGGAGAACGCTAACCCACAGATCCGAGGCTGAATGCCCCTGACTGCTGAAGTGTTCCCCGACTGGGAGGCAACCCTCCTGCCTGGTGATTGTTGCGCGGTGTCCGTTCATACGTTGTCTCAGTGTCTGCATGGTCTCGCCGATGTACCATGCTCTGGGGCATCCTTTACTGCAACGTATCAGGTAGACAACGTTGGCCGAGTCACATGAGTATGTACCATGTACCTGGTGGGTAGTGTCCTCACGTGTGATGACGGTATCTGTGTCCATGATCTGGCATGTCTTGCAGAGGTTGCCGTGGCAGGGTTGTGTGGTGTCGTGGTCGCTGTTCTCCTGAAAGCTGGGTAATTTGCTGCGAACGATGGTACTTTTGAGGTTAGGCGGCTGCTTGAAGGCGAGTAGTGGAGGCGTGGGGATGGCCTTAGCAAGGTGTTCGTCGTCATCGATGACATATTGAAGGCTGCGAAGAACATGGCGTAGTTTCTCCGCTCCGGGGAAGTACTGGACGACGTAGGGTACTCTGTTGGTTGTGTCCCGTGTTCGTCTTCTGAGGAGGCCTATGCGGTTTTTCGCTGTGGCCCGTCGGAACTGTCGATCGACGAGTCGAGCGTCATATCCCGTTCTTACGAGGGCGTCTTTCAGTGTCCGTAGGTGTCCATCGCGTTCCTCCTCGTCTGAGCAGATCCTGTGTATTCGCAGGGCTTGTCCATAGGGGATGGCTTCTTTAACGTGGTTAGGGTGGAAGCTGGAGAAGTGGAGCATCGTGAGGTTGTCCGTGGGCTTGCGGTAGAGTGAAGTGCTGAGGCGTCCGTCTTTGATATACTGTGTAATCGATTCCCTCACTGTACCTGAAGAAGGAGCGGAGCTCCGAAAGCTCGTAATTTTAAATAAAACTGTTGGACTATAACCTGGTGTTGTGCGACTTCTCATTTTCATACAAGTGAAAGTCAACATTGAAGCATTGAAACAGTTTGTCAAAGATACTCGCACAAGAAAAAAATCTTTTGCATTCATAATGTACACCCGCACCCAGAGACTGCAGCGCCCTGTACTATGTGGGCACTCCAGTCTCGTGACGTAGGTTAATGCAGCTGCCTGAATCTCTAAAATATATGAAATCTTGCGTATGGTGTGCACTTCCTGTAAGTATCATGCTTACTTCCTATAATGGTTTCCTGTCACGCATTGTTGATGCCCCTTGGTTATAAAGGAGCAACAACATGGAGATCAATTCATGTCTCAAATGAAACTGTAAACGGACCACTGCTCGTTAAAGTGGCTGGTTTGAGCATTATTGTGTGTATAAATAAATCCATCCCATAATAACATTATCAGCCATGTTTTGCTAAGGAAAGTACTTGCTGGAATTGTCAACAAATGAAATGAGGGACATTGGCAGAATGTGGGAGTCTTGTTTCAAATACCTAAAGGAAACGCACAATTGAAGCCATTATTTCCACATAATGTCAGCACAATTTCCTGCAGAGAATATTAAATAGAATTCAAATAATGCACTGAATGAAATGTTTAGCAATATTCTTTGTGCCCCAGGAGTTTCACTCTTTCAGGCTAATTGTGTCTGTTCATATAAAAGCTCACTCTTTGGGTTCTGTAGCTAGAGAGTTTGTTGTAAGATTGGCCACATCGCAGCCTAACTGAGGCTGTATTTATAAATGTGAATAGAAATTACGTTTTTTTTTTACGGTAAACTTGATCAGTGATGCGATTGTCTGACAAGCTGTAATTTATTCCTTCAGTAATTGAATTTCTTCACCTGCAGGGGCCCTGAACCTCCGGTGAAACTTCCAGAAGAAACTCCACGAATAAACCACTATAGCGCAGATGAGGATGAGGAAGATTATCGGAAGCAGCTGTCGTATTTTGGCCGCAGAAGCTTGGATCAGAAGCCTGTAACTCCGCTCCCTGCCAGCAGCTTTCCTGAACCTGCTAAACCATCAGAGCCTGCACTTCAGTCCAACTACACTGGATACCTACCCAGGTGAGCTAGACAAGCAGTAGTTCAAGTTGTTGCAAGATGCTGAGATTCACATTTGCAATGACTGCAGTTACAGTCAAAATGTTTCTACCCCTCATGGAGCTACAGACTGAGGACTTGTTCAGTTCTGTGTAACTTATTCAAAGGTGCAAAGTGACTGATTTCCTGCCCCTCTTCTATTCCAGAGCTACCTCTGTTAGTCTGTGATCGTCTAAATGTCTACATAGTGACTCACTGTTAATATAAATAACTTGCAGCTGACCCGAGATAGGCCTTTGTTACCAGTGGTTAGTACTGAGGTGTGTACTGGCACTGATTAAACCTGTGCTTCTTATTAGTGCAGCTCTGCAGAGGGGTGGCTATTTCTTCACGTGCCCCAGCTTAGATCTACTGACTCAGGCCAGTCCTGAAATCGAACAAGACTTTCTGCTGCCTCCTAGTGCTGCTCCTGGACCCACTGACATCAAGAAAGCTCAGGAACGATTCAGGTCCCTTCCAACTAAAACTGCTACAATCATTTAAAAAATGTACTATTGTAACACAGTGGTATCCAGGGATAATCAATCATTCCTTCCAAGTCTAGAATTGATCACATTTGTAACAGACCTTGTGAACAATGCCGATGGATTACTCGGCCCCATTCACTTGCAGAATGCACTGCCCGTTCAGTGGCTTGCCCTCGGGTACATAGACCAGTTATCGTATTTCCCCTTCAGTGAGATCACGAGTGAGGTGCTGGATAAGTGGCAGTTTTGTTCGATGGACTATGACCACTAAGAACTGAGACTGCCCAAAATTAATTTCATGTAGGACCCTAGTAGCCAGCCAACAATGAGAAATGATTAAATTTATGTGCTTTCTTGTAGTGGATCCCATTGCAGCATTGCTCTAGTTTGTATTTGTGGTATTGTGTGGAGGTAGAAAAATCCTCTGTCCTTTTTTAAAACTTTAAAAGGAGCATTTCTTTGGTCCTGTAAACATTATTGCTGGGTTATTTCTGTCCCCCAGTGTCCTAGTCTTAAATGTACAGTAGGCATGAAAATGTCTTGGCTGCCTGGCACTTCTAGATATTGCTTGTAGATATTGCGTTGGTGACAGCTGGAAATTGGCCGCTTGTTCAACAGCATTTGGGGCTGCGCGGTGTTGCAGAATGAAACCTCAGCATCTTTACACCAAATTCACTTAGCTGCCATACTGGAGACTCCAGCAGCACGTGATGATTCTCTCTAAATCCCCTTACCTGCATGGAAGAACATCGCCTCTATTCACCTTCAAAAGGCTCGGGGGGGGGGGGGGAGAGGAGGGAGCGGGGACTGCGGGGGGGGGGGAAGGAGGAGCGGGGACTGCGGGGGGGGGGGGGGAAGGAAGGAGCGGGACTGCAGGGGGGGGGGAGGGAGGGAGCGGGGACTGCAGGGGGGGGGGAAGGAGAGGGAGCGGGGACTGCAGGGGGGGGGGGAAGGAAGGAGGGAGCGGGGACTGCAGGGGGGGGGGGGGAAGGAAGGAGCGGGGACTGCGGGGGGGGGGGGGAAGGAAGGAGGGAGCGGGGACTGCAGGGGGGGGGAAGGAAGGAGGGAGCGGGGACTGCGGGGGGGGGGGGGGAAGGAGGGAGCGGGGACTGCAGGGGGGGGGAAGGAGGAGGGAGCGGGGACTGCAGGGGGGGGGGGGAAGGAGAGGGAGCGGGGACTGCAGGGGGGGGGAAGGAGGAGGGAGGCGGGGACTGCGGGGGGGGGGGGAAGGAAGGAGGGAGCGGGGACTGCGGGGGGGGGGGGAAGGAGGAGCGGGGACTGCAGGGGGGGGGGAAGGAAGGAGGGAGCGGGGACTGCAGGGGGGGGGGGGAGGAAGGAGGGAGCGGGGACTGCAGGGGGGGGGGAAGGAAGGAGGGAGCGGGGACTGCGGGGGGGGGGGGAAGGAAGGAGGGAGCGGGGACTGCGGGGGGGGGGGAAGGAAGGAGGGAGCGGGGACTGCAGGGGGGGGGGAAGGAGGGAGCGGGGACTGCAGGGGGGGGGGGAGGGAGGGAGCGGGACTGCAGGGGGGGGGGGAGGAGCGGGGACTGCAGGGGGGGGGGGGAGGGAGCGGGGACTGCAGGGGGGGGGGAGGAGGGAGCGGGGACTGCAGGGGGGGGGGGAGGGAGCGGGGACTGCAGGGGGGGGGGGGGGAGGGAGCGGGGACTGCAGGGGGGGGGGGGAGGAGGGAGCGGGACTGCAGGGGGGGGGGAAGGAGGAGGGAGCGGGGACTGCAGGGGGGGGGGGGGGAAGAAGGAGGAGCGGGGACTGCAGGGGGGGGGGGAGGAAGGAGGGGAGCGGGGACTGCGGGGGGGGGGGGAAGGAAGGAGGGAGCGGGGACTGCGGGGGGGGGGGGAAGGAAGGAGGGAGCGGGGACTGCAGGGGGGGGGAAGGAGGGAGCGGGGACTGCAGGGGGGGGGGAAGGAGGGAGCGGGGACTGCAGGGGGGGGGGAAGGAGGGAGCGGGGACTGCAGGGGGGGGGGAGGGAGCGGGACTGCAGGGGGGGGGAAGGAGGGAGCGGGGACTGCAGGGGGGGGGGAGGGAGCGGGGACTGCAGGGGGGGGGGAGGGAGCGGGGACTGCGGGGGGGGGGAGGGGAGGGAGCGGGGACTGCAGGGGGGGGGGAGGGAGGGAGCGGGGACTGCGGGGGGGGGGAGGGAGCGGGGACTGCGGGGGGGGGGGAGGGAGCGGGGACTGCGGGGGGGGGGAGGGAGGGAGCGGGGACTGCGGGGGGGGGGGAGGGGAGGGAATGGGACTGTAGGGGGGGGGGAGGGAGGGAGCGGGGACTGTAGGGGGGGGGGGAGGGAGGGAGCGGGGACTGTAGGGGGGGGGAGGGAGGGAGCGGGGACTGTAGGGGGGGGGAGGGAGGGAATGGGACTGTAGGGGGGGGGGAGGGAGGGAGCGGGGACTGCGGGGGGGGGGGGGAGGGAGGGAGCGGGGACTGTAGGGGGGGGGGAGGGAGGGAGCGGGGACTGTAGGGGGGGAGGGAGGGAATGGGACTGTAGGGGGGGGGGGAGGGAGGGAGCGGGGACTGCGGGGGGGGGAGGGAGCGGGGACTGCGGGGGGGGAGGGAGGGAGCGGGGACTGCGGGGGGGGGAGGGAGGGAGCGGGGACTGCGGGGGGGGGGAGGGAGCGGGGACTGTAGGGAGCGGGGACTGTAGGGGGGGGGAGGGGGGGAGCGGGGACTGTAGGGGGGAGGGAGGGAGCGGGGGACTGTAGGGGGGGGGGGGAGGAGCGGGGACTGTAGGGGGGGGGAGGGAGGGAGCGGGGACTGTAGGGGGGGGGGAGGGAGGGAGCGGGGACTGTAGGGGGGGGGGAGGGAGGGAGCGGGGACTGTAGGGGGGGGGGGGAGGGAGGGAGCGGGGACTGTAGGGGGGGGGGAGGGAGGGAGCGGGGACTGTAGGGGGGGGGGAGGGAGGGAGCGGGGACTGTAGGGGGGGGGGAGGGAGGGAGCGGGGACTGTAGGGGGGGGGAGGGAGGGAGCGGGGACTGTAGGGGGGGGGGGGGAGGGGGGAGGGAGGGAGCGGGACTGTAGGGGGGGGGGAGGGAGGGAGCGGGGACTGTAGGGGGGGGGAGGGAGGGAGCGGGGACTGTAGGGGGGGGGAGGGAGGGAGCGGGGACTGTAGGGGGGGAGGGAGGGAGCGGGGACTGTAGGGGGGAGGGAGGGAGCGGGGACTGTAGGGGGGGGGGGAGGGAGGGAGCGGGGACTGTAGGGGGGGGGGGGAGGGAGGGAGCGGGGACTGTAGGGGGGGAGGGAGGGAGCGGGGACTGTAGGGGGGGGAGGGAGGGAGCGGGGACTGTAGGGGGGGGGGGGGAGGGAGGGAGCGGGGACTGTAGGGGGGGGGAGGGAGGGAGCGGGGACTGTAGGGGGGGGGAGGGAGGGAGCGGGGACTGTAGGGGGGGAGGGAGGGAGCGGGGACTGTAGGGGGGGGAGGGAGGGAGCGGGGACTGTAGGGGGGGGAGGGAGGGAGCGGGGACTGCAGGGGGGGGGGGGGGAGGGAGGGAGCGGGGACTGCAGGGGGGGGTGTAGGGAGGGAGCGGGGACTGCAGGGGGGGGGGGGAGGGAGCGGGGGCAGGGGGGAGGGAGGGGGGGGGGGGAGCGGGGACTGCAGGGGGGGGGGGGAGGGAGCGGGGACTGCAGGGGGGGGGGAGGGAGGGAGCGGGGACTGCAGGGGGGGGAGGGAGGGAATGGGACTGTAGGGGGGGGAGGGAGGGAGCGGGGACTGTAGGGGGGGGGGAGGGAGGGAGCGGGGACTGTAGGGGGGGGGGGGAGGGAGGGAGCGGGGACTGTAGGGGGGGGAGGGAGGGAGCGGGGACTGTAGGGGGGGGGGAGGGAGGGAGCGGGGACTGCAGGGGGGGGAGGGAGGGAGCGGGGACTGCAGGGGGGGGGGAGGGAGGGAGCGGGACTGCAAGGGGGGGGAGGGAGGGAGCGGGGACTGCAGGGGGGGGGAGGAGGGAGCGGGGACTGCAGGGGGGGAGGGAGGGAGCGGGGACTACAGGGGGGGGGAGGGAGCGGGACTGTAAGGGGGGGGGGGAGGGAGGGAGCGGGGACTGTAGGGGGGGGGGGGAGGGAGGGAGCGGGGACTGTAGGGGGGGGGGGAGGGAGCGGGGACTGTAGCGGGGGGGGAGGGAGGGAGCGGGGACTGCAGGAGGGGGGGAGTGGGGAACGGTGGTGAAGGGAGGGAGCGGGAGACAGAGAAAGCCCTGGCTCTCCTTAACCTGGCCTGTGTTGTATCAGTTCAAAAAAAAAAGTAACACAGCTGATGTTAAATTGGTCTAGACTTGGATTAAAAATAATCCCGCCGGAGTTTTATTTATAGAAGCTTTTTCTCGGCCCACAGCAAAAGGGTAAAATAGATTTTACATTAAATGCCTTTCATTTGAGAGCTGTAATACGGATTTTATTCCCAAATAAACGGGTTCCAACATGCTGATTGAACTATTGGTTTACAGTGGATTCTGGGAGTGGGCTTAGTGGAGTCTGTGCACTGGGGAGTGGGCTTACAGTGGATTCAGTGCTCTGGGGAGTGGGCTTACAGTGGATTCAGTGCTCTGGGGAGTGGGCTTACAGTGGATTCAGTGCTCTGGGGTGTGGACTTACAGTGGATTCTGTGCTCTGGGGTGTGGACTTACAGTGGATTCTGTGCTCTGGGAGTGGGCTTACAGTGGATTCAGTGCTCTGGGAGTGGGCTTACAGTGGATTCTGTGCTCTGGGAGTGGGCTTACAGTGGATTCTGTGCTCTGGGAGTGGGCTTACAGTGGATTCTGTGCTCTGGGGAGTGGGCTTACAGTGGATTCTGTGCTCTGGGAGTGGGCTTACAGTGGATTCAGTGCTCTGGGAGTGGGCTTACAGTGGAATCTGCTCTGGGACTGGGCTTACAGTGGATTCTGGGGAGTGGGCTTACAGTGGATTCTGTGCTCGGAGTGGGCTTACAGTGGATTCTGTGCTCGGAGTGGGCTTACAGTGGATTCTGTGCTCGGAGTGGGCTTACAGTGGATTCTGTGCTCTGGGAGTAGGCTTACAGTGGATTCTGTGCTCAGTGGGGAGATTGAGGATAGAGCAGCCCAGACCACTGTTGTGCACCACCTAGCATCTACTGTCAGTACATCACTGGGGAGGGGTGTGGTCTGGGATGAGGTTCCCTTTGTCCTTGGAATGGTCCAAGGTGCTGCAGGTCAGAAATATTTCATGCCTTAAGGAAAGGAAGAAACTCGAACAAAGGCCCACATCATAGTTGAATGCATCTATAAAGGAGTAGCATCTAATTGCAACAGCGGCTAGAGCAGGCAAGCTCATGCTGATGAGAATGAAGTGACATTAAACCTGTGGTGTCCTATATTAAAACGTGTTCATTAAATGGAAAACGTGTTTAAGAAGAACTTAATCACAAATTAAACCACAGCTGGTCAGGAGAGACTGAAAATGAAGGAGACTGCTCACAATAATATCCTGTCCTAGATGCTGTTTCACTGATGAAATGACATTAGTATTTTTGATCCGAATACCTTAGTGTGCTGTACTTTGAATTGGCAATTTCCCTTGAGTGCTGCTGCTGATTCTCAGGCAGTGTGTGGCCCAGGTTAGTTTTAATGATGTGCAATGCTGCAGTTTGATCAGAACTGAGTATCCTTATTTATTGCTTTTCTTGTTTGTATTTGAACCATTGCCTAGACTTCATGCCTCATGCACAGTTGTTGGCTTGCGCACTAGCTGTGAAAGCGTGAGAAGGAGCCTGAAGTGCTAAGGTTCATTGGCATCCCTGCGAGTTTGGTTTGTGTGAATTGAACTTCTGCTGGGCCCTGTTTGTATTTGAGCGGAAATGGAAGAAACTCCAAATGAACAAGTAGACTCAGTGAAACTTTTGAAGGTTGTTTATCCTGTGTGTACAAATTAGCAATTGAGTCAGTTTCAAATGAGCTCAGTTTTGCCAAAAGACTGGTCATAAGAACATAAGAACATAAGAAATAGGAGCAGGAGTAGGCCAATCGGCCCCTCGAGCCTGCTCCGCCATTCAATAAGATCATGGCTGATCTGATCCTAACCGCCAATCTACTATCTATCACAGAACCATCTCCTGCATCTAACAGAATTGCACACACGAAATAGGAGCAGAATCAGGCTACACAGTCCCTGGGCCCGCTCCACTACCCACAGGGCCATGACCGATCCGAACCTAGACTCATGTCCAAAATCCTGCCCGCTCCCCGTAACCCTTAATGCCCTTTACTTCTAGGAAACTGTCTATTTCTGTTTTAAATTTAATTAATGTTGTAGCTTCTACAGCTTTTTGTGGCAGCATATTCCATGGACCTACCACCCTCTGAGTGAAGTAGTTCCTCCTCATCTCAGTTTTGAAAGAGCAGCCCCTTATTCTAAGACTATGTCCCCTAGTTCTCGTCTCACCCGTCATCGGGAACATCCTCCCCGCATCCACCCGATCCAACCCCTTCACAATCTTATATGTTTCAATAAGATCGCCTCTCATTCTTCTGAACTCCAATGAGTAGAGTCCCAATCTACCCAACCTCTCCTCATATGACCACCCTCTCATCCCGGGATTAACCGAGTGAACCTTTTTTGCACTGCCTCGAGAGCAAGGATGTCTTTCCTTAAGTAAGGACGCCAAAACTGTATGCAGTATTCCAGGTGCGGTCTCACCAATACCTTGTACAACTGAAGCAATACCTCCCTATTTTTATATTCTATCCCCCTAGCAATGAAAGCCAACATTCCATTTGCCTTCTTAATCACTTGCTGCACCTGCATACTAACCTTTTGAGTTTCGTGCACCAGGACCCCCAGATCCCTTTGCACTTCAGTACTCTCCAGTTTCTTGCCATTAAGATAATAAATTGCTCTAGGATTTTTCCTGCCAAAGTGCATCACCTCACACTTTCCAGTGTTGTATTCCATCTGCCAAATCTCTGCCCACTTACTTAGCCTGTCTATGTCCCCTTGCAGGTTTTTTATGTCCTCCTCACTCACTACTTTCCCTCCCATCTTTGTATCATCTGCAAATTTTGATATGTTACACTTGGTCCCTTCCTCCAAATCGTTAATATAGATTGTGAAGAGTTGGGGACCCAGCACTGATTCCAGTGCGAATGATTCACAAAATTGCACTTTAAGAAATAAATTTTAATCAGCAGCCCAGAATACATCAGTTGTCCCGCTGTGCTTTTAAGTGTGCTGTGATATCCTCACTAACATTGAGTCGAATCTTATCAGACAAGGAACAAGCTCACGCAATGCGTGGGAAATTATAATCTTCACATTGTTCCTGATCAGTTCTTACACTTTTTTTCCAAATATCCTGTTATTGAGTAAGAAGTATGTGCCAGAGGCAGTAGGGTTTGTGCTGGAATCATGAGTGAACTTTCAGTTGCATGTTAGGTGAACTGCACCATGTTGCTGGGTTTAGCATGTTTGTGGTGATAACACACAAGTTATTTTTATTGTTTCTGCTTGTAGTTATAAAGAAGTTAATGTAGAAATGTACTTGGCTAAGAATGGTGATATTGTTTACAGGAGTACACCGACAGACTTTGACCATGTGGTCAAACCCAGCATCGCTGAGAAGAGATATGACTCTACGTCCCAACTGTCCGGCCCTCAGTCACGTTATGGGCCACCTCCTCAGCCTAGTTTGAACTCCTCGGTGTCCCTGCCAGTGCACCCCAAACTTTCTCCGTCTGAAGGTATTGCTGTTTCTCTCCATGTTTGGTTTAAATGCGTTGGGTCTGTGCTTCGAGTTACTAATTCAGGAAATAGCTGCCCGTCCAATGTTGAGTGAATTCTGCTTACAGCCTTTGAAACATGGCACACATCTGCAGAATTCAGTACATCCAATGTTAAAACGCAGAGTTGCCACGTACAAGCCCACCAGTCATTCTTCTATTCCTGTGCCGTTGCAAGAAAGTGTTTGCTTTTAAAATGCGCAGTAAAGAAAGAAAGAACTTGCACTTATAAGGTGCCTTATCAGGTCCTCGGGGTGTCCCAAAGTGTTTCGCAGCCAATGAATCGTAGAATCATAGAAATTTACAGCACAGAATGAGGCCATAAGGCCCATCTTGTCCGTGCTGGCCGACAAAGAGCTATCCACCCTAATCCCCCTTTCCAGCACTTGGTCCATAGCCTTGTAGGTTACGGCACTTCACGTGCATATCCAAGTACTTTTTAAATGTGATGAGGGTCTCTGCCTCTACCACCCTTTCAGGCAGGGAGTTCCAGACCCCCACCACCCTTTGGGTGAAAAGATTTCTCCTCAAATCCCCTCTAAACCTCCTACCAATTACTTAAAATCTATGCCCCCTGGTTATTGACCTTCCTGCTAAGGGAAGTAGGTCCTTCCTATCCACTCTATCTAGGCCCCTCATAATTTTTTATACACCTCAATTGGGTCTCCCTTCAGCCTCCTCTGTTCCAAAGTAAACAACCCCAACCTATCCAATCTTTCCTCATAGCTAAAATTCCCCAGCCCAGGCAACATCCTCGTAAATCTCCTCTGCACCCTCTCTAGTGCAATCATATCCTTCCTGTAATGTGGTGACCAGAACTACACGCAGTATTCTAGCTGCGGCCCAACTAGTGTTTTATACAGTTCAAGCATAACCTCCCTGCTCTTATATTCTATGACTCGGCTAATAAAGGCAAGTATCTCGTATGTCGTAACCACCTTATCTACCTGTCCTGCGACCTTCAGGGATCTGTGGACATGCACTCCAAGGTCCCTCTGATCTTCTGCACTTCTCTGTGTCCTACCATTTATTGTGTATTCCCTTACCTTGTTAGCCCTCCCCAAATGCATTACCTCACACTTCTCCAGATAGAATTCCATTTGCCACTGTTCTGCCCACCTGACCAGTCCATTGATATCTTCCTGCGGTCTGCAGCTTTCATCTTCATTAACCACACGGCCAATTTTTGTATCATCTGCAAACTTCTTAATCATACTTCCTACATTCAACTCCAAATCATTGATATATACCACAAAAAGCCAAGGACCCAGTACTGAGCCCTGCAGAACCCCACTGGAAACAGCCTTCCAGTCACAAAAACATCCTTCAACCATTACCCTTTGTTTCCTGCCTCTGAGCCAATTTTGGATCCAACTTGCCACTTTGCCTTGGAACCCATGGGCTTTTACTTTCGTGACAAGATTCCGCATGGCAGACTGATCAAAAGCCTTGCTAAAATCCATATAGACTACATCAAACACACTACCCTCATCGACCCTCCTTGTTACCTCCTCAAAAAATTCAAACAAGTTAGTCAGACACGACCTTCCCTTAACAAATCCATGCTGACTGTCCCTGATTAATCCGTGTCTTTCTAAATGAAGATTTATCCTGTCCCTCAGAATTTTTTCCAATACTTTTCCCACCACCGAGGTTAGGCTGACTCGCCTATAATTACTCGGTCTATCCCTTTCTCCCTTTTTAAACAACGGTACCACGTTAGCAGTCCTCCAGTCCTCTGGCACCACACCTGTAGCCAGAGAGGATTGGAAAATGATGGTCAGAGCCTCTGCTATTTCCTCTCTTACTTCTCTTAACAGTCTGGGATACATTTCATCCGGGCCTGGGGATTTATCCACTTTCAAAGATGCTAAACCCCTTAATACTTCCTCTTTCACTGTTTATTTCATCTAACATTTCGCACTCCTCCTCCCTGATTGCAATGTCTGCATCGTACCTCTCTTTTGTGAAAACAGACGCAAAGTATTAAGAACCATACCCATGTCTTCCGCTTCCACGCACAGGTTACCTTTATGGTCCCTAATAGGCCCTATTCTTACTTTTGTAATCCTCTTGCTCTTAATGTATTTATGAAACATCTTTGGGTTTTCCTTGATTTTACTTGCCAATATTTTTTCATGCCCTCTCTTTGCTGTCCTAATTTCCTTTTTAATTTCACCCATGAAGTACTCAATGAAGTGTAGTCACTGCTACATAGGCAAGTTCAGCAGCCCCTTTGCACATCGCAAGATCCCACAATTCGCAATGAGATATATGACCAGTTAATCTGTTTTAGTGATGTTGGTTGAGGGATAAATATTGGCCAGGACACTGGGGAGAATTCTCCGGCTGCTCTTTGAATAGTGCTGTGGGATTTTTTACATCCACCTGAGCGGGCAGACGGGGCCTTGGTTTAATGTCTCATAGAAAGAGGGCAGCTCCAATAGTACAGTACACCCCAGCACTGCACTGGAGTGTCAGCCTGGATTATGGGCTCAATTCCTGGAGTGGGGCTTGTACCCATGACCTTCTGACTCGGTTGAGAGTGTTACCCGCTGAGCCACTATGGAATTGTATTGGAGCACTTCCACTTGCCCCTGTTAATCTAATGCAAGTATTTGTGGCAAATCAATCAGGCCCTGATCAGAGATTGTTTTAAATGCAAATCCTTGTGTAGCATGCTCACTAGGTGATGTGTACTATTTCCCCTGGACTCCTGCCAATATTGCTGTATGACCAGCAACTTGGAAATGTACAGGAAAGATATGGAGCAACACTCCACCCATTTTATCCTCTGTCTCAATAAGTGTAACATCCTCTTCTTTCCCCCCCGCCCATCCTCCACCCTAGGCTGGGCAGAGATCAGACAGTTGTGTGGGGTCTGCATGGGCCAGAGTACAGGTTCTGCTCTCCGGGGGATGCATGTGATACGCAGATAAGTCAACCTCAAAGTTAGGTTCATGTTTCAAGTGGGAGCTTTGATCTCTGCTTTCTTACATAAATTTGTTTTAAATGCAGTTTAGGTGTTGAACATTTTCCCCTGTTGTTCTCGCCATCAGTAATAGAAGTAGAAGCAAGAGGAACAACTTCAAACTACTTACAAACCTGCCCTTCAAATTAATTTGCCTTTTTCTTTAGTATTAGATCTGCGTAAGACCATTGTATCCGCATCCAATTTAAATGTTGAACGTTCTTTGAAATGTATTTCATCAGCAGTAAATAGAAGCTCCCCAATGGGTAAAAGGGTATTGAAGGGCAGCGTGTTCTTCCTGCTGTGTGCCGAGTGCCATGATCTCAGTTGGGCTACAATTCGCTCCAGCAGAAATTGCCTGTGTCTGGACCTCGGGTGAAGTGAGGATCAGGCTGATAGTTGAACAGCTTGTGGACAATTGCTGTTCAGGTGCACACATGAGGAACGGCCACATCGGTGTGCTGCTTGAAAGGCTGGCACTGTACCCCGGAGAGAGAGTCGGCACCGCCCGACCGAACCCCGGAGAGAGAGTCGGCACCGCCCGACCGAACCCCGGAGAGAGAGTCGGCACCGCCCGACCGAACCCCGGAGAGAGAGTCGGCACCGCCCGACCGAACCCCGGAGAGAGAGTCGGCACCGCCCGACCGAACCCCGGAGAGAGCGTCGGCACCGCCCTGCAGGAAGAGAGTCGGCACAGGCACGATGGGCCGAATGCCCTCCTTCTGTGCTGTATCATTCTATGATTCTTTTTGAATTGAGGAGAAGTTAACTAAATCCTTACTGTGCTTTTTTTCCCTCCTTTCCAGTGAGCTCAATGCCACGGGATATTCCCAGCATCCTACAGTCGAAGCCGGAACTCCCCCCTCAAAGCAAACCCCAGGCTTTCAGGCCCACTGCTCGAGATGAAACTGTTCATTCCAATTTTTATCCCCAGAAAAATTTCCCAGTTTCTGAAAAAGCTCCTGTGAATGGAATAGAGCAGCCCCAGAAGCAAGCAGCCACAGCATACAACCGCTTCACCCCAAAGCCATACACCAGTGCTGCACGGCCCTTTGAACGCAAGTTTGAGAGCCCAAAATTCGATCACAACCTCCTGCCTAGTGAACCTCCGACACAACCCAAACCGGAGTCGCTGCCAAAAGCACACAGCTCTCCCCAGCCTCCGGACTTCGACAGTGGCACCGACACATTCCCCAGGCCATCTGACCACCGGCCTAAATATCAGGCAAACAACATCCACGCCATACCTAAAGCCATTCCTGTGAGGTAAGAGCCTGCAGCAGCATTTGTGTAAAGGGTGGATCATCTTGGGTCTGAAACTATTTTAATGTATTTTTTAGTGAGGCTTCAAAGGAGTCTCGCTGCAGTGCCCACGTCGGTGTCTCAGATCAGTTTGCATGCATCTTAGATTGATTTAACCCCTGCAACACCTGAGTTCAGGCACTCCAGTAACATGCTGGAATGTTGGAAAAGCAGCAAATGAGTACTGCAGGAAATGCTGAAAGAAATCATTTCCAGCTTTTTTCCAACTATCTACCAGTTACTGGTATGGAAAATAAAATCTGGTTTTAACTTCAGTCTGCTGGTATCTGTCTCGCATATCAAATGAAAAGTGTAAAAGAACAGAGGGTGTTTCAGGTATCAACCTTTCATATGAACTGGAAGATGTTACAGATGAACAGCATTTAATAAGGAACAGAACCAAGAGAAAGGGCTGGGAAACACCCACACACACAGACACTGGGGAGTGTGACGTGCTGGGGGAGTTTACACTTTACAGGTCATTCTGTGTGAATCCGTGTCTGCGTGTGCATTTCCCATCGCCCTTTGTTCTGTTCGTTTTTAAATGCTGTCAATCTGTGATATCTCCAGGGTCCACACACACACCCGAAATATTAACTTCATCTCTCCACAGGTGCCTGAGTGCTTCCAGCATTTTGTTTTTGTTTCAGATTTCCAGCATCTGCAGTTTCTGTTTTTCCATTGTGAGGGACTGCCTGCAGGGGTTAGAGCAGGAAACCCATGGGTATCCCAGCACGTTCCACATTTACGATATGAAGTGTGTTGTGATCCAGCTCTGGGCTGGTCCCTGCTGTTTCTTTCCTTAGTATCAGAGGGCATTGGGTGTCTGTAGAATTGTCCCCAGCCAGAGTCACCACCTTGGGGAGGGGAAATATGTTGTACAAAAGTTATATTTAGTTTACTGGAGTAAAACATTCTCTTGGAACATCCAATCTGATTTATTTTGTGCTTTCATGTCCCGGTGTTACGGAATTGACATTGAGTGTCTATCTGAGGTGCTTCAGTGTGTTCCAGAATGTGTTCTGGTAGTTGGATTCATGTGCTCTTATTCAGATGAGGATTGAGAAGGCATTCATCCCGCAATGGTTTATGTTGTCAGCTTCATTCTTTGGAGTGATTTTGCTCACAAGAAGCTGCAAATTGGCAGTATATCAGTTTGAAGTTTCTTTGCTTTCCCACATGGAGCAGAATCGATGCACGGCCCCTGTGGAGTAATACTTTACAGAATACCTTCGTCAGACACACTCACACTGCACTGCATTGAATATCCTAAAGCCTTCAAAGCTCTAAATTAAATTTGTTTTTCAGAAGTTTAGCCACACCACTAAATCAGGGTTTCATGATGTAACCATTTGGCTAATCTGTATCCTCCAGACTGCGACAGTCTTATGCTGTTACACTACAACAGCAACAACTTATATTTAAACCTCAGTCCCCAGTGTTAGAGGGATGTATCATTCCGAAATAAGTGCCCTAATGTGGGGAGTAAGTTACCTGAAGCTACTGGGTCGAGAGTGGATCATTTTAAATCTCTACTGTTGTATAATGAATATTACAGTGTACATCCCCATGATTATGCTTGGGATTTTAGAGCCAAACTTAATGGCAGCCTCACGACCTATAAATCCCAGGCATGCTGTTTGAATATCGCAGGAAGTGCGCACTTAATGTTGGCAAGCCCTCGATATAGAATCATAGAATGATACAGCACAGAAGGAGGCCATTCGGCCCATCGTGCCTGTGCCGGCTCTTTGAAAGAGCTATCCAGTTAGTCCCACTTCCCCCTGCTCTTTCCCCATAGCCATGCAAATTTTTCCCCTTCAAGTATTTGTCTAATTACTTTTTGAAAGTTACTATTGAATCTGCCTCCACCACCTTTTCAGGCTGTGCATTCCAGATCATCATAACTTGCTGTGTAAAAAAAAAAAAAAGTTTCCTCAAGTCGCCTCTGGTTCTTCTGCCAATCACCTTAAATCTGTATCCTCTCATTACCAACCCTTCTGCCGCTGGAAACAGTTTCTCCTTATTTACTCTATCAAAACCATTCATGCTTTTGAACAGCGCTATCTGATACCATTTTAGTAACTCTCCTCTGCACCCTCTCTAAGGCCTTGTCAACCTTCCTAAAGTGTGGTGCCCAGAATTGGCCACAATACTCCAGCTGAGGCCTAACCAGTGTTTTATAAAGTTT
This sequence comes from Squalus acanthias, assembly GCA_030390025.1. Taxonomy (NCBI): domain Eukaryota; kingdom Metazoa; phylum Chordata; class Chondrichthyes; order Squaliformes; family Squalidae; genus Squalus; species Squalus acanthias. The sequence goes on along the minus strand of CM059443.1, from coordinate 68,268,095 downwards.
TAGAATAACATCCTTGCTTTTGTACTCTATGCCTCTGTTAATAAAGCCAAGGATCCCAATTGCCTTTTCAGCCGCTTTCTCAACTTGTCCTGCCACCTTCAAAGGTTTGTGTACATACACCCCCAGGTCACTCTGTTCCTGCACCCCCTTTAAAATAGTTCCATTTAGCTTATATTGCCTCTCATTATTCCTACCAAAATAAATCACTTCACACTTCTCTTGAACAGGGGTGAAAAGAAGCACGAAAAAACCCATCAGACTCATCGAGCCTGCCCCATCCAGTCAATGGTACAACCTCACTATTCACCACCCCATACTGCACCATGTTCAGGGAGATACAAAAAAATAACAGATAAAACCTGCAGCCAATTCAGCAAAAACTCTGGGAAATTCCTCTCCAACTCCCTACAGCAACCAAGCAAAGTGCTGGGAAAGAGTGGTTGCTCTGATTCATTATAATCCCCACTCACTGCCAATTTACTCTCTATAACAGGTTTATGTGCTCCTCTCTCAGAAACTTGTCAAGTTCCCTTCTAAAGAACTATAAGGACTCCTTATTTGCCACATGCCAAGGCAGCTTGTTCCAGAGGGCGATGACTCTGCTGTGTTATAAATCCTTTGACACTGTTTGGGTTCGAAGATATCTTGGAGTTGCATCTAAGGAATAAAGAGCAGTCTGCAAATCCCTGTCGCACCTCCCTGCTGCTTGCTCAAGGGCACTGTCCCTAATCTGTTAGCACGATGTGGCACTGCAAACATTCACTCTGATGCTGAACTATCCTGAAATTGAGGGCTTCGGCCAGATTAGTGGGGACTTAACCCCATCACTGGCCTGTGCTGTAACTGATCTGGGTTTGCCCGATTGGTGAGAGTGGGCGACGAATGATCAGCTCTCCAGAACTGACTCGCTCGGATTTGACGAGTACAAAATTGCAACCAAAAGTGTACAATAAAACGTTCTAGAAGATTTGATAAACAAAAAACTGCAGATGTTGGAAATCAAACAAAAACAAAAACTAGCTGGAGAAACACGGTAGGTTGGTCAGCGTCTGCAGAGAGCAGACAAGTTGATGTTTCGGCTGTGGGCCCTTGATCAGAATGAGTTCTGATAACGTGTCTTCTCTCCGTACATGGTGACTGACCTGTGTGATGTTTTGTTCCTGATGTTCTGATAACTGTGTTGCAGTGAAGACTGGTCTGATTATAGTGCTGACTGACTTGCTCTTTCTCAGTCCCAGTGCGTTGGAAGATGATGATGATGATGATAGTCACACGGTAGTTGCAACAGCTCGGGGAATTTTTGACAGCAATGGTGGTGTCCTGAGCTCCGTCGAGACTGGAGTTAGTATCATCATTCCAAAGGGAGCCATTCCTGAGGGAGTGGAACAGGAAATCTACTTTAAGGTCTGCAGAGACAACAGTATCCTCCCTCCCTTGGACAAGGAGAAAGGTGAGAGCCAGCTTTCCTCCCTGAAATGGTTCATTAATCTTCACTTTGACACTTTCCTGTAAATGTATATCTTTGTGTCCTGTGCAGAACGATTTGGAATAACTAACCAGTTTCCCAAAGCTGTCTCTCGCACGACCATCCTGACAGACAGATCAATTCAAAATGAATGAAGCAGTATGAGCATTGCTGAGCTGCAGCAGGCAGAGATCAGGAAATCAATCCAGTAACATGGACTGCTGAAACTTTATCAAAATCTACTGCTATTGATGAGCAAAAACTAGATTTTGAAAATGTGGGATTTGCTTGAGTCTGGGCCGGGGAGTAAGCTGGGAGCAGATTCCCTGTGGTTAATAGGGAGGTTGTTTTGAAAGTCACGCTAACTGGTTACAGACCTGTGTGTCTGAACGCAGGCTGGCCGGAGGAAGTGACCAAGGTTTGTTCGCAGGTGTCTTTAATGGTTTTGTCTTTGTTTGTATGTTTTGGTTGTGGGTCTTACAGCCTCATGAGATACAGTAATGAATGGCGACTAGTGTATGCTGCTCTGTAACTTGGAGAGTTGTAGGGCTGTGATAGCAAAACAAGCTTTATAAAATGTACTCAAATCTTTTGCAATGCATTTGTTAACTTCTCTTGATGTTGGTCACAGATGGTGTTTTTGGAACACTTGTCCATAACTAAATAAACAAACAGAGACAATGTTAGCAAAGTACATCCGCAGACAGTGTTGGGTACTTTTGTTAATGCTTCCCATTTGAAAGTTACCATTGGAGTTCGTACTTATATTGCGGAGTCTGGTCCCGCGGGGGTCCTGGGTCCCACGGGGTTTGGTGTTTCCTTATCGTCTGCAATGTGACCGGTTCTATACGATTTATAAAAGAAAGACTTGGATTTATATAGCGTCTTTCACAACCTCAGGACGTCCCAAACCGCTTTACAGCCAATGAAGTCCTTTTGAAGTGTTGTAATGTAGGAAACACGGCAGCCAATTGTGCACAGCAACCTCCCACAAACAGCGATGCGATAAATGATGAGATAATCTGTTTGTGATGTTGGTTGAGGGATAAATATTGGCCATGCATGAGAAATCTCCTGCTCTTCTTCGAAATAGTGGCCGTGGGATCTTTTACATCCACGTGAGAGAGCAGATGGGGCCTCGATTTAGCGTCTTATCTGAAAGATAGCCCCTCTGACCGTGCAGCACTCCTAGATTATGGGCTCAAGTCTCTGGAGTGGAATGTTATGCCACTTTTCAGGACTCTGTTTAGCCAGGTGGCCAGTTGCAATATGATCAGCTGAGAGGATAAGAATGTTTTCACTGAGGGGCGTGTGTTAACTTTGCTTCCCAGGAAATTAACCGCAGTTATTAGTGGCCAGCAGTAGTGGGGTGATGTGCCGATCTGAGAGGCACCAGTGCAGATGTGTAAAAGCTCCTGAGGAGGAGAGTCCACAGTCCTTAGTTACAGTTAAGTTCCAGCAACAGGAAAGCTGACTGGCACAAAGAGGCACTCGTGGCGAGTGAGTGAAGCACATTTGGTTCTCGGAGGGCCAATTCTTTGGCAATTTCCTCACCTACGGAAACTCGCAGTTCCAGCGGTTTCACGTGGTGCAGATAGCCTGGTTACAATTTTCTTAATTGCAGCAGAGAATGTTGGAAATGCACAGCAGGTGTCACTATCTGAAGGAGAAAGACCAGCTTAAGGTTTCGGGTGAGACCCTTCAGCAGAGCTGTTGTGAAAGTTCCCACCTGAAATGGTACCCTGTCTCTCTCCGCTGTTCATCTCCAGTCTATCTCTCTCTTTCAGACTTGCAGCACTGTTTTCTGCTCCAGTTCTGCCGTGCTGATCTGTTTGTCTTTTCTCCCCTTGTAGGTGAAACGCTCCTGAGCCCACTGGTGATGTGTGGACCCCATGGCTTGAAGTTCCTGAAGCCGGTGGAGCTGCGCTTGCCTCACTGTGCGTCCATGACTCCAGATGGTTGGTCTTTTGCTCTAAAATCATCCGACTCCTCGTCGGGTATGCTTTCCTCTCTCTCTCTGCTTTACTTGGAGAGTTCTTGGGCCAAGTGTGGCTCTGCGGTGCTTTACCTGTCCTGTCTCATGTGGTTCATTGGGGTGTGGTTACCTCGCATTGTTTAATTTCCTTTGCCCAGTCCCGGCTCCCTTCATTTCACTCCAGAAATCCGATCCATTCTGTGAATGAATGTCGTGCACTTGTGATTATCTAACACAGAAGCTGATGTAATCAGTGCCTCTTGATTTTAAAAGGACATGCAGAAAATAATTTGATTACCTATAAAGTTTAATATCTGAATGCTGCTGCTGTTGAACCAGTCGATGCTTGGACTCTGCAGTTTTGCTGATGTTACTGTTGGTTGCACAAGACTTGTCCACCTTTTGTACAGCCTGTGATCAGAGATTTACTGTTACACAAGATTCACTGGGTCCTCCTCTCGGTGCATCCTGTCTATTTGACAATGGTTGGATTCCAGGACTGCAGCATAAATTTTCACTGGCGGATGGGGGGGTGCTGGGGTGGGGGTGGGGGGGCGAAGGGGGTTGGGAGCGCTGGGCCTGGCTTTGGGGGGGGGGGGGGAAAGGGGGGTCGGGAGTGCCATGCCGGCTGGGAGGGGAGGGGTATGGGTGGGGGTTGGGAGAGGGGTGTAGGGAGGAGGGGCAGGGCGGGGAGTGGGTGGGGAGCGCTTGGCCCGGCTTTGGTTGTGGGGAGCGCTGGTCCCGGCTGGAGGGGATGGGTGCAGGAAGGGGAACAGTCGGCCCGCTGGTTGGTGGCGAGGGGGATGTGGGAACTTTTGCCCCAGTGTGTAGCCGAAGACTCGCAGTTCAGTTCATTGAGCCTCGTGTTGCATGGCTTGATGGACCCGAATGTTCCTGACACTGTGTTTCGGCCGGTGACTAGAATGTTGTCAGTTGTGTCACTGATGGGCATCTATCAAATTGGAAGCTTCCTGCGAAATGTTGCACTTTGCTCTGTTTTCTGGGCCTCATTAACATCAGCTGATGAATTGGTCTGAATTAGTTTAACTAACCCATCTGGCCGTGTTTGAATCCTTGCTCGTCATTGTATACATCCTCTCCCAAAGGTTTTTTCCATGTCTTGGCTCTGCGTAGCCCGTGAGGGTCTGATCCATTGCATGGCCCTCTCTAACACTGCTAGCTGACCTGCCACAGGCATGTTCGGGAAGCACAAGGTTGGAGCTGCCTCCAGCCCAGACCTGGCTCTGATAAGTTGTGCTCTAAACTCGTGCCTTGCCTGATCTCTCGACTAACCCTGCCCAGTTTGTGATTAAATTACTTCTATTAGTTATTAAAACCTCTCTAGCAGCCTCTGCCAGAAATCTTTAACTGTGTTGTTTGCAAGTGCCGATATTCACAATCTCTCTGCTCCTTGTTCATAACCAACTCTCAGCCTCAACTTTCCTGTTCTTTTATAAAACTTACTGCTTAAGTTTACTTTTTTCATAGAATTGGAATGCAACATGGAATGTTTATGTATTAAATATTAACATTGCTGTACATATTACATATACAGAAATCAATTTGTGGATGATAATTCAGTTCGTGTAGTGTAATGGTACTGTCCAGCCATGAGGAAGGTGTGTTTAATCCGGCTTTAAAGCAGTTTCTCGACCAGCTGGAAAAATCCTCACGTAAAATATTCGGGAAATCTGCCTCAGCTCAAAGCCAACTGCTGCTTTAACTGGAATCTGATCATGGTGATTGGAGAGAGAAAACGCCCCAGAGTTGGCGTGGGGACTCAGTGGGGTAGTACATTGTAATTAACCCGTGCTGTACCTGCCCTGGGAGTGTTTGATGGGACAGTGTAGAGGGAGCTTTACTCTGTATCTAACCCGTGCTGTACCTGCCCTGGGAGTGCTAGTGGGTGACAGAAATAGGAAATGTTTCATCGACCAGTGCTAATGTCCCTCCGCTCCCTGAGTGCCGCTGCTGTTTTGATTTTAAACTAAACGGTCTATTTCTTTCTTCCAGGTGATCCTAAGAGCTGGCAGAACAAATCTCTCCCCGGAGACCCCAATTACCATGTGGGAACAAACTGTGTTTCGGTCCTGATTGATCACTTTTAAAAGTGGAAGTGGGTGATTGACAGTTATGCCAGGATACCTAGGCAGTGGGTGGAGCACAGATTTAAGCAATAACCTGCTTTCACAAAATCACAGATGAGGTTGTGGGACAACCTAAAATGTAAATGCTCACATTCTAAGTGGCATGAATGGAATTGCAGATGAGCTTGCAATGACACGGCAAGTCTGACCTGTAAAGTTTCCCCAATTTCCGTGTTAACCAGCAGGGATGCCTTACCCTTAGTATTTGTAGCTATCATTTAAAATACTAAATCAGTTTTCTATATTCTATAACTTTACAGCCTTTACATGTTTATATCGGTAACCATGTCCTAGTTTAAATGTAGAAGTTACTTTTCTATGTCCTTTAGTTATAACAAGATGTTTGGCTTGGCGTGAGTAAACCTAGTTGGCAGGGACTTTCTACCGAGATACGGTTGGATGTCCTGCTGTGCTGTGGGATTGGTAGAAAAGTCACTGAGGTCCGTGGCTGTACATAAACCCCGATATCGCCTTGGAGCTCGGTTTGTAAATTAACATTTTTTATGTCTTATTTTGTATAAAACAAAACTGAAAAAAACTTTCTAAAGAGGATCTTTATATTCTGCCGCCGTGGGGCCTTTTCAGCAGTTGTAAAATTTGCAGCAATAAAATCATCATTTACAAGTTTTAAAAAAATCATTGAAGTTTTTACAGCTTTGTATTAATGTTGCTGTGTTCTTTGAGAATGACTTGTTTTGTCTGTGTAAAGGCACCGGGTCCTTTATATTTTAAGGCAATGTTTGGGAATGCTGGAGTGCAATTTGTGGGATCTTTGAAAAGTATCTTTGGATAAAGTGACAGGTTACTGTGCTATGTGCCCCAAAGTGTATTTTTGTACTAATAGACGATTTATTCTGGCACAGCAGTACGTGGCTCGCTGGGGATTCTAACACGGCTTCTGTTAATCACTTCACCACTATTCACGTGTGGCTGACTTTATTTCCTGCAATTACTCAAACTACACGTTTCTAAATATACCACTATTATTGAATAAAAACATTTTTAAGATACCAAGTTGTAGTCTTTTGTTTTTCTGATGTTCCATTCATGTCCACCTTTTCACTCTCATCCCCTTTTCACTCCTCTCCCGAAGGCACGGACTGTCACTGGGCTACGTTCCCATGTATGCCAGCTGCCCTCAGATACCGGCCCCCCCCCCCGGCCCTTCCTGGTGTGTGAGGCGAGGACAGCATCAGACCTTTCGACTGTCCAGTCGATCAGAGCTGGAGCTAGGTTAGTGCTGGCCCAAGATCTGTGCAGGAACGAGGGATATTAATCAGCAATGCTGGCTACCTCAGGGATACTGAGGCTGGTCAGTTTCCCCATTGCCGACCCGACTGAAATAAACTCGACACAGAGCAAGAATCTGCTGGTCTTTGTGGCTCAATACTGCACTGGATGGCACATTTACACATTGACCCAAGAGAAACTTGCAACATTAAATGAAGTGAATTGTGTATTATTTGCAAAAATGAATGAGTTAGTACTTCAAATCTGCAATTAGAGCTGAACCATGTGACCACAAGTTAAACACACGCTGTCAGGAGCCTCCTGTTGCTGCAACTTTAAATGCTTCCTGCAGTCCTGTGAGAGAGCCTCCTGCTAACCGTGGCACAGCGGGGAGCGCCCTGACTGGCACCACGAGGAGTCCCCGATAACCCGGGCACCGCGGTGCTGTACATTCCAATCCGTGTCTGCCTGCAGGTCTGGGAAAGATGCAACTAAATAAATGAGCTGATGTTCGAACATTGAGTGTAACAGATGGATTGGATCTTAACACTGGTGATGGGATGGAGTACTCCTGTATCTTGAGCTTCAACCGTTCACCAAAACACAATATTCAGCTTAAAAATTAGTTTATTACCACTCATGTTTCTAGATTTTGATGTCCGCAGGGTGTGTGATGCAGCCCAGTGACAGAAGGTTAAAGTTTGTGATTGGTGGCTTATATGTGACTGGATTAAATATATTCAGAGTCTGGTCTATTTATCCTCAGGCCATGTACTCTGACCGTTTCTGAATTAGGTGGACCTTCCTCAGCCCACGATTGGCCCTGACCACCCGTTGTGGGGCTCTCATTGGCTGGCAGGGACCAGCACTAACTCAGAACATGTGAGGAGGAGTTGGTGACGTTGCACGGTGGAGAGGAAAGTTTGACTAGTGGGTCGGGTCAAAAATGGAGGGGGGAATAATTCAAAGCTTTTAACTGGAAGGGGAGATCTCTGAGATGTGAGCAGAATCGGAGACTGGACAGGAAATCTGGAAGACTTTGACACCGCAGCAGTGTCCCAGAGATGCAGAGCTGGGTGTTTAGAGAAAAGAAAGACTTACATTTATATAGCGCCTTTCACAACCACTGGACGTCTCAAAGCGCTTTACAGCCAATGGAGTACATTTTTGGAGTGTAGTCACTGTTGTAATGTGGGAAACGCGACAGCCAATTTGCGCACAGCAAGCTCCCACAAACAGCAATGTGATAATGACCAGATAATCTGTTTTTGTTATGTTGATTGAGGGGTAAATATTGGCCAGGACACCAGGGATACCTCCCCTGCTCCTCTTTGAAATAGTGCCATGGGATCTTTACGTCCACCTGAGAGAGCAGACAGGGCCTTGGTTTAACGTCTCATCCGAAAGACGGCACCTCCGACAGTGCAGCACTCCCTCAGCACTGCACTGGAGTGTCAGCCTAGCTTTATGTGTTCAAGTCCCATAGAAGATAGGAGCAGGAGTAGGCCATTCGGCCCCTCGAGCCTGCTCCGCCATTCGATGAGATCATGGCTGATCATCCAAACTCCGTACCCTGTACCTGCCTTCTCCCCATATCCCTTGATACCTTTAGCTTTAAGAAATATATCTAACTCATTCTTGAATATATTTAATGACTTGGCCTTAACTACCTTCTGTGGTAGAGAATTCCACAGGTTCACCACTCTCTGGGTGAAGAAATTCCTCCTCATTTCTGTCCTAAATGGTTTACCCGTTATCCGTAGATTATGACCCCTGGTTCTGGACTCTCCGACCATCGGGAACATTCTTCCTGCATCTAGTTTGTCCAGACCTGTCAGAATTTTATATGTTTCGATGAGATCCCCTCTCATTCTTCTATACTCCAGCGAGTATAAGCCCAATCGACCCAATCTCTCCTCATATGTCATTCCTGCCATCCCAGGTATCAGCCTTGTGAATCTTCGCTGAACTCCCTCCATGGCAAGAACATCCTTCCTCAGATAAGGAACCCACAACCTTATGACTTAGGCGAGTGTGCTGCCAACTGAGCCACGGCTGACACTAGAGAAGGTCAAACATGGATGCCGAGAGTAGGATGGGTGGGGGATCTTGAATCCTGGGCAGCAATTCTGCACTGATGGGGATCAACTGTCTAAAAAGTTTATGCCTCTGATATTGAGAAATTGCTAATGGTATTTTTGTGCCATTACCATCATGCTGTTCCAATACAGTGATAAAATATAACTTTTCAGAGGACAGACTAAATGTGATTGTCCATGAATCAAATAGCTGCTGATTTTTACCGTTCAGTCCCTCATTCCATGTTTGACTGCTCGATTACATTTCATTTAATTTGCTTTCTCTTGTGTGAAATTTACTCCACCCAGCATCAGCCGACGGAGATCGTGCATTCATCATCTGCAACTATCAGCGCATCAGCAAGTTAAAATAACTGATTTTGCAGTTTGCTTCCCTCCTTCGCTACCTCATTCAGAGAGCCCAGGCAGAGAGTGATTGCAGTTCCTTCTTCCAGGATAGGGGCAGGGCCTCAGTCCAGCTCCAGACATTCACAGCTCCAGTTTCCAGCAGGAATCACTGCGTAGTAATTGGGAGCTCGGCTGAGTACTCCTTAACCTAATCCAGCACAGACTGGGAATTACACCTATGATTTTCCTGGGTCTGTTTGGCTCTGGACAGTTACTTTTTTAGATTCAGAATAGGCTGAACTCAGTATTCTCAGTCTGACAGTACAGATGAGGGGAAGTTCCTGTGAATTTTATTCTATATACAGCTCGTGCACATAGTAACATCCCACACCACACAGTCAAACTGTAGTAGTAAGAAATCAGCAATTCAAACAGAGCTAGTGGTCTTCAACAAGAAACTGAAGCAGAAATGTTGATTTTCTTTAATGGAATAGCGGAGCATTGAGCTACTTTATGCCTCAAGGAAATCAGAAGCTTCTGCTTCTGACCTGCAGACTGGAGCCCTGATCTCCTGGGAACGCCTGCAATTTGGAAATTCCACCCACACTGGTAACATGCAGCTGATGCAGTCAGTGACTGCTGGGGAACAGTAGGATGTGAAGGCTAAATGTCATTGGTAGCTTGTTAAAAGTGGGATTTCCCTCTCGCACTGCTTGTGAATAAAGGATGCAGGAAGCTGATGTCACGACTCATGCTATCCTGAAATGTAAGATGGGCTTTGCTGTTTATTCAATTTGGCAACAGGCCATTTTGCGTTTCACAGATACAGTGTCAGATAACATGAGAAAATATGTTCAATTGTCTGAATAAATGAAAATGAATGAAATGCAGATTAATAAGCATAGAGCTCATGCTGTACAAGTCTTTAAATAATTACAAGACTAACAGCCTCGCTGATTGTGCATGTTCCATTTACTGAGCTGAGCCCCAGCCTATATCTGATCTTGGTTAGGATGGTAGTAAGTTACTATTGACCCCTGGGCTCTGGAGGGGAAAAGATCAGGCAGCGATCCTGCTAAGTGTGGACATCAGGCAGCATAGACAGGGCTTGGCTACGCTTGGCCCCACCATCAATCGCAGGAATGGCCTCTGGATGAGGTACTGTTCCCAGCAAACCTCAGCACCCGAAAGAGTGAGCGTGAAACCACTGGCAGTTTATCAACATAAAAATTAATAATTTTCAGAGGTGTGAACAAAAAGCATCATCTGTATTTGCTGTGGTTACTAAATTCACAAATTTATCATCAAGTAAGAAACTGGAATTTATTCAGTAACAAAAAGTCACCCACAGTGATAGAAATTCAGATTGTGCCAGCGGTAAATTCATAAATCTAGTTCTCCAAACCTACAGAGTGTGTGCTCCCAGTCTTAACCCCATGTATTAGTTAAGAGGATCCTCATTTCTTTCCCTAAAATGCATACATGAAAACATGGGGAGGAACAGGTAAACCCCCTTCCCCAACTGAGCTCCTATTGCCTCAGTGAGAATTGACAAAACTGCAAGTTAAAAATATCCTAATTAACAAATGAATGTGGCAGTTCTGATGAAAGGTCATCGACCTGAAACGTTAACTCTTTTTCTCTCTCCACAGATGCTCCCTGACCTGCTGAATATTTCCAGCATTCTTTGTTTTTATTTTAAATGAATATTGCAGATCGAAATGGTCAAATATTGGGGAGTTTGACAACAGGATTTGTTTTCTTGCAAATCACCCCCAGAAACCTCATCTCAATTCGCTTCCTGAGGTGTCTTGTACTCTGGTCACCTGGGTCTCCTGCTAATCAGTAACTCTGCAATCACCAGGGAGGGTTTTGTTACATTAATTTTAAATTCCTTTAAAAAATATAATGCAAAAGAGACGATCCTGTGTCACTCTTTGGAGGTAAAAGATCCCAACAACAACAACAACTTGTATTTATATAGCGCCTTTAACATGGTAAAACGTCCCAAGGCGTGTTACAGGAGTATAATAAGACAAAAAATTTGACACTGAGCCACATGAGGAGAAATTAGGGCAGGTGACCAAAAGCTTGGTCAAAGAGGTAGGTTTTAAGGGAGCATCTTAAAGGAGGAAAGAAAGGTAGCAAGGTGGAGAGTTTTAGGCAAGGAATTCCAGAGCTTAGGGCCTAGGCAACAGAAGGCATAGCCACCAATGGTTTGGCGATTATAATCAAGGATGCTCAAGAGGGCAGAATTAGAGGAGCGCAGATATCTCCGGGTGGGTGGAGGGGGGGGGGAAGGTTGTGAAGCTGGAGGAGATTACAGAGATAGGGAGGGGCGAGGCCAGGGAGAGATTTGAAAAGAAGGATGAGAATTTTGAAATCGAGGCGTTGCTTAGCCAGGAGCCAATGTAGGTCAGTGAGCACAGGGGTGATGGGTGAATGGGACTTGGCGCGAGTTAGGACACGGGCAGCCAAGTTTTGGATGACCTCAAGTTTACGTAGGGTAGAATGTGGGAGGCCAGCCAGGAGTGCATTGGAATAGTCAAGTCTAGAGGTAACAAAGGCATGGATGAGGGTTTCAGCAGCGGATGAGCTGAGGCAAGGGCGGAGACGGGCGATGTTACGGAGGTGGAAATAGGCGGTCTTAGTTACGCTGCAGATATGTGGTTGGAAGCTCATTTCAGGGTCAAATATGACACCAAGGTTGCGAACAGTGTAGTTCAGCCTCAGACAGATGTTAGGGAGAAGATAGAGTCAGTGGCTAGGGAACGGAGTTTGTGGTGGGGACCGAAAACAATGGCTTCGGTCTTCCCAATATTTAATTGGAGAAAATTTCTGCTCATCCAGAACTGGATGTCGGACAAGCAGTCTGACAATTTAGAGACCGTGGAGGGGTTGAGAGAAGTGGAAACTGACGCTGTGTTTTCGGATGATGTCACCAAGGGGCAGCATGTAGATGAGAAATAGGAGGGGGCCAAGGATAGATCCTTGGGGGACACCAGAGGTAACAATGCCTGAGCGGGAAGGGAAGCCGTTGCAGGTGATTCTCTAGCTATGATTAGATAGATAAGACTGGAACCAGGCGAGTGCAGTCCCACCCAGCTGGACGATGGTGGAGAGACGTTGGAGAAGGATGGAGTGGTCAACCATGTCAAAGGCTGCAGACAAGTCAAGAAGGATGAGGCGGGATAGGTTACCTTTGTAACAGTCACAAAGGATGTCATTTGTTACTTTGATGAGAGCCGTTTCAGTACTGTGGCAGGGCCGGAAACCTGATTGGAGGGATTCAAACATGGAGTTGTGGGAATGATGGGCATGGATTTGGGAGGTGACAACACATTCAAGGACTTTGGAGAGGAAAGGGAGGTTGGAGATGGGGCGGTAGTTTGCAAGGACGGAGGGGTCAAGGGTTGGTATTTTGAGGAGAGGGGTGATGACGGCAGATTTGAGGGAGAGGGGGACAGTACCTGAGAAGAGAGAACTGTTAACAATGTCAGCTAACATGGGAGCCAGAAAAGGAAGTTGAGTGGTCAGCAGTTTGGTGGGAATAGGGTCGAGGGAGCAGGAAGTGGGTCTCGTGGACAAGATGAGCGCGGGGAGATCGGAGAGGAACTGGAGAAAGATGTGAGTTCAGGGCTAGGGCAGGAAGTTTGACCCGGTGGGCTAGGGGAAGGAAGGGAAGTGAGATTATGAGAGTAAACTAGCAAGAAATATAAAAACAGACAGTAAGAGCTTCTACAGGTATATAAAAAGAAAGAGAATAACTAAAATAAATGTTGGTCCCTTAGAGGATGAGACTGGGAAATTAATAATGGGAAACAGGGAAATGGCAGAGACTTTGAACAAATATTTTGTATCGGTCTTCACGGTAGAAAACACTAAAAGCATCCCAATAATAAGAGATAATCAAGGGGCTGTAGGGAGGGGGTGACTTAAAACAATCACTATCACTAGAGAAAATGTACTAGGCAAATTTATGGGACTAAAGGTGGACAAGTCCCCTGGACCTGATGGCCTGCATCCTAAGGTCTTAAAAGAAGTGACTGCAGAGATAGTGGATGCATTGGTTGTAATCTACCAAAATTCCCTGGATTCTGGAGAGGTCCCAGCGGATTGGAAAACCGCAAATGTAACACTCCAATTCAAGAAAGGAGGGAGACAGAAAGCAGGAAACTATAGACCAGTTAGTCTAACATCTGTCATTGGGAAAATGCTGGAGTCCATTATTAAGGAAGTAGTAGCAGGACATTTAGAAAATCATGATACAGTCAAGCTGAGTCAGTATGGTTTTATGAAAGGGAAATCATGTTTGACAAATTTGCTAGAGTTCTTTGAGGATGTAACGAGCAGGGTGGATAAAGGGGAACTAGTAGATGTAGTGTATTTGGATTTCCAGAAGGCATTCAATAAGGTGCCACATAAAAGGTTACTGCACAAGATAAGAGCTCATGGGGTTTGGGGTAATATATTAGCATGGATAGAGGATTACCTAACCAACAGGAAACAGAGAGTTGGGATAAATGGGTCATTTTCAGGTTGGCAAACTGTAACTAGTGGGGTGCCACAGGGCCTCAGCTGTTTACAATCTATATTAATGACTTGGATGAAGGGATCGAGTGCACTGTTGCCAAATTTGCTGATGACACAAAGATAGGTGGGAAAACAAGTTGTGAAGAGGACACAAAGAATCTGCAAAGGGATAAAGATAGGTCAAGTGAGTGGGCAAAAATTTGGCAGATGGAATATAATGTGGGAAAATGTGAGGTTATCCACTTTGGTAGGAAAAATAAAAAAGCAAATTATTATTTAAATGGAGAGAGACTACAAAATGCTGCGGTACAGAGGGATCTGGGGGTCCTTGTACATGAAACACAAAAAGTTAGCATGCAGGTACAGCAAGTAATTAGGAAGGCAAATGGAATGTTGGCCTTTATTGCAAGGGGGATGGAGTATAAAAGTAGGGAAGTCTTGCTACAACTGGACGTTGGTGAGACCACACCTGGAGTACTGCGTACAGTTTTGGTCTCCTTATTTAAGGAGGGATATACTTGCATTGGAGGCAGTTCAGAGAAGGTTCACGAAGTTGATTCCTGAGTTGAAGGGGTTGTCTTATGAGGAAAGGTTGAGCAGGTTGGGCCTATACTCATTGGAGTTTAGAAGAATGAGAGGTGATCTTATTGAAACATACAAGATTCTGAAGGGGCTCGACAGGGTAAATGCAGAGAGGATGTTTCCCCTCATGGGGGAATCTAGAACTAGGGGTCATAGTTTCAGAATAAGGGGGCACCCTTTAAAACGGAGAGGAGGAGGAATTTCTTCTCTCAAGGGGTCAAGAATCTTTGGAATTCTCTACCCTAGAGAGCTGTTGAATATAATAAATAAATATTGGACCCATTTACCATCTGACTGTCCCAGGCCCCGCCCCCCACTGTTCCCAGGCCCCGCCCCCGCTATTCCAGGCCCCGCCCACTGTCCCAGGTCCCGCCCCCACTGTTCCCAGGCCCCGCCCCCGCTGTCCCAGGTCCCGCCCCCACTGTTCCCAGGCCCCGCCCCCGCTATTCCCAGCCCCGCCCCGGCTATTCCAGGCCCCGCCCCCGCTGTCCCAGGTCCCGCCCCCACTGTTCCCAGGCCCCGCCCCACTGTCCCAGGCCCCGCCCCCGCTAATCCCGGTCCTGCCCCCACTGTCCCCAGGCCCCGCCCCCCGCTGTTCCCGGCGCCTCCCCCGGGAAGCCACGGCCGTTTCTCCGGTTGTTTGTCCGCCGCCTGGGCGCTGAGGGCCGGTTGCCGGGATCGAGCGAATCCCCTGTTGGTGCCGAGCACCGGACTCCCGGGGCGGGGCGGGGCGGTGGATCCTGCCGCCGGCTGAGGGCCCCGTTACTCCTGGCAACCGAGAGGCGCCGCTCGCGCGCTCCCCCCGCGCGCTCCCGCCCGTGCCCGCCCCGCGCGCCCCCGCGCTCTCCGGTGTGGCGATGCCCGGCGGCCGCCGCTCCGCTCCCGCTCCCGCTGCCGCTCGCTGGGCCCCGCTGTGTCCGTGTCCCGGGGCCGGGGCCGGGCCCGCCTGATGCTGGCTCTCGGCGCCGCGCAGATGGCGCTCGGATGTCTGATCGTGGCCGTCAGCTTCGCCGCCCTGGCGCTCACCACCTCGGCCCGGGTCCGCCACTCGTGCCCCTTCTGGGCCGGCTTCTCGGTGAGTGAATCCGCTTAACCCGCTTCTCCCACAGCTAACCCAGGTTAGTGACAGGTTACCCTGATTAGTGACAGGTTACCCAGGTTAGTGACAGGTTAACCCAGGTTAGTGGCAGGTTAACCCAGGTTAGTGGCAGGTTACCCTGATTAGTGACAGGTTACCCAGGTTAGTGGCAGGTTACCCTGATTAGTGACAGGTTACCCAGGTTAGTGGCAGGTTAACCCAGGTTAGTGGCAGGTTACCCTGATTAGTGACAGGTTACCCAGGTTAGTGGCAGGTTACCCTGATTAGTGACAGGTTACCCAGGTTAGTGACAGGTTAACCCAGGTTAGTGGCAGGTTACCCTGATTAGTGACAGGTTAGCCAGGTTAGTGACAGGTTAACCCAGGTTAGTGGCAAGTTACCCTGATTAGTGACAGGTTAACCCGGGTTCGTGACAATTTACCCAGGTTAGTGACAGGTTACCCAGATTAGTGACAGGTTACCCTGATTAGTGACAGGTTAACCCAGATTAGTGACAGGTTAACCCGGGTTAGTGACAATTTACCCAGGTTAGTGACAGGTTACAGGGTACCCTGATTAGTGACAGGTTACCCGGGTTAGTGACAGGTTAACCCGGGTTAGTGACAACTTACCCAGGTTAGTGACAGGTTACAGGGTACCCTGATTAGTGACAGGTTACCCGGATTAGTGACAGGTTAATCCGAATTAGTGACAGGTTACCCTGATTAGTGACAGGTTACCCGGGTTAGTGACAGGTTAACCCAGGTTAGTGACAACTTACCCAGGTTAGTGACAGGTTACCTGGGTTAGTGACAGGTTACCCAGATTAGTGACAGGTTACCCTGATTAGTGACAAGTTACCCCAGGTTAGTGACAGGTTAACCCAGGTTAGTGACAGGTTAACCCAGGTTAGTGGCAAGTTACCCTGATTAGTGACAGGTTAACCCGGGTTCGTGACAACTTACCCAGGTTAGTGACAGGTTACTTGGGTTAGTGACAGGTTACCCAGATTAGTGACAGGTTACCCTGATTAGTGACAGGTTAACCCAGATTAGTGACAGGTTAACCCGGGTTAGTGACAATTTACCCAGGTTAGTGACAGGTTAGAGGGTACCCTGATTAGTGACAGGTTACCCGGGTTAGTGACAGGTTAACCCGGGTTAGTGACAACTTACCCAGGTTAGTGACAGGTTACAGGGTACCCTGATTAGTGACAGGTTACCCTGATTAGTGACAGGTTACCCGGATTAGTGACAGGTTAATCCAAATTAGTGACAGGTTACCCTGATTAGTGACAGGTTACCCGGGTTAGTGACAGGTTAACCCAGGTTAGTGACAACTTACCCAGGTTAGTGACAGGTTACCTGGGTTAGTGACAGGTTACCCAGATTAGTGACAGGTTACCCTGATTAGTGACAAGTTACCCCAGGTTAGTGACAGGTTAACCCAGGTTAGTGACAGATTACCTGGGTTAGTGACAGGTTACCCAGATTAGTGACAGGTTACCCCAGGTTAGTGACAGGTTACCCGGGTTAGTGACAGGTTACCCCGGGTTAGTGTCCGGTTAATGCAGAGCTAGTGACAGGTTACCCTGGGTTAGTGGCAGGTTATCCCGGGTTAGAGTCAGGTTATCCGGGTTAATGGCATGGCCTGAGTGAAAGTTTGGGGACGAATGTCGGGATCTGTCTGCAGAGCCGGTTCTAACCGAGCGGTTCCGTTGAAAGGTCTGACTGGCGGCAGAACTGACAGTCGAGATTCCGCTGAGCTGCGGTGCCCTGAGCTACCTCCCCCCACCACCGAGAGTGATCCTCCCGCCCCCCCCCCCCAGAGTGACCCTCCTGGCCCCCCCCAGAGTGACCCTCCTGCCCCCCCAGAGTGACCCTCCCGCCCCCCCCCAGAGTGACCCTCCTGCCCCCCCCCCCAGAGTGACCCTCCTGCCCCCCCCAGACTGACCCACCCGCCCCCCCCCAGAGTGACCCTCCTGGCCCCCCCCAGAGTGACCCTCCCCCCCCACCGAGAGTGACCCTCCCGCCCCCCCAGTGTGACCCTCCTGCCCCCCCAGAGTGACCCTCCTGCCCCCCCCAGACTGACCCACCCGCCCCCCCAGAGTGAGCCTCCTGCCCCCCCCCCAGTGTGACCCTCCCCCCCACCGAGAGTGACCCTCCTGCCCCCCCCCAGAGTGACCCTCCTGGCCCCCCCCAGAGTGACCCTCCTGCCCCCCCCCAGAGTGACCCTCCTGGCCCCCCCCAGAGTGACCCTCCTGCCCCCCCAGAGTGACCCTCCTGCTACCCCCCAGAGTGACCCTCCTGCCTCCCCCCCCAGAGTGACCCTCCTGCCCCCCGAGAGCGACACTCCTGCCCCCCCCCCCCCGAGAATGACCCTCCTGTCCCCCCCTCCCAAGAGCGACCTCCCCCCCCCCCCCCCCCAAGAGGACCCTGGAATACAAAGGGCTGGAAGTTTTGTTGCAGTTGTACAGAGCTCTGGTCAGACCCCATCTGAAATACTGCGTTCAGTTCTGGGCACTGCACCTCAGGAAGAATATATTGGCATTGGAGGGGGTGCAGCACAGATTCACCAGAATGATACCAGGGCTAAAAGGGTTAAATTATGAGGACAGGTAGTGGAAATTTGGAACTCTTTCCCCCGCCCCAACCCAAAAAGCTGTTGAGGCTAGGGGTCAATTGAAAATTCCAAAACTGTGGATTGTTAAGAGTTTTGTTAGGCAAGGGTATTAAGGGTTACGAAACTAAGGCGGGGTAGATGGTTATGAGGTAAAGATCAGCCATGATCTAATTGAATGACGGAACAGGCTCAGGAGGCTGAATGGCCTCCTCCTGCTCCTATGTTAGATATTGGGTGACCCGGCTTCTCCGGGGGGTCAAATCCTGTCACAAACCAGCCGCCTCTCCAGGGACATTCGCGAGATTTACTATCGATGCTTTTCTGCCTTTAAAGATACATTGTAGATATTTATTAAAGTTTTGCTTGATTGAGTATGACGAATAGCTGCCCGTGCTGTGCTGTGCCGTGCCGTGCCGCTCCTGGGATAGCCCGTCACTGCCATCTCACCACATTTCTGCGGTTCAGCCACCGCTTGTTGCTCTGAGTAATCCCCACTCACCGGCTGCCGCCTTCACTACACACAGGTGAACAACACAAATGTGCCCTCTGTTAATGAAAAATACAGATACGCTTCCTGTGTAATTGTCAGGTCAGGAAGGGTGTGAGGAGACCTGAATCCCAGCACCATGTTAATGGCTGTTAATCCAAGACTGCCGCACCTCTCGGCTCGACCAACCTCCCCGGAGCCCCGACCCTCCCAGCCAAATCCCATTGAGGAATGTTGGACAGTCAGACTTTGGCTGTGTGTGATAGATATTAATGCTATGTTAGGTGTTTCATTTTAAAGTGGGTCCGATACTCTCGATTAAAGTGCTGATTGTTGAATGTTTGAGGCATTCTGTTTAATTGATCTGGGTGACTGACCATTGGTCTACAGGAGGTAGAGGATTCTCGGACGTGTTAATGTATTTTACACTTGCTGAAATGGGTCCTTCTTCCAACTCCCACATCGGATTGTAAAATGGAAATGTTTAACACGTGCAGTGACCGACGGAAGGGAATTCTGAGAAACAATAAACCTGCCACTCAGTTTAGGAACGGGGCAGCTTCTATCATATTTTTAATCTATATGAAGATGCAGGGACAGAATCGAGAACAGAGGTTACACATTGCAATTCATTAATGAGCAATGGACCACAGTACTGTGGATCAGTTGGGGTCCGTGTCAGTAAACGCTTTGGCCCCAGACCAAACCCCCTCCCCCAGCCCCAGGGAAGACCGGTGGGGGGTGAAGCGGGGAGAGACTGGCCGATTGTAGACGGGCTGAGGCACTGCCAAAGGTCACCAGACCCGGCCACTTCTGAAACTTTCTCGTGAAAAGGGTGAAAGTTGAAGGTAAAAACGGCCGCGTTACATTTACCTCACAGTCTGTACCTGGAAAGGGAACATTCCCACGGTCGATAGTCCATGAAACCAGAGCAAATCACTAGGGAACGGAGATGATGAGCAGCAGATACAAATGTAACCGGACTGGGTACGGAGCTAAGGGAGGCTTAATAACAGTTCTGACGAAAGGTCTTCGACCTGAAACGTTAACTCTGTTTCTCTCTCCACGGATGCTGCCTGGCCTGCTGAGTTTTTCCAGCGTTTTCTGTTGTTATTTCGGATTTCCAGCATCCGCAGTATTTTGCTATTGTATTAATATCAGGAGACTTCTACGCTCTAGCTCCCTCCCACATTCTTAAGTCCACACTGAATCCAGATTTGCAGAAATCTGTCATTCTGTCTCCAGACACAAGCTTTAAGTTTAAGGATTTACCGTGGGCTGATATAGAATCATAGAATGATACAGCACGGATGGAGGCCATTCAGCCCATCATGCCTCTGCTGGCTCTTTGAAAGAGCTATCCAATTAGTCCCACTCCCCTGCTCTTTCCCCATAGCCCTGCATTGGATCAATCCTTACTGTAACTCTTTTTAAATGTCAAGTATGTTGTTAAAATGATTTGCACTTAATCCTGCCCGTCTGTCTGCCCTGATACTACATTTTCTTTTACATGAATGGGCTCAATGGAAGGAGATTGATAATTGCTGCAGTCAGTACAGTTTTCCTTTAAAATTGTGTGTAATTATCTAATGAAGATTAAATGTTTGATAAATATAAAAACATTTTCTTGAAGCTAGATGTCTTGCAATGAGTGGAGGTGACTGGCCCTGAGTCATTCCGGCTGGAAATTCGTAACCCAGAGAGATCACTTCATTCTCTGTGATTAATCTTTCTACACCAATCCCATTAGGGCAGCATGTTCTCAGCTCTGAGGGCTACACCAACATAAATAATCACTAATATAGCTGTAAAGATGCACAATGCTTTGGTTCATTCCAGCTGTCTAGTGTTTTGTACATCTCTCAGTTTCTGCTTTGTAATGTCCAAGATTGGAGATGTACTATAAATTTGAGCAAGTATCTCATACCTTTGTTACCTGAAAACCCCCACAGATCTGTCCCCATGCAATAGACTAAGAGTTGCCTTTTGGATTGGTCTGCTGCCTGTGTTGCAGGTTTGTCAAAAATAGCTTTTCATTTGAGTTCATTTTTAGTTTGCCAGATTGAGTGTTGCTCCTGTAGCCTGCAGTATAATATAACAGATCTCATTTTTGTTTAGCACCTTTAACATAGGACAACATCCCAAGGTGCTTCACAGAGGCGTAATCAAAAGAATGCCCAGCTGTACTGATTCTTTTTCCTTTTCACTTAAATATGGTGGAGATTGCTGAGGACTTGCGGGGATTGTACATCAGATCCATTGTCCTGTTTAACACCGTGCATGGTCTACACATCTCCATATCTACTCTGGGACCTTTATAGAGTTTCAATAATTAAGCAAGAATAAGGTGGAATCTTGTTTGTTTGGGAATGGAATAACTAATTGTGACAGATGAATGAGGAGTCTGGAAGACCTTGTGACAGATGAATGAGGAGTCTGGAAGACCTTGTGACAGATGAATGAGGAGTCTGGAAGACCTTGTGACAGATGAATGAGGAGTCTGGAAGACCTTGTGACAGATGAATGAGGAGTCTGGAAGACCTTGTGACAGATGAATGAGGAGTCTGGAAGACCTTGTGACAGATGAATGAGGAGTCTGGAAGACCTTGTGACAGATGAATGAGGAGTCTGGAAGACCTTGTGACAGATGAATGAGGAGTCTGGAAGACCTTGTGACAGATGAATGAGGAGTCTGGAAGACCTTGTGACAGATGAATGAGGAGTCTGGAAGACCTTGTGACAGATGAATGAGGAGTCTGGAAGACCTTGTGACAGATGAATGAGGAGTCTGGAAGACCTTGTGACAGATGAATGAGGAGTCTGGAAGACCTTGTGACAGATGAATGAGGAGTCTGGAAGACCTTGTGACAGATGAATGAGGAGTCTGGAAGACCTTGTGACAGATGAATGAGGAGTCTGGAAGACCTTGTGACAGATGAATGAGGAGTCTGGAAGACCTTGTGACAGATGAATGAGGAGTCTGGAAGACCTTGTGACAGATGAATGAGGAGTCTGGAAGACCTTGTGACAGATGAATGAGGAGTCTGGAAGACCTTGTGACAGATGAATGAGGAGTCTGGAAGACCTTGTGACAGATGAATGAGGAGTCTGGAAGACCTTGTGACAGATGAATGAGGAGTCTGGAAGACCTTGTGACAGATGAATGAGGAGTCTGGAAGACCTTGTGACAGATGAATGAGGAGTCTGGAAGACCTTGTGACAGATGAATGAGGAGTCTGGAAGACCTTGTGACAGATGAATGAGGAGTCTGGAAGACCTTGTGACAGATGAATGAGGAGTCTGGAAGACCTTGTGACAGATGAATGAGGAGTCTGGAAGACCTTGTGACAGATGAATGAGGAGTCTGGAAGACCTTGTGACAGATGAATGAGGAGTCTGGAAGACCTTGCTTTGACAGACAGTTCCCTGTGTGGGGCTAATGCCCTCCTGGAGGCACTTCATTCAAATCCATTCTATTTGGGGATTACTGTCAGTAATAAGTTAAACGAGTCGATTAAAAAGCTGGCATCAGGATAGGCAGACAAGACCTTGAGGCCAAGGTATTGCTATGTTATGGTTTGAGACTTTTATTAAGTGCACATTTCTCAATATTGACATTATTGATGTTTGATCATCCTGTAATGTCTGATCAAAAATCAGTTCATATTCCTAGTTGGGGGAAAAAGAAAGACTTGCAGTTCTGTAGCGCTTTTCATGACCTCGGGACGTCCCAAAGCGCTGTACAGCCAATGAAGTACTTTTGAAGTGTAGTCACTGTTATAATGCAGGATAATGCGGCAGCCAATTTACGCACAGCATGGTCCCACAAACAGCAATGAGATAAATGAGCAGATAATCCATTTTCGTGATTTTGATTGAGGGATAAATATTGGCCAGGACACCGGGGAGAACTCCCCAGCTCTTCTTCGAAATAATGCCATGGGAACTTTTACATAAGATCAGGCCCTCGGTTTAACATCTTATCTGAAAAACAGCACCTCTGACCACAAGGTTTGATTCTTGATGTGTGTTGAGTCAGCGCCCCTGATAAAGGACTGATAAAGCTGATTACTGACCAATGACCCTGACAGAAAGTCTATGGGTGAGGGCAGCATCAGGCTCAGGTTCAGCTGTGATAGCCTCCAGAGACAAATAGCCCGGGCACACTCCTGTCTGGTGTCATTACGGATGTTGCCTGAGGGTGGCCGCCACCTGTGGGATTGAACTCAACTAGAGTCATGGCCTTTGGAGGAAGGTAGAAAATTGACCAAAAAAGATCAGAGCTGCTGGGTGCACTGTGTGTGATAATTGTATATTAAACAGGTAGCACTGTGTGGGTTAAACTGAGGCACGGATGGTTTCACTGTTATATCCAAGTAAGATCTCCTCATGCAAGGGATGAATTGTACCAGCTGTACAGTTAAATGTACCCTCAGAGTCCGCTTAGCAATCTGTTAGTGAAATGCTGCGCCTCAACTCGCGAGGGTAGTGGGGAGGAGTGCGATGGGGGAGGGGAATCTCCACAATGTGTTTGTTTCTTAGCACCAAGCTGTTGACAGGAAAGGAACAATCCGATCTGGAAGAACGGATGCTGAGGATCAGAGCAATAGTCTCAGGAGCTGTGGGGAAGGATAAGTTGCTGAGAAAATATTGCACAGTGATTTTTACAAATGTTTGTTTTAAAATAAAAACATGTAAAAATAGAAAGAAGCTGAAATTCTGTTGATGTGAAATCTGAGAGATTAAAAGCACAGTTAGAGATCCAGGAGCCTGTGGTGTTGTATAAGGAACAGTGAGAACAGTTTATGATATAACTGTACCCTGGACACGGCCTGTGATACCCTGGATACACAGCCTGTAATACCCCGGACACACAGCCTGTAATACCCCGGACACACAGCCTGTAATACCCCGGACACACAGCCTGTAATACCCCGGACACACAGCCTGTAATACCCCAGCCACACAGCCTGTAATACCCCGGACACACAGCCTGTAATACCCCAGCCACACAGCCTGTAATACCCCGGACACACAGCCTGTAATACCCTGGAGAGACAGCCAGTAATACCCCGGACACACACCCTGTAATACCCCGGACACACAGCCTGTAATACCCCGGACACACAGCCAGTAATACCCCGGCGAGACAGCCAGTAATACCCCGGAGAGACAGCCAGTAATACCCCGGACACACAGTGTCCTGTAATACCCCGGACACACGGCCCGTAATACCCCGGACACACAGTATCCTGTAATACCTCGGACACACCGTGTCCTGTAATACCCCGGACACACAGTGTCCTGTAATACCCCAGACACACAGTGTCCTGTAATACCCCGGACACACACCCTGTAATACCCCGGACACACAGTGTCCTGTAATACCCCAGACACACAGTGTCCTGTAATACCCCGGACACACAGTGTCCTGTAATACCCCGGACACACAGTGTCCTGTAATACCCCGGACACACGGTGTCCTGTAATACCACGGACACACAGCCTGTAATACCCCGGACACACGGCCTGTAATACCCCGGACACACGGCCTGTAATACCCCAGACACACGGCCTGTAATACCCCGGACACACAGTGTCCTGTAATACTTCGGACACACAGTGTCCTGTAATACCCCGGACACACAGTGTCCTGTAATACCCCGGACACACAGTGTCCTGTAATACCCCGGACACACGGCCTGTAATACCCCGGACACACGTCCTGTAATACCCCGGACACACAGTGTCCTGTAATACCTCGGACACACAGTGTCCTGTAATACCCCGGACACACAGTGTCCTGTAATACCCCGGACACACGGCCTGTAATACCCTGGACACACAGTGTCCTGTAATACCCCGGACGCACAGTGTCCTGTAATACCCCGGACACACAGTGTCCTGTAATACCCCGGACACACAGTGTCCTGTAATACCCCGGACACACAGTGTCCTGTAATACCCCGGACACACAGTGTCCTGTAATACCCCGGACACACGGCCTGTAATACCCCGGACACACAGTATCCTGTAATACCCCAGACACACAGTGTCCTGTAATACCCCGGACACAAAGTGTCCTGTAATACCCTGGACACACAGTGTCCTGTAATACCCCGGACACACGGCCTGTAATACCCCGGACACACAGTGTCCTGTAATACCCCGGACACACAGTGTCCTGTAATACCCCGGACACACAGTGTCCTGTAATACCCCGGACACACAGTGTCCTGTAATACCCTGGACACACAGCCTGTAATACCCCGGACACACGGCCTGTAATACCCCGGACACACGGCCTGTAATACCCCGGACACACGGCCTGTAATACCCCGGACACACAGTGTTCTGTAATACTTCGGACACACAGTGTCCTGTAATACCCCGGACACACAGTGTCCTGTAATACCCCGGACACACAGTGTCTTGTACTACCCCGGACACACGTCCTGTAATACCCCGGACACACAGTGTCCTGTAATACCTCGGACACACAGTGTCCTGTAATACCCCGGACACACAGTGTCCTGTAATACCTCGGACACACAGTGTCCTGTAATACCCCAGACACACAGTGTCCTGTAATACCCCGGACACACGGCCTGTAATACCCCGGACACAAAGTGTCCTGTAATACCCCGGACACACAGTGTCCTGTAATACCCCGGACACACAGTGTCCTGTAATACCCCGGACACACAGTGTCCTGTAATACCCCGGACACACAGTGTCCTGTAATACCCCGGACACACAGTGTCCTGTAATACCCCGGACACACAGTGTCCTGTAATACCCCGGACACACAGCCTGTAATACCCCGGACACACAGCCTGTAATACCCCGGAGAGACAGCCAGTAATACCCTGGCGAGACAGCCAGTAATACCCCGGACTCAGAGTGTCCTGTAATACCTCGGACACACCGTGTCCTGTAATACCACGGACACACAGTGTCCTGTAATACCCCAGACACACAGTGTCCTGTAATACCTCGGACACACGGCCTGTAATACCCCGGTCACACAGTGTCCTGTAATACCCTGGACACACAGTGTCCTGTAATACCCCGGACACACAGTGTCCTGTAATACCCCGAACACACAGTGTCCTGTAATACCCCGGACACACAGTGTCCTGTAATACCCCGGACACACAGTGTCCTGTAATACCCCGGACACACAGTGTCCTGTAATACCGCGGACACACAGCCTGTAATACCCCGTACACACAGCCTGTAATACCCCGGACACATGGCCTGTAATACCCCGGACACACGGCCTGTAATACCCCGGACACACGGCCTGTAGTACCCCGGACACACAGTGTCCTGTAATACTTCGGACACACAGTGTCCTGTAATACCCCGGACACACAGTGTCCTGTAATACCCCGGACACACAGTGTCCTGTAATACCCCGGACACACGGCCTGTAATACCCCGGACACACGTCCTGTAATACCCCGGACACACAGTGTCCTGTAATACCTCGGACACACAGTGTCCTGTAATACCCCAGACACACAGTGTCCTGTAATACCCCGGACACACGGCCTGTAACACCCCGGACACACAGTGTCCTGTAATACCCCGGACACACAGTGTCCTGTAATACCCCGGACACACAGTGTCCTGTAATACCCCGGACACACAGTGTCCTGTAATACCCCGGAAACACAGTGTCCTGTAATACCCTGGACACACAGTGTCCTGTAATACCGCGGACACACAGCCTGTAATACCCCGGATACACAGCCTGTAATACCCCGGACACACGGCCTGTAATACCCCGGACACACGGCCTGTAATACCCCGGACACACGGCCTGTAATACCCCGGACACACGGCCTGTAATACCCCGGACACACAGTGTTCTGTAATACTTCGGACACACAGTGTCCTGTAATACCCCAGACACACAGTGTCCTGTAATACCCCGGACACACAGTGTCCTGTAATACCCCGGACACACGGCCTGTACTACCCCGGACACACGTCCTGTAATACCCCGGACACACAGTGTCCTGTAATACCTCGGACACACAGTGTCCTGTAATACCCCGGACACACAGTGTCCTGTAATACCCCGGACACACAGTGTCCTGTAATACCCCAGACACACAGTGTCCTGTAATACCCCGGACACACGTCCTGTAATACCTCGGATACAGTGTCCTGTAATACCCCGGACACACAGTGTCCTGTAATACCCCGGACACACAGTGTTCTGTAATACTTCGGACACACAGTGTCCTGTAATACCCCGGACACACAGTGTCCTGTAATACCCCGGACACACAGTGTCCTGTAATACCCCGGACACACGGCCTGTACTACCCCGGACACACGTCCTGTAATACCCCGGACACACAGTGTCCTGTAATACCTCGGACACACAGTGTCCTGTAATACCCCGGACACACAGTGTCCTGTAATACCCCGGACACACAGTGTCCTGTAATACCCCAGACACACAGTGTCCTGTAATACCCCGGACACACGTCCTGTAATACCTCGGATACAGTGTCCTGTAATACCCCGGACACACAGTGTCCTGTAATACCCCGGACACACAGTGTCCTGTAATACTCCGGACACACAGTGTCCTGTAATACCCCGGACACACAGTGTCCTGTAATACCCCGGACACACAGTGTCCTGTAATACCCCGGACACACAGTGTCCTGTAATACCCCAGACACACAGTGTCCTGTAATACCCCGGACACACAGTGTCCTGTAATTCCCTGGACACACAGTGTCCTGTAATACCCTGGACACACAGTGTCCTGTAACCCCAGACACACGGCCTGTAATACCCCAGACACACAGCGGCTTGAAATATAACTGAATGTTGATTGGTATTATGTAAAAGCAAAATAAACTGGTCGAAATCTGACTGGGAAAAATGCAAAGCTGGAAATATGAAAACACACAGACAGCCTCCTGTGATTCATGACTGATTTTGACATCTATAAAAACACCTGGAGACTTGGAAAATTCTGTTTTTTAAAAAGTTTTAAACCACTAATAAATGGCTATATAGCCATGCATTGTTAGATATTGGAGGCTTGCATAGCCTCTTAATAGAAGGACTGACTCTTTAAAGTGTATCTTTAAAATTTATAGCCTGATCATTAGGCACTTAGTTAAGTAAAGCTGGTTGAATTAGAGACTGTGCAGAAGAATTAAACTAATGATAGGAAATTGATTTCTGTAGCTCAGTTGGCGATGATGGGTATATGTGAGAGGAACATAGGAATATACCGGACTGGAAGGACTAGTAAGAGAGAATAGAAAAAAGGAAAGCGGTAGAGGGGAATAAGTAAAGCAGGGAGGGAATATGAGGAGAGATTCAAAAAATATATTAAAATGAAGAGAAAATATTCTATGAATATATCAATAAAAAGAGAATGATTAATTGTGAGGTGAGACCTGAGAGAGGATAGTGAGTTAGTAAAGGATTATCGGAACTTGACAGGGATACTGAACAACGAATTCACTTCAGTGTTTGCAATAGAGAAAGATATTGGGGAGGAGGTAAACCCTGAATTGATTAAAAGTGAGATGAGAGATAAAAGGAAAGTATTAAAGAAATGTGCGAGGGTAAAGGAGGACAAAGTGCCAGGACCTGACAGGATACATCCCAGGATCCTGAGAGAAATGGGGGAAGAAATAGCAGAGACACCAGAAATATTTCAGGATTTAATTGGGAGTGCATGTGTGCCAGAGGGCTGGAGAGTGACCAACACAATACCCATTCTCAAATAGGAAGACAGAACTAACCTGGGTAATTACAGGCCAGTTAGTTTAACATCTGTGGGAGGCAGATTTTTGGAATCTTTAAAGATGAAACTACTAAATATCTATATGAAAAAAATAATTAGAAGCAGCTAACACAGATTTCAGAAAGGAAGGTCCTTTTGATAAAACTGAAGGAGTTCCTTGAGATGACAGATATGGTGGATAGGGAAAAATACAGTAAATGGACTTCCAGAAAGCCCTCTACAGGGTACCACACTTTTATTGGAGAAGACTAAGAGGCATGGAATTAGGGGAGGGTAGAAAGTCGGATTTACAAAAGAAGGGAGGAAACAGAGAGAAGGAGTTAAAGGCAGTTACTCAGAGTAGTGGGTAGTGGTGTCTCACAGGGTTCTGTTCTGAGACTGCTTCTGTTCACTGTGTATATCAATGATTTGGATATAGGACTAGAGGGAGTGGTGTCCAACTGTGCAGACGATATGAAAATAGGAGCACAGCACACTGAGCACGACTTTATTAAATGCAACCGATGTCTGGAAAAAATATTTTGATAAAACAGTGTGGAGCTTCCATTATTTGTGAACTTTGCAGATCGTTCGGCAAGTCCTTAAATCTTCAGAGACTTCTTAAAATGAAGGAGTTATTTTAAGTTTGTGAGACTTGTTATACAGTTAGAATATTGTGTGCAGTTTTGGGAACTCCCCTTTCAAATGAAACATCAGGGAGAGTTGAGGGGAGAGCACAGAGGATCCTGGAATGTAGCACTCCACTTTCCAAGGATGGGCTGATAATTCCAAGAAAGAAAAGAAAGACTTGCATTTCTATAGCGCCTTTCACGCCCTCAGGATGTCCCAAAGTGCTTTACAGCCAGTGAAGTACTTTTTGAAGTGTAGTCACTGTTGTAATGTTCTCACTAATGCGTGCTGGCTGCGAGGGTCCCAGGTAAAGTGAATGTGAGCAGTTTCAGTCCCGTTCCTGGTGAGCTTAGCTCCAGATTCAGTCCGACTGGCACTGTAAGGATGCTCGTCTGAGGCTGGATCTGAGCTACCTTGTTGGGGCTGAGTGGACGGAGCTTTCCTTTGTATCTGGCTGTATTGTGTCTGACCTGAGAGTGCTTGATTCCTGAAATTGAAAGTGACAACATCCCTCCCTTTGATTACCACAAAATTCACACACTAAATTATAGAAAAAAGATTGCAATGCAGTGCCATGCAGGTCTTCAATATACTGAGAGACAGGAAGAGTGCAGGTGTTAGTCTGTTATTTTACTTCGATGGTGACCAAAGAACCAGGGGACTTGAGTACAAAATTAAAAGCACTTAATGCGATGTTGGTTCATTCCTTTAAAAAAGAGCTGGATAACTATCTGGTCAGGAGAGCATGGAACACTATAAGAAGTATAGAAATAGAGTGCTGGGACCACATGGACTTGTCCTCTGGAATACACTTGGCCAGGCTGAGCACTGGATGTTCCTAATGCTTGATTGATATCCTGCGGTTTCCCAGGATAGCATTAGGGAGTCGGGGAGAAATATCACAGATTTATCTTGGATTTAGATATTCTGTCAGGAGATTGACTTGAAACAAGTCAAACTGGCCAATCGGAGCACACTTAAAGGAATATTGATTCCTGAATTAGAAGCAAAATGGTCAATTTCATTTGTGTCATCAAAGCCTCTCCTAGGAGTGCGCAATGTTGGAGAGTCCACTGGATCCAAAATTCCATTCCAAAGTCTGAAGTTTTCACCATTGAGAAGTCAGACACAGAACCAATTTATAACCCAGTTTAACATGTTCTTTATTTACCCACTTACCATGTCAGCCATGGCTCAGTTGGTAGCACCCTCGCCTCTGAGTCAGAAGGTTGTGGGTTCAAGTCGCACTGCAGAGATTTGAGCACAAAAATCTAGGCTGACACTCCAGTGCAGTACTGAGGGAGTGCTGCACTGTCGGAGGTGCCGTCTTTCGGATGAGATGTTAAACCAAGGCCCCGTCTGCCCTCTCAGGTGGACGTAAAAGATCCTATGGCACTATTTCGAAGAAGAGCAGGGGAGTTATCCCCGGTGTTCTGGGGCCAATATTTATCCCTCAGTCAACATCACTAAAAACAGATTATCTGGTCATTATCACATTGCTGTTTGTGGGAACTTTCTGTGCGCAAATTGGCAGCTGCGTTTCCTACATGACAACAGTGACTACACTTCAAAAAGTACTTCATTGGCTGTAAAGCGCTTTGGGATGTCCGGTGGTCGTGAAAGGCGCTATAGAAATGCAAGTCTTTCTTTCCTTTCTCTTTATCCAGATCAAGGAGAGGAGGCATCTAAAGACTGAACTGGATGATTAAGGGAGAATTGTTCATCCTGGTTTTGGTTCATGGGAGACTTGGTCTATTTATGGAAGCTGCTTTTTGCTTGTTGAGGTAGAGAGAGAAGCACTCCTGACACAAGACAGACATTTGACTTTTTGAATTAGAATTTATAAATCAATTAGTGATATTTGATGTGGCTTATCTGAAAATTCTGCAAGGACCAGATGCTGTAAACTTCCATTGGTAATTCAAAGCTTGCATAGAGCAAATGGAATTTTCAACGTTCTTTGCATCAGGACTGCATGCTTTGTTATAAATTCATGCACTTTAAATTTCACTCCAAATCTTCTAAAGAAATTAAATATATTTCTATCCAAAGGACAGTGCTTTATAGAATTATAATGAAGGGATGTGATGCATATGTAAAAGTCTGTATAATGGGTACAATGAGTTATCATAGCTCGCATCCATCTTCCACTGTTCATTGTAAAAGACCTGTCACTGAAGCTCTTCCCCGTCCCCATCCCCCAGCCAGTGGAAAGAAAATGCAGAGCCAGCTTTATATTTAATAAATCCGTGATAAAAACAGCTGCTATTATAATTTATAGTGTAATCCGAGGATAATTGGAGCTAAGGAACTATACTTGTGACTACGAGTCATTTAAGGATTTACTGAGTCACGATGAATTACAGGTGGTGTAAGCCGTGGCTCAGTGTTTAGCACTCTCACCTCTGAGTCAAAAGATCGTGAGTTCAAGTCCCACTTCAGAGACTTGAGCCCATAATCCAGGTTGAGGGGCAGGGCTGAGGGAGCACTGCACTGTTGGAGGGGCAGTACTGATGGACTGCTGCACTGTCGGAGGGGCAGTACTGAGAGAGCGCTGCAGTGTCGGAGGGGCAGTGCTGAGAGAGCGCTGCAGTGTCGGAGGGGCAGTGCTGAGGGAGCACTGCACTGTCGGAGGGGCAGTACTGAGGGAGTGCTGCACTGTCGGAGGGGCAGTACTGATGGACTGCTGCACTGTCGGAGGGGCAGTACTGAGAGAGCGCTGCAGTGTCGGAGGGGCAGTGCTGAGGGAGCACTGCACTGTCGGAAGGGCAGTACTGAGGGAGTGCTGCACTGTCGGAGGGGCAGTACTGAGGGAGCACTGCACTGTCGGAGGGGGCAGTACTGAGGGAGTGCTGCACTGTCGGAGGGGCAGTATCGAGGGACTGCTGCACTATCGGAGGGGCAGTACTGAGGGAGTGCTGCACTGTTGGAGGGGCAGTACTGAGGGACTGCTGCACTGTCGGAGGGTCAGTACTGAGGGAGTGCTACACTATCAGAGGTGTCATCTTTTGGATAAGACATTAAACTGAGGTCCCGTCTGCCCCCTCAGGTGGATCCCACTGCACTATTTCGAGTTCTCCCCGGTGTCGTGGGATGATCTGGTCGTTTATTTCATTGCTGTTTGTGGGAGCTTGCTGTGCACAAATTGGCTGTCACGTTTCCTACATTACAACACTTCAAAAATAATTCATTGGCTGTAAACCGCTTTGGGACATCTTGAGGTCATGAATGGTGCTATATAAATGCAAGTTATTCTTTTACATATGAATTATATCTGTCATCGACAGCAGACCTGTATTTTAGTCACCGTCCTGAGCAGTGTATAACATGGGGTACAGTACTGGTGGGTACAGGTCTGTCGCTGTATAACACTGGGGTACAGTACTGGTGGGTACAGGTCTGTCACTGTATAACACTGGTACAGTACTGGTGGGTACAGGTCTGTCGCTGTATAACACTGGGGTACAGTACTGGTGGGTACAGGTCTGTCACTGTATAACACTGGGGTACAGTACTGGTGGGTACAGGTCTGTCACTGTATAACACTGGTACAGTACTGGTGGGTACAGGTCTGTCACTGTATCACACTGGGGTACAGTACTGGTGGGTACAGGTCTGTCACTATAACACTGGGGTACAGTACTGGTGGGTACAGGTTTGTCACTATAACACTGGGATACTGTACTGGTGGGTACAGGTCTGTCACTATAACACTGGGATACTGTACTGGTGGGTACAGGTCTCTCACTAAAATGTTAGCAAAATTGAAGCCCATAGGATTAAAGGGGCAGTAGCAGTGTGGATATGAATTTGGCTGAGTGACAGACAGCAGAGAGTCATGGTGAACGGTTGTTATACTGACTGGAGGGAACTGTACAGTGGTGTTCCCCAGGGGTCGGTATTAGGATCACTACTCTTTTTTATTCGTTCATGGGATGTGGGCATCGCTGGCAAGGCCA
This sequence comes from Squalus acanthias, assembly GCA_030390025.1. Taxonomy (NCBI): domain Eukaryota; kingdom Metazoa; phylum Chordata; class Chondrichthyes; order Squaliformes; family Squalidae; genus Squalus; species Squalus acanthias. Next base: position 68,235,192 of record CM059443.1, on the reverse strand, counting down.
GCATTTATTGCCCATCCCTAGTTGCCCTTGAGAAGTTGGTGGTGAGCTGCCTTCTTGAACCGCTGCAGTCCATGTGGTGAAGTACTCCCGCAGTGCCGTTAGGGAGGGAGTTCCAGGATTTTGACCCAGCGACGATGAAGGAATGGCGAAATACTTCCAAGTCAGGATGGTGTGTAACTTGGAGAGGAATTTGGTGTTCCCAAGCGCCTGCTGCCCTTGTCCTTCTAGGTGGTAGAGGTCGCAGGTTTGGGAGGTGCTGCCGAAGAAGCCTTGGCGAGTTGCTGCAGTGCATCTTGTAGATGGTACACACTGCAGCCATGGTACGCCGGTGGTGGAGGGAGTGAATGTTTAAGGTGGTGGATGGGGTGCCGATCAAGCGGGCTGCTTTGTCTTGGATGGTGTCAAGCTTCTTGAGTGTTGTTGGAGCTGCCCTCATCCAGGCAAGTGGAGAGTATTCCATCACACTCCTGACTTGTACCCTGTAGATGGTGGAAAGGCTTTGGGGAGTCAGGAGGTGAGACACTCGCCGCAGAATACCCAGCCTCTGACCTGCTCTTGTTGCCACAGTATTTATGTGGCTGGTCCAGTTAAGTTTCTGGTCAATGGTGACCCCCAGGATATTGATGGTGGGGGATTTGGTGATGGTAATGCCGTTGAATGTCAAGCGGCGATGATTAGACGCTCGCTTGTTGGAGATAGTCATTGGCACTTGTGTGGCCCAAATGTTACCTGCCACACTGGTCTTGCTGCATGCGGGCATGGACTGCTTCATTATCTGAGGAGTTGCGAATGGAACTGAACACTGTGCAGTCATCAGCGAACATCCCCACTTCTGACCTTATGATGGAGGGAAGGTCATTGATGAAGCAGCTGAAGATGGTTGATATATATTAGTGAACTGAACTTGGGTATATAGGGCATAATTTCAAAGTTTGCAGATGTTACAAAGTTTGGAAATGTTGTAAGCAATGAGGAGGATAGTAACAGATGTCAGGAGGACATAGACTGGTGAAATGGGCAGACATATGGCAGATGAAATTTAATGCAGAGAAGTGTGAAGTGATTCATTTTGGAAGGAAACATTGCCACTTCTTCCTTTCCTGTGTGTGTGTGTGTCTATATGTGTGTGTCTGCTTGTGTGTGAGCAAGCGAGTGTGTGTGAGTGAGTGAGTGTTTGTGTGTGAGCTCACGGGCCAATGATCTCCTGTGAAAAAAAACTTGCATTTATATAGCGCCTTTCACGACCTCGACGTTGCAAAGTGCTTTACAACCAATGAAGTACTTTTGAAGTGTAGTCACTGTTGTAATGTAGGAAATGCAACACGTGTAATGTGCTGAACAACAATGGGTAAATCTTCTGATTTTATCCCAGCCCGATTTGTTCTTTTCTGAAATGTTTTTGAAGATTCTGTGGTTTGGTATAACCAGGATGATCTACTCCTCTGCAATTTATTTCCATGGTAGAGTTGTTCAAAACTGACGGTCGGGTTAACTGAATGATGCAGTGCGCTCGGACATTACAGCGCAAATTCATCATCCGCTGATAAATAAGTCTCTCCAAGTTCTGACCCAAAAGGTCATCGACCTGAAACGTTAACTCTGTTTCTCTCTCCACAGATGCTGCCTGACCTGCTGAGTATTTCCAGCAGTTTCTGTTTATATTTCATATTTCCAGCATCCGCAACACTTTGCTTTTGTTCCTCTGTAGACTGATCTTGTGACCTTGTGTCGAACTTCACAACACGATCCCGGTTCAAGTTGGTAGCATGTTGGCCCATAGTTAGAGACAGTTTCTTATCTGTGTCTCTCACTCTGCAGAGCCCCATTCTTTCCCTTGCTGTCTCTCCAGCTATTTTTTGAAGCATTTGATTGAAAGCATTTAGCTGAGTCTTTATTCCACACATCTGTGGTGGGGAAAATATCTCGCCTCACTTTAAATGTTACCTATTTTATATTGTGTCCTTTTTTCCGCAGTTGGAATTAAGCTCACCTCTTCCCTAATCCTTTCAGCATTTTAAATTCCACCTGCTGTTATTCTATCTGTTGCATTGATTTCTCCGCTTCCTTTTGAGTACTGTGATATTTTCTTCCTCTCTCTTTGCCCCCTGCCTTTAGATGCCCCTGGAGATGGGCAGTCAGCTCTATTACTGTCCAACTGGTCACTGTTGGTGTAAGAACACAGGCTGACCGCCTCTGATTTCACTCGGCCCAGCCTGGGCAGGGCTGGGCTGGGCTTGATGCCTTGGACAGTCGGGACCGTGTATTCTGCCTCTATGAAGCAAAGCAAACTAAAGTAACACCTGGATGTGTGGCAGAGTTTAAATGATATTAACCGTTCTCTACATAGGGTTGCTTTTATTCTTGTCCGAGAGAGGTGCAGCGATGGTGCTGCTACCTAACTCTGCACTGTACTTCTCTTCAATATGCTTGCCTCTAATTTGCTCATCTCCCATTTATCTGGGATTAGATTTAGTATGGATCGTGCTACCCGATCAATCAATCCGTCCAACTGCACTCCACGCTGCCTTGAAGCAGGGTGTTAGCACGATGTGGTGTCAGTGACGAGCACTAAATGATTCATACAATAGCAAAGTACTGCGGATGCTGGAAATCTGAAATAACAACAGAAAATGCTGGAAACACTCGGCAGGTCAGGCAGCATCCGTGGAGAGAGAAACAGAGTCAACGTTTCAGGTCTGTGACTCTTCGTCAGAACCTGTTCTGCCTGACCTGCTGAGTGTTTCCAGCATTTTCTGTTGTTATTTTATACTAAATGATTGATGTCGCTGCAGCATCAGAGCGAGAGTTGGAGAGCAGGGAGAGTAATTGGCTGATTTTATACAGTTTAATCATTCATGAGAAAGGAGAGACTTGACATTGGCTCTCCCACTATTCAGGTATGTGTTAATTAGGAACAAATCCAAACTCACAGCTGAATTCTAATATGCAGGGGGGGGGAGAGTGGAGGGGGAGATGGGGGAGAGCGAGGGGGGAGGGGGAGAGCGGGTGGAGGGAGAGGGGAGGGGAAGAGCGAGGGTGGGGGAGGGCGGAGGGGGAGAGTGGGAGGGAGGAGAGCGGAGGAGGGGGGAGCGAGAGTTACCCAGAGACACAGAGCTGTGGACCTGCTCGGACTGTGGAACTATTGAATCAGGACCCGGGCACCTGGCGTTTAGCACATTGTTTTGTGAAGAACAGAAGGGGCAGAGTTGTCGAGGAGGCAGCAACACGCGGCTGAGATGGGCTGACTCTGCACTGAGCCTGTGGAGCTCAGTACCACAGCTGGGAGGCCTTTCCCCACTGACCAGGCAATTATTAAAAAGCAAATGTGGTGGACCAGGTGCAGCAGTGGAAGATTTGGTGCTTGGCTGGGTGGAGAGGAATGCTGACGTACTGACATACGGCGCAGTCAGCTTTCTCCAGCACACGTTCTCAAAACAGAAGCTCTTTAATCTTCATGGTTGTTCTTTGTTATGCTTTGAATTTTAAAAGGAATCCTGAAAGGAAAGAGCCTTTAATAAAAGGAGCTCCTGACATGACTTTGAACAATCGTCTTTTATGAACACCAGAAAGATTATGAAATGAGAAATGGCTTTTTTAAAAACAAACCCAGAATGTGAGGTCTTTGTGAGACTGCTCTTCATATAAACCTGGACTGCACCGCAGCGATAATCTGACATGTTTTCTTGTCTCTAATTCAAGCCTTTTAACATAAAGTTATTATTTGAGTATGTGTGCGGGTAATTGCAAATCATTTACCCCCCACATACTGCATAATCAAACAGGGCAGCTCGTGTCAGAGTCAGGCAGCAGATAAAAACAGAGACTGCAAAAGCTGGAAATACATTGCAAAGGCATCGGCATCTGGAAGAAAAAGATACCGACTGTCGTCATCACAACTGGATAATGTCTCCTAACGTTGTGCCAGTTTTGTACTTTACCTCAGTTTCTTTACTGCGAGTGTGTCAGCTCAGTGGGCAGTTTATCAGCGCAGCACCAGCTTTTAAACTCACAATCTACACTCGCTGCAGTGCAGGGCTGAGAGAGGAGTGTGAGCGTGAGTTACAAGGGAGTGTGTAACTTACAATAAACTCGACTATTCCAACACTCTCCTGACCAGTTTCCCATCTTCCTTCTCCGTAAACTTCAGCTCATCCAAACCTCTGCTGGCCGTATCCAAACTCGTACCAAGTCCCGTTCACCCATCACACCTTTGCTCGCTGACTTACATCGGCAACGCCTCGATTTTAAAATTCTCATCCTTTTGTTCAAATCCCTCCATGATCTCGCCCCTTCCCTAGCTCTGTAACCTCCTCCAGCCCTACAACCCTCCGAGATCTCTGCACTACTCCAATTCTGCCCTCCCGATCACTTCCCCACTCCCAGTATTGTACCAGCATGTTAGTTTGGATACATTATGTTTGATTTCAAGTCAGTTTATGAACTCAAGAAAGTTGCCATTGATACAGGTCTGAAGTTTAATGAATCTGATTGGTTTGAACTGAACTCACTGCCTGTCTCACTATAGTTAACAAGAGCTAAAATAGGATCGTATTTAAATTCTCCGATTGAAATCTCTCCCCATATTGCTGCTTGCTGTTACTTACTGTTTTGTTGAGCAGGTGCCCAGGGGCAGATTCGGCCAAAGCCGATAATGAAATTGGAATTTATTAGTCTTCTGCACGGCTAATACTTCCTTTAATCTCCTGGTGCTTGGTTTGGCTGCCTATCAGGACCTGTGTACTGTGATACTGCAAACAGCTGTGCCTCTGATGGTTCATACTCTGAATATCAATAAGGAGCTCGAGGGATGGTGAGAGGGTACAAGATGATTAGAGACGTACAAGGGCCATTTTGCCCCTGGCTTTTCCACATTTAATCAGGGAACAGACAGGGAGACTAATGACGATACAACAATGAGATCAGGCGATGGTTTAGTCTGTTTTCAATGCCCGTTTAATGAGTTCAATTTTGAGGATTTCAGGGCAGTTTCACACAACCTTCAGCTGGGACCCAGAGCCTATGAGCCGAGGCTGCGTACCCCGGAGGGTAGGGTGTTTGAATAGCAGTGTCATTCAAACACTATTCCTCCCTCTGAGTCTGAGTGTGTGAGTGGCAAAAGGGTTCAAAATGGTTATCTGCCATTCAATGAAAATAAGCAGGTGTACCACGGGCAGTGGTTCCAAACTAGAAACTCCATAACTACTCCACTGAGAACCTTGACGTAATCACAACTTACTCCAAGCCACTCCCCGCTATCCGATGGCTCCCGTTCATTCCCTGCTCCTGAACAATGTTTAGCCCGAATGATGACATAACTCTCTACAATCCCTGTTTGCAAACCTATTGATTCAAGTGGGAAGATTAGGGCAGTGAGTATCCTGGGTTTGTATATGAGCTCTGTCTGTACCCCTCGGACAGTGTACCCTGGGTTTGTATATGAGCGCTGTCTGTGTTCCCTCGGGCAGTGTACCCTAGGTTTGTATATGAGCGCTGTCTGTACCCCTCGGGCTGCGTACCCTAGGTTTGTATATGAGCGCTGTCTGTACCCCTCGGACAGTGTACCCTGGGTTTGTATATGAGCGCTATCTGTACCCCTCGAACAGTGTATCCTGGATTTGTATATGAGCGCTGTCTGTACCCCTCGGACAGTGTACCCTGGTTTTGTATATGAACGCTGTCTGTGTTCCCTCGGACAGAGTACCCTGGGTTTGTATATGAGCGCTATCTGTACCCCTCGGACAGTGTACCCTGGGTTTGTATATGAGCTCTGTCTGTACCCTCGGACAGTGTACCCTGGGTTTGTATATAAGCGCTATCTGTACCCCTCGGACAGTGTACCCTGGGTTTGTATATGAGCGCTATCTGTACCCCTCGGACAGTGTATCCTGGATTTGTATATGAGCGCTGTCTGTACCCCTCGGACAGTGTACCCTGGTTTTGTATATGAACGCTGTCTGTGTTCCCTCGGACAGTGTACCCTGGGTTTGTATATGAGCGCTATCTGTACCCCTCGGACAGTGTACCCTGGGTTTGTATATGAGCTCTGTCTGTACACCTCGGACAGTGTACCCTGCGTTTGTATATGAGCGCTGTCTGTACACCTTCGACAGTGTACCCTGGGTTTGTATATGAGCTCTGTCTGTACACCTCGGACAGTGTACCCTAGGTTTGTATATGAGCGCTGTCTGTACACCTTGGACAGTGTATCCTGGGTTTGTATATGAGCGCTGTCTGTATACCTCAGACAGTGTACCCTGGGTTTGTATATGAGCGCTGTCTGTACCTTCGGACAGTGTACCCTGGGTTTGTATATGAGCTCTGTCTGTACCCCTCGGACAGTGTACCCTGGGTTTGTATATGACCGCTGTCTGTACCCCTCGGACAGTGTACCCTGGGTTTGTATATGAGCGCTGTCTGTACCCCTCGGACAGTGTACCCTGGGTTTGTATATGAGCGCTGTCTGTACCCTCGGGCAGTGTATCCTGGGTTTGTATATGAGCGCTGTCTGTGTTCCCTCGGGCAGTGTATCCTGGGTTTGTATATGAGCGCTGTCTGTGTTCCCTCGGGCAGTGTATCCTGGGTTTGTATATGAGCGTTGTCTGTACCCTCGGGCAGTGTACACTGGGTTTGTATATGAGCGCTGTCTGTACCCCTCGGACAGTGTACCCTTGGTTTGTATATGAACTCTGTCTGTACCCCTCGGACAGCGTACCCTGGGTTTCTATATGAGCGCAGTCTGTACCCCTCGGACAGTGTACCCTGGGCTTGTATATGAGTGCTGTCTGTACCCCTCGGACAGTGTACCTTGGGTTTGTATATGAGCGCTGTCTGTAACCTCGGGCAGTGTATCCTGCGTTTGTATATGAGCGCTGTCTGTGTTCCCTCGGGCAATGTATCCTGGGTTTGTATATGAGCACTGTCTGTACCCTCGGGCAGTGAATCCTGGGTTTGTATATGAGCGCTGTCTGTACCCTCAGGCAGTGTACCCTGGATTTGTATATGAGCGCTGTCTGAACCTTCGGGCAGTGTATCCTGGGTTTGTATATGAGCGCTGCCTGTACCTTCGGACAGTGTATCCAGGGTTTGTATATGAGCGCTGTCTGTACCCCTCGGGCAGTGTACCCTGGGTTTGTATATGAGCGCTGTCTGTACCCTCAGGCAGTGTATCCAGGGTTTGTATATGAGCGCTGTCTGTACCCCTCGGGCAGTGTATCCTGGGTTTGTATATGAACGCTGTTTGTACCCCTCAGGCAGTGTATCCTGGGTTTGTATATGAGCGCTGTCTGTACCCTCGGGCAGTGTATCCTGGGTTTGTATATGAGCGCTGTCTGTATACCTCAGACAGTGTACCCTGGGTTTGTATATGAGCGCTGTCTGTACCTTCGGACAGTGTACCCTGGGTTTGTAAATGAGCTCTGTCTGTACCCCTCGGACAGTGTACCCTGGGTTTGTATATGACCGCTGTCTGTACCCCTCGGACAGTGTACCCTGGGTTTGTATATGAGCGCTGTCTGTACCCCTCCGACAGTGTACCCTGGGTTTGTATATGAGCGCTGTCTGTACCCCTCGGACAGTGTACCCTGGGTTTGTATATGAGCGCTGTCTGTACCCTCGGGCAGTGTATCCTGGGTTTGTATATGAGCGCTGTCTGTGTTCCCTCGGGCAGTGTATCCTGGGTTTGTATATGAGCGCTGTCTGTGTTCCCTCGGGCAGTGTATCCTGGGTTTGTATATGAGCGCTGTCTGTACCCTCGGGCAGTGTACACTGGGTTTGTATATGAGCGCTGTCTGTACCCCTCGGACAGTGTACCCTGGGTTTGTATATGAACTCTGTCTGTACCCCTCGGACAGCGTACCCTGGGTTCCTGTATGAGCGCAGTCTGTACCCCTCGGACAGTGTACCCTGGGCTTGTATATGAGCGCTGTCTGTACCCCTCGGACAGTGTACCTTGGGTTTGTATATGAGCGCTGTCTGTACCCTCGGGCAGTGTATCCTGGGTTTGTATATAAGCGCTGTCTGTGTTCCCTCGGGCAGTGTATCCTGGGTTTGTATATAAGCGCTGTCTGTGTTCCCTCGGGCAACGTATCCTGGGTTTGTATATGAGCACTGTCTGTACCCTCGGGCAGTGTATCCTGGGTTTGTATATGAGCGCTGTCTGTATACCTCAGACAGTGTACCCTGGGTTTGTATATGAGCGCTGTCTGAACCTTCGGGCAGTGTATCCTGGGTTTGTATATGAGCGCTGCCTGTACCTTCGGACAGTGTATCCAGGGTTTGTATATGAGCGCTGTCTGTACCCCTCGGGCAGTGTACCCTGGGTTTGTATATGAGCGCTGTCTGTACCCTCGGGCAGTGTATCCAGGGTTTGTATATGAGCGCTGTCTGTACCCCTCGGGCAGTGTATCCTGGGTTTGTATATGAACGCTGTTTGTACCCCTCAGGCAGTGTATCCTGGGTTTGTATATGAGCGCTGTCTGTACCCTCGGGCAGTGTATCCTGGGTTTGTATATGAGCGCTATTTGTACCTTCGGACAGTGTATCCTGGGTTTGTATATGAGCGCTGTCTGTACCCTCGGGCAGTGTATCCTGGGTTTGTATATGAGTGCTGTCTGTACCTTCGGACAGTGTACCCTGGGTTTGTATATGAGCGCTGCCTGTACCCCTCGGGCAGTGTATCCTGGGTTTGTATATGAGCGCTGCCTGTACCTTTGGGCAGTGTATCATGGGTTTGTATATGAGCGCAGTCTGTACCCCTCGGACAGTGTATCCTGGGTTTGTATATGAGCGCTGTCTGTACCCTCGGGCAGTGTATCCTGGGTTTGTATATGAGCGCAGCCTGTACCTTCGGGCAGTGTATCCTGGGTTTGTATATGAGCGCTGCCTGTACCTTCGGGCAGTGTATCCTGGGTTTGTATATGAGCGCTGTCTGTACCCTCGGGCAGTGTATCCTGGGTTTGTATATGAGCGCTGTCTGTACCCTCGGGCAGTGTATCCTGAGTTTGTATATGAGCGCTGTCTGTACCTTCGGGCAGTGTATCCTGGGTTTGTATATGAGTACTGTCTGTACCCTCGGGCAGTGTATCCTGGGTTTGTATATGAGCGCTGTCTGTACCCTCGGGCAGTGTACACTGGGTTTGTATATGAGCGCTGTCTGTACCCCTCGGACAGTGTATCCTGGGTTTGTATATGAGCGCTGTCTGTACCCTCGGGCAGTGTACACTGGGTTTGTATATGAGCGCTGTCTGTACCCCTCGGACAGTGTACCCTGGGTTTGTATATGAACTCATCTGTACCCCTCGGACAGCGTACCCTGGGTTTCTATATGAGCGCTGTCTGTACCCCTCGGACAGTGTACCTTGGGTTTGTATATGAGCGCTGTCTGTACCCTCGGGCAGGGTATCCTGGGTTTGTATATGAGCGCTGTCTGTGTTCCCTCGGGCAATGTATCCTGGGTTTGTATATGAGCACTGTCTGTACCCTCGGGCAGTGAATCCTGGGTTTGTATATGAGCGCTGTCTGTACCCTCAGGCAGTGTACCCTGGATTTGTATATGAGCGCTGTCTGAACCTTCGGGCAGTGTATCCTGGGTTTGTATATGAGCGCTGCCTGTACCTTCGGACAGTGTATCCAGGGTTTGTATATGAGCGCTGTCTGTACCCCTCGGACAGTGTACCCTGGGTTTGTATATGAGCGCTGTCTGTAACCTCAGGCAGTGTATCCAGGGTTTGTATATGAGCGCTGTCTGTACCCCTCGGGCAGTGTATCCTGGGTTTGTATATGAACGCTGTTTGTACCCCTCAGGCAGTGTATCCTGGGTTTGTATATGAGCGCTGTCTGTACCCTCGGGCAGTGTATCCTGGGTTTGTATATGAGCGCTGTCTGTATACCTCAGACAGTGTACCCTGGGTTTGTATATGAGCGCTGTCTGTACCTTCGGACAGTGTACCCTGGGTTTGTATATGAGCTCTGTCTGTACCCCTCGGACAGTGTACCCTGGGTTTGTATATGACCGCTGTCTGTACCCCTCGGACAGTGTACCCTGGGTTTGTATATGAGCGCTGTCTGTACCCCTCGGACAGTGTACCCTGGGTTTGTATATGAGCGCTGTCTGTACCCTCAGGCAGTGTATCCTGGGTTTGTATATGAGCGCTGTCTGTGTTCCCTCGGGCAGTGTATCCTGGGTTTGTATATGAGCGCTGTCTGTGTTCCCTCGGGCAGTGTATCCTGGGTTTGTATATGAGCGCTGTCTGTACCCTCGGGCAGTGTACACTGGGTTTGTATATGAGCGCTGTCTGTACCCCTCGGACAGTGTACCCTGGGTTTGTATATGAACTCTGTCTGTACCCCTCGGACAGCGTACCCTGGGTTTCTATATGAGCGCAGTCTGTACCCCTCGGACAGTGTACCCTGGGCTTGTATATGAGCACTGTCTGTACCCCTCGGACAGTATACCTTGGGTTTGTATATGAGCGCTGTCTGTACCCTCGGGCAGTGTATCCTGGGTTTGTATATGAGCGCTGTCTGTGTTCCCTCGGGCAACGTATCCTGGGTTTGTATATGAGCACTGTCTGTACCCTCGGGCAGTGTATCCTGGGTTTGTATATGAACGCTGTTTGTACCCCTCAGGCAGTGTATCCTGGGTTTGTATATGAGCGCTGTCTGTACCCTCGGGCAGTGTATCCTGGGTTTGTATATGAGCGCTATCTGTACCTTCGGACAGTGTATCCTGGGTTTGTATATGAGCGCTGTCTGTACCCTCGGGCAGGGTATCCTGGGTTTGTATATGAGCGCTGTCTGTGTTCCCTCGGGCAATGTATCCTGGGTTTGTATATGAGCACTGTCTGTACCCTCGGGCAGTGAATCCTGGGTTTGTATATGAGCGCTGTCTGTACCCTCAGGCAGTGTACCCTGGATTTGTATATGAGCGCTGTCTGAACCTTCGGGCAGTGTATCCTGGGTTTGTATATGAGCGCTGCCTGTACCTTCGGACAGTGTATCCAGGGTTTGTATATGAGCGCTGTCTGTACCCCTCGGGCAGTGTACCCTGGGTTTGTATATGAGCGCTGTCTGTACGCTCAGGCAGTGTATCCAGGGTTTGTATATGAGCGCTGTCTGTACCCCTCGGGCAGTGTATCCTGGGTTTGTATATGAACGCTGTTTGTACCCTCAGGCAGTGTATCCTGGGTTTGTATATGAGCGCTGTCTGTACCCTCGGGCAGTGTATCCCGGGTTTGTATATGAGCGCTGTCTGTATACCTCAGACAGTGTACCCTGGGTTTGTATATGAGCGCTGTCTGTACCTTCGGACAGTGTACCCTGGGTTTGTATATGAGCTCTGTCTGTACCCCTCGGACAGTGTACCCTGGGTTTGTATATGACCGCTGTCTGTACCCCTCGGACAGTGTACCCTGGGTTTGTATATGAGCGCTGTCTGTACCCCTCGGACAGTGTACCCTGGGTTTGTATATGAGCGCTGTCTGTACCCCTCGGACAGTGTACCCTGGGTTTGTATATGAGCGCTGTCTGTACCCTCAGGCAGTGTACCCTGGGTTTGTATATGAGCGCTGTCTGTACCCTCAGGCAGTGTATCCTGGGTTTGTATATGAGCGCTGTCTGTGTTCCCTCGGGCAGTGTATCCTGGGTTTGTATATGAGCGCTGTCTGTGTTCCCTCGGGCAGTGTATCCTGGGTTTGTATATGAGCGCTGTCTGTACCCTCGGGCAGTGTACACTGGGTTTGTATATGAGCGCTGTCTGTACCCCTCGGACAGTGTACCCTGGGTTCGTATATGAACTCTGTCTGTACCCCTCGGACAGCGTACCCTGGGTTTCTATATGAGCGCAGTCTGTACCCCTCGGACAGTGTACCCTGGGCTTGTATATGAGCGCTGTCTGTACCCCTCGGACAGTATACCTTGGGTTTGTATATGAGCGCTGTCTGTACCCTCGGGCAGTGTATCCTGGGTTTGTATATGAGCGCTGTCTGTGTTCCCTCAGGCAACGTATCCTGGGTTTGTATATGAGCACTGTCTGTACCCTCGGGCAGTGTATCCTGGGTTTGTATATGAACGCTGTTTGTACCCCTCAGGCAGTGTATCCTGGGTTTGTATATGAGCGCTGTCTTTACCCTCGGGCAGTGTATCCTGGGTTTGTATATGAGCGCTATCTGTACCTTCGGACAGTGTATCCTGGGTTTGTATATGAGCGCTGTCTGTACCCTCGGGCAGTGTATCCTGGGTTTGTATATGAGTGCTGTCTGTACCTTCGGACAGTGTACCCTGGGTTTGTATATGAGCGCTGCCTGTACCTTCGGACAGTGTATCCAGGGTTTGTATATGAGCGCTGTCTGTACCCCTCGGGCAGTGTACCCTGGGTTTGTATATGAGCGCTGTCTGTACCCTCAGGCAGTGTATCCAGGGTTTGTATATGAGCGCTGTCTGTACCCCTCGGGCAGTGTATCCTGGGTTTGTATATGAACGCTGTTTGTACCCCTCAGGCAGTGTATCCTGGGTTTGTATATGAGCGCTGTCTGTACCCTCGGGCAGTGTATCCTGGGTTTGTATATGAGCGCTGTCTGTATACCTCAGACAGTGTACCCTGGGTTTGTATATGAGCGCTGTCTGTACCTTCGGACAGTGTACCCTGGGTTTGTATATGAGCTCTGTCTACCCCTCGGACAGTGTACCCTGGGTTTGTATATGACCGCTGTCTGTACCCCTCGGACAGTGTACCCTGGGTTTGTATATGAGCGCTGTCTGTACCCCTCGGACAGTGTACCCTGGGTTTGTATATGAGCGCTGTCTGTACCCTCAGGCAGTGTATCCTGGGTTTGTATATGAGCGTTGTCTGTGTTCCCTCGGGCAGTGTATCCTGGGTTTGTATATGAGCGCTGTCTGTGTTCCCTCGGGCAGTGTATCCTGGGTTTGTATATGAGCGCTGTCTGTACCCTCGGGCAGTGTACACTGGGTTTGTATATGAGCGCTGTCTGTACCCCTCGGACAGTGTACCCTGGGTTTGTATATGAACTCTGTCTGTACCCCTCGGACAGCGTACCCTGGGTTTCTATATGAGCGCAGTCTGCACCCCTCGGACAGTGTACCCTGGGCTTGTATATGAGCGCTGTCTGTACCCCTCGGACAGTATACCTTGGGTTTGTATATGAGCGCTGTCTGTACCCTCGGGCAGTGTATCCTGGGTTTGTATATGAGCGCTGTCTGTGTTCCCTCGGGCAACGTATCCTGGGTTTGTATATGAGCACTGTCTGTACCCTCGGGCAGTGTATCCTGGGTTTGTATATGAACGCTGTTTGTACCCCTCAGGCAGTGTATCCTGGGTTTGTATATGAGCGCTGTCTGTACCCTCGGGCAGTGTATCCTGGGTTTGTATATGAGCGCTATCTGTACCTTCGGACAGTGTATCCTGGGTTTGTATATGAGCGCTGTCTGTACCCTCGGGCAGTGTATCCTGGGTTTGTATATGAGTGCTGTCTGTACCTTCGGACAGTGTACCCTGGGTTTGTATATGAGTGCTGCCTGTACCCCTCGGGCAGTGTATCCAGGGTTTGTATATGAGCGCAGTCTGTACCCCTCGGACAGTGTATCCTGGGTTTGTATATGAGCGCTGTCTGTACCCTCGGGCAGTGTATCCTGGGTTTGTATATGAGCGCTGCCTGTACCTTCGGGCAGTGTATCCTGGGTTTGTATATGAGCGCTGCCTGTACCTTCGGGCAGTGTATCCTGGGTTTGTATATGAGCGCTGTCTGTACCCCTCGGACAGTGTACCTTGGGTTTATATATGAGCGCTGTCTGTACCCTCGGGCAGTGTATCCTGGGTTTGTATATGAGCGCTGTCTGTGTTCCCTCGTGCAATGTATCCTGGGTTTGTATATGAGCGCTGTCTGTACCCTCAGGCAGTGTACCCTGGATTTGTATATGAGCGCTGTCTGAACCTTCGGGCAGTGTATCCTGGGTTTGTATATGAGCGCTGCCTGTACCCCTCGGGCAGTGTACCCTGGGTTTGTATATGAGCGCTGTCTGTACCCTCAGGCAGTGTATCCAGGGTTTGTATATGAGCGCTGTCTGTACCCCTCGGGCAGTGTATCCTGGGTTTGTATATGAGCGCTGTCTGTGTTCCCTCAGGCAGTGTATCCTGGGTTTGTATATGAGCGCTGTCTGTACCCTCGGGCAGTGTACACTGGGTTTGTATATGAGCGCTGTCTGTACCCCTCGGACAGTGTACCCTGGGTTTGTATATGAACTCTGTCTGTACCCCTCGAACAGCGTACCCTGGGTTTCTATATGAGCGCAGTCTGTACCCCTCGGACAGTGTACCTTGGGTTTGTATATGAGCGCTGTCTGTACCCTCGGGCAGTGTATCCAGGGTTTGTATATGAGCGCTGTCTGTACCCCTCGGGCAGTGTACCCTGGGTTTCTATATGAGCGCAGTCTGTACCCCTCGGACAGTGTACCCTGGGCTTGTATATGAGCGCTGTCTGTACCCCTCGGACAGTGTACCTTGGGTTTGTATATGAGCGCTGTCTGTACCCTCGGGCAGTGTATCCAGGGTTTGTATATGAGCGCTGTCTGTACCCCTCGGGCAGTGTATCCTGGGTTTGTATATGAGCGCTGTCTGTATACCTCAGACAGTGTACCCTGGGTTTGTATATGAGCGCTGTCTGTACCTTCGGACAGTGTACCCTGGGTTTGTATATGAGCTCTGTCTGTACCCCTCGGACAGTGTACCCTGGGTTTGTATATGACCGCTGTCTGTACCCTCGGGCAGTGTATCCTGGGTTTGTATATGAGCGCTGTCTGTACCCTCGGGCAGTGTATCCTGGGTTTGTATATGAGCGCTGTCTGTATACCTCAGACAGTGTACCCTGGGTTTGTATATGAGCGCTGTCTGTACCTTCGGACAGTGTACCCTGGGTTTGTATATGAGCTCTGTCTGTACCCCTCGGACAGTGTACCCTGGGTTTGTATATGACCGCTGTCTGTACCCCTCGGACAGTGTACCCTGGGTTTGTATATGAGCGCTGTCTGTACCACTCGGACAGTGTACCCTGGGTTTGTATATGAGCGCTGTCTGTACCCTCGGGCAGTGTATCCTGGGTTTGTATATGAGCGCTGTCTGTGTTCCCTCGGGCAGTGTATCCTGGGTTTGTATATGAGCGCTGTCTGTGTTCCCTCGGGCTGTGTATCCTGGGTTTGTATATGAGCGCTGTCTGTACCCTCGGGCAGTGTACACTGGGTTTATATATGAGCGCTGTCTGTACCCCTCGGACAGTGTACCCTGGGTTTGTATATGAACTCTGTCTGTACCCCTCGGACAGCGTACCCTGGGTTTGTATATGAGCGCTGTCTGTACCACTCGGACAGTGTACCCTGGGTTTGTATATGAGCGCTGTCTGTACCCTCGGGCAGTGTATCCTGGGTTTGTATATGAGCGCTGTCTGTGTTCCCTCGGGCAGTGTATCCTGGGTTTGTATATGAGCGCTGTCTGTGTTCCCTCGGGCTGTGTATCCTGGGTTTGTATATGAGCGCTGTCTGTACCCTCGGGCAGTGTACACTGGGTTTATATATGAGCGCTGTCTGTACCCCTCGGACAGTGTACCCTGGGTTTGTATATGAACTCTGTCTGTACCCCTCGGACAGCGTACCCTGGGTTTCTATATGAGCGCAGTCTGTACCCCTCGGACAGTGTACCCTGGGCTTGTATATGAGCGCTGTTTGTACCCCTCGGACAGTGTACCTTGGGTTTGTATATGAGCGCTGTCTGTACCCTCGGGCAGTGTATCCTGGGTTTGTATATGAGCGCTGTCTGTGTTCCCTCGGGCAACGTATCCTGGGTTTGTATATGAGCACTGTCTGTACCCTCGGGCAGTGTATCCTGGGTTTGTATATGAGCGCTGTCTGTATACCTCAGACAGTGTACCCTGGGTTTGTATATGAGCGCTGTCTGAACCTTCGGGCAGTGTATCCTGGGTTTGTATATGAGCGCTGTCTGTGTTCCCTCGGACAGTGTATCCAGGGTTTGTATATGAGCGCTGTCTGTACCCCTCGGGCAGTGTACCCTGGGTTTGTATATGAGCGCTGTCTGTACCCTCGTGCAGTGTATCCAGGGTTTGTATATGAGCGCTGTCTGTACCCCTCGGGCAGTGTATCCTGGGTTTGTATATGAACGCTGTTTGTACCCCTCAGGCAGTGTATCCTGGGTTTGTATATGAGCGCTGCCTGTACCTTCGGGCAGTGTATCATGGGTTTGTATATGAGCGCAGTCTGTACCCCTCGGACAGTGTATCCTGGGTTTGTATATGAGCGCTGTCTGTACCCTCGGGCAGTGTATCCTGGGTTTGTATATGAGCGCTGCCTGTACGTTCGGGCAGTGTACCCTGGGTTTGTATATGAGCGCTGCCTGTACCTTCGGGCAGTGTACCCTGGGTTTGTATATGAGCGCTGTCTGTACCCTCGGGCAGTGTACCCTGGGTTTGTATATGAGCGCTGTCTGTACCTTCGGGCAGTGTATCCTGGGTTTGTACATGAGCGCTGTCTGTACCTTCGGGCAGTGTATCCTGGGTTTGTACATGAGCGCTGTCTGTACCCTCGGGCAGTGTATCCTGGGTTTGTATATGAGCGCTGTCTGTACCCTCGGGCAGTGTATCCTGGGTTTGTATATGAGCGCTGTCTGTACCCTCGGGCAGTGTATCCTGGGTTTGTATATGAGCGCTGTCTGTACCCTCGGGCAGTGTATCCTGGGTTTGTATATGAGCGCTGTCTGTACCCTCGGGCAGTGTATCCTGGGTTTGTATATGAGCGGTGTCTGTACCCCTCGGACAGTGTATCCTGGGTTTGTATATGAGCGCTGTCTGTACCTTCGGCAGTGTATCCTGGGTTTGTATCTGAGCGCTGTCTGTACCCTCGGGCAGTGTATCCTGGGTTTGTATATGAGCGCTGTCTGTACCCTCGGGCAGTGTATCCTGGGTTTGTATATGAGCGCTGTCTGTACCCTCGGACAGTGTACCCTGGGTTTGTATATGAGTGCTGTCTGTACCCTCGGGCAGTGTATCATGGGTTTGTATATGAGCGCAGTCTGTACCCCTCGGACAGTGTATCCTGGGTTTGTATATGAGCGCTGTCTGTACCCTCGGGCAGTGTATCCTGGGTTTGTATATGAGCGCTGCCTGTACGTTCGGGCAGTGTACCCTGGGTTTGTATATGAGTGCTGTCTGTACCCTCGGGCAGTGTATCCTGGGTTTATATATGAGTGCTGCCTGTACCACTCCTAATGTTGGCCATCAGGAGCTGCAGTTCAGGCAAGCTGAGCTGGTAGCTGTGAGTTCACAAGTGACTAAATGATTGTTGGTGCGTATTTCTTGTCCCTGTATTCAGTTGTACTGTGGGGCAGGATGTTTGAATCATCTCCCTGATGATGTGACAGTGACAGGCCCTTGTGCAGCAGTGAGGGCCATAAAACAACTGGCAGTAGCAGGAAATTCAGCAAATCATTGCCCTGATAATATGGCCTGTCTCAGTCCAGTTCATCAAGCTGTAGGTTCCCTCCCAGTTGCTGTTTCTCAATCAGTCGATACCTGGTGTTAATTCTCATAGTAAAGCTGCTCCTTATTCTGTGGCATATTTCAATCGGGGCATCCGATCGGCAGGATGTGAGCCTGGTCAGGAAGCTCACTGCTTGGAACACGAAACAGGACAAGAAACACATTCCCACAGCTCTTTGTTTCCTCTGTATTAAGAATTGTTGTTGTCACCTTGTGTTCCCACGTAAGCCTGGTGTATATTTAGTGTGTGTTATGTGTAAGATGGTGTGTCACCGCTCACTCAAACCTATTCTTCAGCCTGGGAAACCCTTTCATTCATCTCACTCCAGCCGCTCATTCTGCCAACTTTCCTCTCTTGCTGTTCTGAAGCTTCAAATGCACCATCCTGCTCCCACCCCACTCACCCCAAGTCCACCTCTACTCCCCCCCCCTTACTCCCCCCCCCTTACTCCCCCCCTACTCCCCGCCTGCTCCTCAAAGAAAACGATTACAACAAATGTTTGCTGCAGAAAATAGTTTTTGATAGTATTCAATTTGTGTTTTTAAAATAGGCTGATGTTCGATGTATTTGTATTTTTAAAGCAGTGACAGGTTTGTGATATTTAACTTTCAATGCCACGAAGTATTTTTAAGAAATTCAGTATTTTCATAGTAATTGCATTAAAAGAGTGACATTTGCAAGGTGACTGACCCAATCACACGCAACGTTAGTTAATCAACCCGAGTGTGACTGATTAGCAATAAAGTGCTGTGAAATATCTGAGGAACCGTCCTCAAGGGTGGCATAAAGTGGGATTGTCGAAGCTCATGGTGATGTTGGGGTCTGTTGCAGTCTTGCTATATAATGAAATAGATTTCATATCGCACAGCGCTAGCTGTGCAGAGTGTGGGGATCAGCAAGGACTTGGACTGTGAGCTGGAGTTTCGTGTGGAGGGGGTCTGAAATATTCCAGCTCAGTACCTTGCATCTGGTCTATTTTTGGATCTGTATGAAATCCCTACCTTTACTTCTCATGATCCTGCTCTCTGATCAGCCCACTCCTCACCACTCCCCGTATCTCTCCCAACCAGCTGCTAGAACCTGGCTGAACAAACTGGGAACAATTCTCTGAATTTCATCCTCTCTCTATTCGAACCCCAGCTCCAGGGAGTAATGAGTGATCTTGTTCAGTAACTCCCCAGTGAGTCAGTGGCAGTGTCCCGCCTGTCTGTAGTCACGTCCTATCCAGATAGAGGGGCCCAATCGCCCTCCTCCCAGTGCAGTACTGCCGGAGTGGCCGTCTTTCAGTTGAGACATTAAACCGAGGCCCCGTCTGCTCTATCAGGTGGACGTAAAAGATCCCACAGCACTATTTCGAAGAAGAGCAGGGCAGTTCTCCCTGATGTCCTGCCTAATATTTATCCCTCAACCGACACCACTAAAATAGATTACCTGGTCATTGGCTGTAAAGCGCTCTGGGATGTCCTGAGGTTGTGAGAGGCGCTGTAGACGTGCAAGTAATTGTTTCTTTCTTTCTCCTGTGCCTGCCTTGTATAATAATGTACCATAATTTCAACCAAGCACTCAAAATAAATTCAACATTCATATCTCTGCAAGCCTTGTTGAAAATTATTTAATATTTGCAATTCAGGTAACTTTAAATCAGAAGCAGGCAAGAGCTAGCCTGTGTCATCGACCCAGCAGCAGTTTCAAACTTCCCTTTATCTCAGGCAGGGGATTTCTTGTTTCAGATTGGATCAGCTCATCACCGATTGTTTTTAATTGAGAAGCTCATTTTGTTCGTGGACACGAGTCTGCGTTTCATCAGTTTTGGGGAAATTACCACTTTACTCACCACATAGGGCCCGAGTCACTATCTGTAGGCTCACGGAAAGTTCCAGCGTTTTCCCGTGTTGGGACCTCACCCACTGCAAGAGACTGACGGTTCTCTATTGGTGCAGATAGCCTGAGGTTATATGGGTTAATGGGCCTTTTGCCTCATGTGTTATTCCCGGGTCTGGGCTGGGTTTGAGCTGGTTTCCCAGGGGTGAAAGGGCACGGCTGCACTTCCTAATGACCTTCATGCAGCCTGAGTTTTTCCGCTTTCAATTACTGGAGAAAATGATTTACAAGCTGCCTCAGGCTTATTTTGTACATTGCACAAATGAAGCAAATCAAGATTGCTTATCGAGGCAGATTAAAGAGCTGGCTGGTTTTCTCTTAGTTCATTGGAAATATCATCCTGCCTTTTGAATGGGTCGTCATGCGGCCCGAGTCACTTGCTGTGAGTGAGGCACCAGTTATACTCACGTACAATGTATTATGTTGTCAGATATTTCGCTTCAAATACGTTTCTCTTTCCAGTTTTAAAAACAGAAACTGCTAGCAATATACATCAGGTCAGAAGGAGAAAAGACGGGTTAATGTTTTGTCCCTTACTGCCAGGGTCTGCCTTTTGTCTCACATTTGACCAGACGGCTGCGTATTTCCAGCACACGGTTTTTATCTCTACCCACTGGCCAGTTTGAATTTAAAAGGTTTAACAACAAATTCCATTAACATTTGTGGCTGGGCTACTGGTTAATCATAAGATTTAGTTGATATGACACTAAATAGCCTCCTCTCTCTCCACAGAAATCTCATGGGCACCTTGGCACCTGTGTGTATACCTGGCCAATCATAGGTGCACCTGTGTGTATACCTGGCCAATCACAGGTGCACCTGTGTGTATACCTGGCCAATCACAGGTGCAACTGTGTGTATACCTGGCCAATCACAGGTGCGCAGGGGTGTACCTGGCCAATCACAGAGGCACCTGTGGATGTATCTGGCCAATCACAGGTGCGCCTGTGGGTGTACCTGGCCAATCACAAGTGCACCTGTAGGTGTCACCTGGCTAATCACAGGTGCACCTGTGGGTGTACCTGGCCAATCACAGTTTTTTTAAAATTCGTTTATGGGATGTGGGTGTCGCTGGCAAGGCCAGCATTTATTGCCCATCCCTAATTGCCCTTGAGAAGGTGGTGGTGAGCCGCCTTCTTGAACCGTTGCAGTCCGTGTGGTGAAGGTACTCCCACAGTGCTGTTAGGTAGGGGGGGTTCCAGGATTTTGACCCAGCGACGATGAAGGATCAGCGATATACTTCTAAGTCAGGATGGTGTGTGACTTGGAGGGGAACTTGGAGGTGGTGGTGTTCTCATGCGCCTGCTGCCCGTGTCCTTCTAGGTGGTAGAGGTCGTGGGTTTGGGAGGTGCTGCCGAAGAAGCCTTGGCGAGTTGCTGCAGTGCATCTTGTAGATGGTACACACTGCAGCCACGGTACGCCGGTGGTGGAGGGAGTGAATGTTTAAGGTGGTGGATGGGGTGCCAATCAAGCGGGCTGCTTTGCCCTAGATGGTATCGAGCTTCTTGAGTGTTGTTGGAGCTGCCCTCATCCAGGCAAGTGGAGAGTATTCCATCACACTCCTTACTTGTGCCTTGTCGATGGTGGAAAGGCTTTGGGGAGTCAGGAGGTGAGACACTCGCCGCAGAATACCTAACCTCTGACCTGCTCTTGTTGCCACATTATTTATGTGGCTGGTCCAGTTAAGTTTCTGGTCAATGGTGACCCCCCAGGATGTTGATGGTGGGGGATTCGGCGATGGTAATGCCGTTGACTGTCAAGGGGCGGAGGTTAGACTCTTGCTTGTTGGAGATAGTCATTGCCTGGCACTTGTGTGGCGCGAATGTTACCTGCCACTTATCAGCCCAAGCCTGAACGTCGTCGAGGTCTTGTTGCATGCGGGCATGGACTGCTTCATTATCTGAGGAGTTGTGAATGGCGCTGAACACTGTGCAATCATCAGCGAACATCTCCATTTCTGACCTTATGTTGGAGGGAAGGTCATTGATGAAGCAGCTGAAGATGATTGGGCCTAGGACACTGCCCTGAGGAACTTCTGCAGCGATGTCCTGGGGCTGTGATGATTGACCTTCAACCACCACAACCATCTTCCTTTGTGCAAGGTATGACTCCAGCCAGTGGAGAGTTTTCCCCCGATTCCCATTGACTTCAGTTTTACTAGGGCTCCTTGATGCCACACTCGGTCAAATGCTGCCTTGATGTCAAGGGCAATCACTCTCACCTCACCTCTGGAATTCAACTCCTTTGTCCATGTTTGGACCAAGGCTGATAGAGGTCGGGAGCCGAGTGGTCTTGGCAGAACCCAAACTGGGCATTAGTGAGCAGGTTATTGGTGAGTAAGTGCCGCTTGATAGCACTGTTGGTGACACCTTCCATCACTTTACTGATGATTGTGAGTAGACTGATGGGGCGGTAATTGGTCCTGCTTTTTGTGGACAGGACATAGTGGGCAGTTTTCCACATTGTCGGATAGATGCCAGTGTTGTAGCTGTACTGGAACAGCTTGGCTAGAGTTGCGGCTAGTTCTGGAGCACAAGTCTTCAGTACGATAGCCGGGATGTTGTCGGGGCCCATAGCCTTTGCTGTATCCAGTGCGCTCAGCCGTTTCTTGATATCACGTGGAGTGAATCGAATTGGCTGAAGACTGGCTTCTGTGATGGTGGGGACCTCAGGAGTAGGCCGATATGGATCATTCACTCAGCACTTCTGGCTGAAGATGGTTGCAAACGCTTCAGCCTTGTCTTTTGCACTCACATGCTGGGCTCCACCATCATTTGAGGATGGGGACATTCATGGAGCCTCCTCCTCCTGTTAGTTGTTTAATGGTCCACCACCATTCACGACTGGATGTGGCAGGACTGCAGAGCTTTGATCTGATCCGTTGATTGTGGGATCGCTTAGCCCTGTCTATAGCATGCTGCTTCAGCTTTTTAGCATGCATGTAGGCCTGTGTTGCAGCTTCCCCAGGTTGGCACCTCATTTTTAGGTATGCCTGGTGCTGCTCCTGGCATGCTCTTCTACACTCCTTATTAAACCAGGGTTGGTCCCCTGGCTTGATGGTAATGGTAGAGTGAGGTATATGCCGGACCATGAGGTTACAGATTGTGGTGGAATACAATTCTGTGAATCTATCCCATTTAGCATGGTGGTAGTACCACACAACACGATGGAGGGTGTCCTGAGTGTGAAGACGGGACTTTGTCTCCACAATGACTCTTCGGTGGTCACTGCTACCAGTACTGTCATGGACAGATGCATCTGCGACAGGTAGATTGGTGAGGACGAGGTCAAGTAGGTTTTTCCCTCGTGTTGGTTCTCTCACCACCTGTTGCATGCCCAGACCGGCAGATATGTCCTTCAGGACTTGGCCAGCTCGGTCAGTAGTGGTGTTACCTGTGGGTGTAACCATGGTGGTCATTGAATTCCAGATTTTATCACTGGTATTGAAGGAATCCCAGAGTTAGAGCATGCTGAAAGGAGATAATATATTGTTTGGACAAGAGGAGAATTAATGTGTTCCTGTTGTATTTAATTATTTTTTAAATTTACTTCCTGTGGAATTCCCTGGATTATTTGGAGCTGACAGTGGTTGGAGATTGCCAACCAGGAAATGTCAGTGTATAACAAGCAAGCACTGGGAATGCTACACAGCATCTTTGCCACTGTGCACCTTCTGTGCACCTTCTCTCAAGAAAGAACTGAAGTAAATGTTCCCTCCTCCCACTATCAGGTGAAAGTAATGTGGACCATTCACCCCAGGTTTGAGCTTGTAACCTGTGCAGTTCCACAGTGGCTCAGGGAGTTTATCCAGCGAGTACCTGGGCTCTGGTGTTTGCTGTGTTAGGATGCATTTAAGGAGTGTGTCACGGGGCATTAGGATTCTAGCTTGGTTGCAGAGGCAGGCAGTGGAACCCCCTGGATGGCGCAGTCTCACACAGCTTGTATTGGGCACAGCATGAAGCAAAACTAACGCAGTGTGACATAGGTTTAACCAGTGGATGGGCCCCCTTTGCTGGAGCAGCGCTCTGTGTATGGTATAAATAGACACAGCTCTCTCCTGTCTGGATTGGAGCCAGTCAGTATAAACACGATGCTGCTTGGATGGAGCCTGTACTGTAATTACTGGTCTCCAGAGTGTGAATACACCCTTGGATGGTTTAGCTGGGAGAGGGAGCACATCAGCTGAAGCATTGCTGGCGAAGAGCTCTGGCTGCAGGCTCATACTCGGGACCTTTCTCATCAGATTGTGGAGGTCTTGCTGTGCAGGCTCCGTGCGTTATCCTCATTGCACAGAATGACAACCACAATGTGGGAAACTTTGGGCTGTACTGCAGAAAGCCCCCAGACCCGTTCAGGCAGCGAAAGTGTCGTTTGATCAGTCCGATGGTGCTCAATGGTGGCTCTGGTGGGCCGGGGCTCTGGTTTGTCTCCATTCAGGAGGCAAGAGTGGATTTCATCGAGGTGCCTTGCGCCAAGGGTAAAGAGATCAACCCTTGTCCCCAAGCAGCCAGCCTCTTGCTGAGCTGGGTCAAAGAGTGAGGGGATGATCAACTAACACAGTATGTAGGTATCATGAACGCTGCCAGGGCGCCGGGCACAGACCTACATGATGCACTCGTGATGGTCACTCACCAGCCGGACAGCCATTTCCAAGACAAACGTTTGCAATTCACTGGCTGCTTTTTTTCAATTAGATTCCACTGATCTGAGTGCTTGCCGATGAGTGCCCCTTTAAACAGCACTTCCAAATGGCCTTTCTGGTTTGTACCTTCTTCTGGTGGGCACCAGGTCCGCCCTTCTGAAGGCTCCCAACCAAACGGTGGCCGGCAGATCGGGAGTGCAGACAGCGGTAAGTACATCAGAGACAGAGCGATAAGTAGAGTGGAGAGAGAGGAGTAAGTATAACGGAGAGAGAGTGCTAAGTACAGCGGAGAGAGCGCGGTTAGTACAGCGCCATGATTTTTGGAGTGTCGTGATTTTTGAAGGCAGTTAAAATCGACCCCATGGAGTCTGAATGTGGAGCTCAGCTCAGTGAAAGATTCAACGCCATTCTTTTAGCCCATTGAATGAGTCCAACAGCTGGGATAAGGGCTGTAAAACTGTCTATAAACTAAAAGCAACAAATTCTAAAAAGATGCGAAAAGGTCAGAGGGACTCGGGTTTAAATCAACGGTAGATACTCCATGCAATGACACCACTGAGATCTTCAAACACTTTGAGAATGATATCACATAAAAGTGAGAATTCTTCAGCACCTTCACAGTATGAAACACTCATCTTCTGGGAGATATCGTAAGGGAAATCCAAACTATTCCTGGTACAAAGCTTCTTACATGCTGCTCTTTTCTTATGTGGGAATCATCTTTAACAATGAAATATCTAATATTGAATACTGGGATGTCCATGTCTCTGGGATAGAGTAGCACAGGGCCGGGCAGCTGCGTGTGCCTCAGTTAAGTGGCTATTCATCACGTGTGAGCCTACACACCGAGTGTCAGTCGCTATTGGACCGTGGAGACTCTTTCAAATTACTTTTGCAGTGAGAGCAAGAAAGTCATATCCCAGGCACTGAATCTATAGATCCTCCTGCTCCCAGACCCCGGCTTAAACTGAAGGGTGATACCACTTCCAACACTGCTCGTCCGAGACAGCCCGTGGTGGGATTATGCCAGTCACTGCGTGCTGCTTTGTGGGTCAGGGGTGAATTTGTGTGGGGCTTTCTCCCACCTGCCTGCCTGCTGACATTCCGGTGGTGGAAGAGCCATGAAACCCCCAGAAAAACAGCACTTGTTCTAGCCCCTCTGACCTGCAGTGGTTTCATGCTTGGGGGGGGGGGGGGGACGCTGCTGTTCCGACAGCTGCTCCATTGATTGTTGGGCCAGGCTCTGTGTGTTGCCCTGGCTGTCAGGAATGTGCAACCCATCTCGCTTTTCGCTCTGTTTCCCAGCTCTACACTTTCTTTGTTTTTCTCTCCAGCTTTCTCCCCTAGTTTTCCCCGCCCCGCCCTCTGCCTCCTCACTCAGGTCAGTTCCATGGCCACTGCTGCCCTCCAGGCCTCATCCAAGTGCCGATCGATCATCCATGAACCTTAACAGTGGGTGTCGGCAGGCTATTCAACTGCAGGGGCATTGCAGCTAGCCTGATTCTGTCCTCATCCAATATTCCTGCAGCGGTTGCTGGAGAGCATTTGGGAGAGGGAACCTTGACTGATGCGTTTCCCTCCCAAACCCAGGGGTACTGAGGCTAGTGGTAGCTTCTTGAGTGCCAGGGACTGAACTCAGGACAGTCCCGGTCTGAGTGGCTCAGCCGCTCAGTCAATGTGCTCGCTCAGCCATCGAGGCAGGCAGCTCCACAATTTAAAAATGTTCCAACATGCTCTGTGTGGATATAAGAGACTATGGGGAGCTTTTACAAATTAGAACTTTCCACAACAGGAATTTGGGTTCGGAGGGAGATCAGTGCATCACACATGGTTTCCTGTTAGCCCTGGAATCCTTAGAATTTTACATCACGGAAGGAGGCCATTCAGCCCATTGCACCTGCACCAAAGAAAGAAAGACTTGCCTTTATACAGCACCTTTCACCACCTCAAGGTGTCCCAAAATGCTTTACAGCCAATGAAGTACTTTTGAAGTGTGGCCACTCTTGTAATGTAGGGAATGCTAGCCAACCACTGAGCCACATTCCCCCCTTTCCCCAATTGGCCCATTTACCATAGATCCTTATCTGCTGCCCGTGCTGTATCAGATCATGGTCCAATCCTGGTGTGATTGGAACTGTTTATGTGTGTGGTGTTCCCTGGATGTGATTCCCATTCCCTGTGGTTTGGATTGTCTGTGTCAGTCCTCCTCCATTTAAATGGCATCAGCTCGCTACTTGATTTATCTCATCATCCTCTCCTCTTTCTAGCCTTGCCGCTGGCTTTCACTATGGGCTTTGCTCCTTCACTTAAGCTTCTCAAAAGTTACGCTCTGGGAGATTTTACAGAATCCCAGTGCCTGTTTACTCCTCCTCAGTAATGGCCCAGTGCAGACGGATTACAGGAGGAGCCCTGTGCACTTCAGAACAATGGAAGAAATTACCGGCACAGTCCGGGAGGGCACAGCGCAGGGTGCTGTGTTGGGGAGGGGAGGGGAGTGACGCGCAGCCGCAGGGTGCTGTGTTGGGGAGGGGAGTGACACCCAGCCGCAGGGTGCTGTGTTGGGGAGGGGAGTGACGCACTGCCGCAGGGTGCTGTGTTGGGGAGGGGAGGGGAGTGACGCACTGCCGCAGGGTGCTGTGTTGGGGAGGGGAGTGACGCCCAGCCGCAGGGTGCTGTGTTGGGGAGGGGAGTGACGCACTGCTGCAGGGTGCTGTGTTGGGGAGGGGAGTGACGCCCAGCCGCAGGGTGCTGTGTTAGGGAGGGGGGGGGGAGTGACGCACTGCCACAGGGTGCTGTGTTGGGGAGGGGAGTGACGCACTGCCGCAGGGTGCTGTGTTGGGGAGGGGAGTGACGCACTGCCGCAGGGTGCTGTGTTGGGGAGGGGAGTGACGCCCAGCCGCAGGGTGCTGTGTTAGGGAGGGGAGTGACGCACTGCTGCAGGGTGCTGTGTTGGGGAGGGGAGTGATGCCCAGCCGCAGGGTGCTGTGTTAGGGAGGGGAGTGACGCACTGCCGCAGGGTGCTGTGTTGGGGAGGGAAGTGACGCCCAGCCGCAGGGTGCTGTATTAGGGAGGGGAGTGACTCACTGCCGCAGGGTGCTGTGTTAGGGAGGGGAGTGACGCACTGTTGCAGGGTGCTGTGTTGGGGAGGGAAGTGACGCCCAGCCGCAGGGTGCTGTGTTGGGGAGGGGAGTGACGCACTGCCGCAGGGTGCTGTGTTGGGGAGGGGAGTGACGCCCAGCCGCAGGGTGCTGTGTTGGGGAGGGGAGTGACGCCCAGCCGCAGGGTGCTGTGTTGGGGAGGGGAGGGGAGTGACGCACTGCTGCAGGGTGCTGTGTTGGGGAGGGGAGGGGAGTGACGCACTGCCGCAGGGTGCTGTGTTGGGGAGGGGAGGGGAGTGACGCACTGCCGCAGGGTGCTGTGTTGGGGAGGGGAGGGGAGTGACGCACTGCCGCAGGGTGCTGTGTTGGGGAGGGGAGGGGAGTGACGCACTGCCGCAGGGTGCTGTGTTGGGGAGGGGAGTGACGCCCAGCCGCAGGGTGCTGTGTTGGGGAGGGGAGGGGAG
The DNA here is from genome assembly GCA_030390025.1 of Squalus acanthias. Lineage (NCBI taxonomy): Eukaryota > Metazoa > Chordata > Chondrichthyes > Squaliformes > Squalidae > Squalus > Squalus acanthias. The sequence continues at coordinate 68,207,554 of CM059443.1, read as the reverse complement.
TGACGCCCAGCCGCAGGGTGCTGTGTTGGGGAGGGGAGTGACGCCCAGCCGCAGGGTGCTGTGTTGGGGAGGGGAGTGATGCCCAGCCGCAGGGTGCTGTGTTGGGGAGGGGAGTGACGCACTGCCGCAGGGTGCTGTGTTGGGGAGGGGAGTGATGCCCAGCCGCAGGGTGCTGTGTTGGGGAGGGGAGTGACGCACTGCCGCAGGGTGCTGTGTTGGGGACACCTGAGCTCTTGATCCACTGGGGATCATCGGGTGAAGCTGATGGTGTTCACCTTACAACCAAACCTCTTCTTTCTATTGCAAGAATCGTAGAGACCAGGCTGATGGTATTGTAAAGAAAAACAAAGATCAACATCATTGTTTAAATTAATTGACAGCATTGACTGACTGAACTGGGACCTGTTAACCTTGTCGGTTCAAGTTACTGAGTGTTGAAAAGCAGGGTGCAGGAAGATCAATTGTCCAGTGACATTGATCGTGGCTGTGATCAAAGGGCAGGCTAGCTGTGTGAGTAAATGTAATTGACCTCATCAACCTCTGTGCGTTTCCTGCTGGGGCTGACTGTGGGAAATGTCCAGGATCTGTCAGAGCAATGACCGGGGAGTCCGTTAACACCACTCAAAGTACATTGAAAGCACATTACTTGTTTAAGTTTGTTGGCAGAATCTGCATTCTGATACTTAATTAAAATGAAGGCCATTCAGCTTCAGTGTAAAGTATGAATCAGCGAGCTGCTGTCTGATGATTGAGTGTCTGGGCTTTCATATTCTCACTAAACGCCAACACTCAGTGTTTCAGCTAACAATGTTAGTGTTTCCCATCGATTGGGCTGGCCTGGTGATTACAGACAGTTACCCGTCTGATCCATTGTGCAAAATGAAGTGAAAGAGCATCTAACACTGTCTGTACCAGTGGCCTCAGTGTATAAAGTACCAGCGTGGTGAGATACTGAGTGCTACAGACCGGGGGTATACTGTCTGGTGAGGTACTGAGCACTACAGACCGGGGGTATACTGTCTGGTGAGATACTGAGTGCTACAGACCGGGGGTATACTGTCTGGTGAGGTACTGAGCACTACAGACCGGGGGTATACTGTCTGGTGAGGTACTGAGCACTACAGACCGGGGGTATACTGTCTGGTGAGATACTGAGTGCTACAGACCGGGGGTATACTGTCTGGTGAGGTACTGAGCACTACAGACCGGGGGTATACTGTCTGGTGAGGTACTGAGCACTACAGACCGGGGGTATACTGTCTGGTGAGGTACTGAGCACTACAGGCCGGGGGTATACTGTCTGGTGAGGTACTGAGCACTACAGGCCGGGGGTATACTGTCTGGTGAGGTACTGAGCGCTACAGACTGGGGGTATATTGCCTGGTGAGATACTGAGTGCTACAGACCGGGGGTATACTGCCTGGTGAGATACTGAGTGCTACAGACCGGGGGTATACTGTCTGGTGAGGTACTGAGCGCTACAGACCGGGGGTATACTGTCTGGTGAGATACTGAGTGCTACAGACCAGGGGTATACTGTCTGGTGAGGTACTGAGCACTACAGACCGGGGGTATACTGTCTGGTGAGATACTGAGCGCTACAGACCGGGGGTATACTGTCTGGTGAGGTACTGAGTCTGCTGATCTTGGCTTGGGCAGAAGTTGAGGGGCTATGTTGTCCTGAGCCTCCCTGAGCTCGGGAGCGAAAATGAGCCTGGGGTCCCACTTCTGATCCCTGCCCCATGACTCCAGCCGGGGTGCGCGTCCATGTTGGAGGTCAGATGAGGGCAAGAGTTGGACTTGGTCGTGATGTGCTCCTCCGTATGGTCGAATAGTCTGCTGGCACTCACTGTCCAGACCCTCAGTTAGAGAGTGACTACTGGGGTGAGGTACTGAGGCGCCTCAGCCACAGTCCGAGGCTTCAGGAGAGGAGGGAGAAGCTGTACTGAGGTAAGGCAGTTTGAAAGAATTTTTTTAAAATCTGAATATTTTGACATCCTGTGACATCGTGTCCCAGTCAGCATTAACGATATGTGTGAGTGAGTCACTGTTGTCACTCTCTGTACAAAGCTGGCCATCTCCTGAATGATGGAGCAGGTGTGCTGCTAGGCTGTATGTTTTACTGTTGTGACAGAGTGTCTCGTGAATCATTCATTGGTGTCAGGTACAGGAGCTGCTTTCGCTGTGCGTTGTGTATCAGACCCTTCTGCTGTTCTGGGGGAGGGGGAGTTAGCGCAGCACAAGTCTGCTCATCGAACGTCACACTGCACTCTGGGATAACTGCTGCTAATTGTTGTTTTCTTGTCTGCAGGTGCTCCTGTCGGGGCTAATTGGTGTTGTTTCCTGGAAAAGACCCATCTCCCTTGTGGTAAGTGACAGCAGCAGTGATGTACACCAGGGCAAGTCAGGGTGCGTCTGATCGCATCAGTGCCACTATGGGGAGAGAGAGCGGGCACAGTGATGTCACTTGAGTGATGCCATCAGCATTAGGAAATGGCTTTGTTAATAATACCAGTGTGAGCGGCTCAAGGAAGGTTAAAGCTCTGCTCTTTGATCAGTTGCCTGGGGCTTATACCAAATGGGAAGGGAGATCGGCACAGTCACATATCACAGCTCTTCGCAATTACTTGTGGGAATTAAGAAAATCAGTAAAACCAAGTCTCCTTTCCATGATTCATGTTTCTATTTCCAGATTGTACACAGCGTCTGTGGTTGTTGATTTGCGCTCAGAGACTGAGCTGTGTGTGTGTCCAAGGCTGTACAGAAACATGGTCCCTTACACAGCCTGCTGCTCACAGGCACAGTTACAGGCACAACTTTCAGTGTCCTGTCTTTACTATTCATTCTTGGGATGTGGGCGTCGCTGTCAAGGCCAGCATTTATTGCCCATCCCTAGTTGCCCTTGAGAAGGTGGTGGTGAGCTGCCTTCTTGAACCGCTGCAGTCCGTGTGGTGAAGATACTCCCACAGTGCTGATGGGGAGGGAGTTCCAGGATTTTGACCCAGCGACGATGAAGGAACGGCGATATATTTCCGAGTTAGGATGGTGTGTGACTCGGAAGGGAATTTGGAGGTGCTGGTGTTCCCATGTGCTTGCTGCCCTTGTATTAATACCCTGTATTAATGTAACAGTGTTTCTGGTATTAATATAACATAATATTGAATTAATGACAAAGGATTGGGACTGTGAAAGGCTGTTAGCTGCTCTGTGGCCTCTCTGTATTTGTTTTCCCCTGTCTGTGGTAAGTAGCAATATGTGTACAGTGACTAATAGAATGAGGAACGTGTAGCCTGGAATAGGATCCACATAGATTTACACCTTTTTGTGTGAGTGTTTGTGAATAAATGAGTAAAGCTTTGTCAAATACTTAAATTAAAACCAAAAATTCTGGAAATACATTGCAGGGCAACAGCTTCAGAAAGGGAAAAGACAAGTTATTGATCCGGTATTGATTGTTTGTCAGAGTCTCAACCTGAATTATTAACCCAGCTTTTTATTTCCAGCATTGGCTGCTTCTGTTGTTATTTTCACACATCCACGAACAAGTGTGTAGAAACAGAACATAATTACACTCACATTTAACGACCATCTTATTTTATCATTGATACGCCTCTAGACGCTGCACACAGTGATTACTTTGGATGCAGCCATTGGCGAACAAGCAACAAGAGCTAAGAGCTGTTCTGTATTCCATAAACTCGTGAAGTTACTATAGAAGCACTGATTACAGGCCGTGAATCTGATTTAAACCATGAGCTTTGCCTGATGCCATCAGTAATATCCGTGTTGCTTTGTATGGAATTCAGACGTGAGAAGCTGGACTGAATATGATTTTTTATATTGCATGAGAGTTTCTTCTGACACTTTGAGATTAGCTGGAAATAGACTGCAGGTGACCAGCAATGGAGAGAGGGTAAGGTTAATGTTCTCAGAAGAGAATGAAGTCTGTTGTTTCTCTCATTTTCGCCTTGGTGCTGGGCACAGGGAATTCTCTGTTCTCGGTGTCCAGGGTTGCCATGGGCTACTGGGGATTGAAAAATGAAAGGGCCATTGTCCCTAATGCAGTCAGTCACAGGGAGATCAGTAGCACGAGGCAAGGTGGGAGATTTCAAAAACACGTATATTCAGCAAACAGGGCCAGGCAGCGACCACTGCCCATCCCTCCCATGTGACCAGGGCCAGGCAGGGACCACTGCCCGTCCCTCCCGTGTGACCAGGGCCAGGCAGCGACCACTGCCCATCCCTCCCGTGTGACCAGGGCCAGGCAGCGACCACTGCCCATCCCTCCCGTGTGACCAGTGCCAGGCAGGGACCACTGCCCGTCCCTCCCATGTGACCAGGGCCAGGCAGGGACCACTGCCCGTCCCTCCCGTGTGACCAGGGCCAGGCAGCGACCACTGCCCATCCCTCCCGTGTGACCAGTGCCAGGCAGGGACCACTGCCCATCCCTCCCGTGTGACCAGTGCCAGGCAGGGACCACTGCCCATCCCTCCCGTGTGACCAGGGCCAGGCAGCGACCACTGCCCGTCCCTCCCGTGTGACCAGGGCCAGGCAGCGACCACTGCCCGTCCCTCCCGTGTGACCAGGGCCAGGCAGCGACCACTGTCCGTCCCTCCCGTGTGACCAGGGCCAGGCAGCGACCACTGCCCGTCCCTCCCATGTGACCAGTGCCAGGCAGGGACCACTGCCCGTCCCTCCCATGTGATCAGTGCCAGGCAGGGACCACTGTCCGTCCCTCCCATGTGACCAGTGCCAGGCAGGGACCACTGCCCATCCCTCCCATGTGACCAGTGCCAGGCAGGGACCACTGCCCATCCCTCCAGGCCGAGCCTCAATCTGTGCCAGCAGCCCAGCGACATATATTTCATTGATTGTAATCGGCAGGGGTCAGGGTCGGAGGATGTGGTGGGTAAATGTCCTGCCCTGCTATGTCTATTGTCAATCCATTAGCAAACTTCTTACAAACAAAACCACACAGGAGTGTTTGCCGCGACTGGACTCTTATTTGCTCCAGTGAAAATCTTTTTCCTAGTTTTTCTCCAATCATTCCCCAGTCTCTCTGCCTGCCACAGACTCATGGGATTCTGCTGCAAGGATGCTGACACTTTCTACTATCTTGTCCAAGTGATTGTTCTCCATGTGTGAGCCTCGATAGCGAGTGGTGGAAGGCTGTTTGACTGTGGGGGTATCACAACTGTGCTCAACTGTGTCCTCACATGCACTATCCAGCTGGATAGTGATCAGGTTGCTATTCGCGCGTGATTTCTCCCCTCCCCAGCCCGGGGCACTGGAAATTAGTCCCATCGTAGCCAGAAATTGAGCCTGAAGCAGCACCTCACTCCCGGGAGCAAGCTCCCTGCCCAGGGCACACTGTGAAAGGACAAAGCAATGCTGCACATTCACTAGTCCAAGGGATGTGTAACAGCAACGTTCATCGTTCAGGCTCCGCTAAGTATTTACTAAAACACGGCACGTGCTTGGTTCAATTTCTAATCACACCCAGCGTGTCCACTACACGATCTGTGTCGTGTAACGGAGCATAGACGTGGCGTTCCGCTGCTAAGGCGGAGCTGCGTTTAACCTGCTTGTCCATTAAGGCATGCGGTGGTCTAAATAGGCACATCCTGAGGCTGACCAGAGGCGAGGGTAATTTAGCCTCGCCCTCAGGGCAGTGGCACATGACTCGTCCGTCTGACCCAAACCCGCCTCACTCCCACTGGGCGGGTTAGGTGAAAATCGGGGCTTAATTATTGAGGAGTATCCCTGCAGCTGCTGGGAAATCCCCCATTACTGCCTTTTGGGGAGAAGCCAGGTTACCAAGGATAGAAAAACTAGCCGGAAATGACTGTCTTTCTTTTGCTCTTTTCTAATATTTTCAACATTTGAATTGTGCCAGATGTAAGACTTTGATAGATAGGTAGAGAGATAGAGGGTGATAAAGATATAAAGGCAGATATATATAGAGTTACATGCAGTGTCTGCAATGAGTAGTTGAGATACACACATGGGGAAACGCTCATTCATTCCCTGATCTCAGTTGAGATGGTGTTAGGGGTCTAACAATTGGCCTCAGGAAGGGGCAGGACCCAACCAGGGCTCCTGCTCCGATCCAGTGCCCCTCCCGGAGGTGTGTGGATGTCGGATGAAGACGGGATCAGGCTCGCCTATGATGCCCGCAGCTGCTGAATATCCCGCTGACACTGTCTCGGCGCACACATGAATAATGGGCACTCAGGGTGAGGTACCAGAGCCCCGGGGTGCCTGGTGAACCGGACCCAGCCTGAGTCAGCATAGTCAGAACTGAGTGCAGAAAACGGGCAAAGAAAGAAAGCAGACCGGTAGGTTATCTATGTTCGTACTCGACCGTAATAGTGTTTGTCTGCACAGTTACTCTCCTGGAACACACATCGTCCGTGTATCACTGTCTTCAACTTACTACCAACAGAAGGAGCTTACTCGATCGATCTTTCTCTGGAGAGCCCTGTAATCAGATGCAAACTAACCATCAGGAAACAGGAGGTCACTGGCCGGGAGCTGATGCTGGGTCTTCAGGGAGTGGCCTGAGGGAGATCGCTGCATTTTAAATCACTGGGTTATATTGGGATCAGGCTCCCCCATGGGAAGCTTTGCTGGTGGTGGGCTTTACTACTGGACTAACACTCTAGGGAATGCGAGATCAAATCCCATCAGGGCAGTTTGAAGTCATTTTTTTTTTTTAATCTGTGAATAAGCTGGAATCAGTAAAAGTGGCCATGAAGCTATCAGATTGTCGTAAAAGCCCAACTGGTTCACTAATGTCCTTTAGGGAAGGGAATCTGCCGTCCTTACCCCATCCTTATACGTGACTCCAGACACACACCAACGTGGTTGACGCTTAACTGCCCTATGAAGTGGCCTAGCAAGACACTCGCTGTGGGAGCACCTTCATACACGGACTGCAGCAGCTCAAGAAGAAGGCCCACCACCACCTTCTCACGGCAGCTAGGGATGGGCAATAAATGCCGGCCTTGCCAGCGACGCCCACACCCTGAGAATTATTTTTTTTAATTACTATTTATTCCTACACCCTGCATTAAATCTGTAGCAGTGTGTACAATTACTATCACTTAAAGGAGACGCTGTTCAATTGCTGGAACAGGGAGGTGTCTGGGTATGGGCAAGCCTGATCTGAACCTGACTATTAAAGGATTTATACTTTGAAATTTAGGCACCACAGCCTTTAGACTTTGCAGCGATTTTTCGTGTGTGTTTTTCTTGTCTTTTTGCCAAGTCTGTATTTTTTTTGTCAGCCTTCCCGTTTCTGCTCTTCACCTCTCCTGAAGGAGCTGGGGCAGGGACTGGTGCCTTGAGATGGTGCCTATTCTTTTTGTAGGTGCCTTAACAGTGAGTGTCAACAAGTCATTTGGTGGTAGACGGCATCATCACAATACACCCCGAGCCTGTCGTCACCGGAAGTCCACAGTTTCCAGTTACATTCACTGCAAAGTGATCAGGAGCAGGGAATGTGGACACTGATCGGGAGCAGGGAATGTGGACGGTGATCGGGAGCAGGGAATGTGGACGGTGATCGGGAGCAGGGAATGTGGACGGTGATCGGGACCAGGGCATGTGGACGGTGATCGGGACCAGGGCATGTGGATGTTTATCAGGAGTAGGGAATGTGGACGGTGATCAGGAGCCGGAAATGTGGACAGTGATCGGGAGCCAGGAATGTGGACAATGATTGGGAGCCGGGAACGGTGATCGGGAGCAGGGAATGCGGACGGTGATCGGGAGCCAGGAATGTGGACAGTGATCGGGAGCAGGGAATGCGGACAGTGATCGGGAGCCGGGAACGGTGATCGGGAGCAGGGAACGCGGACGGTGATCGGGAGCCGGGAACGCGGACAGTGATCGGGAGCCGGGGTCGCGGACGGTGATCGGGAACGCGGACGGTGATCGGGAATGCGGACGGTGATCGGGAGCCGGGATTGCGGACGGTGATCGGGAGCCGGGATTGCGGACGGTGATCGGGTGCAGGGAACGCGGACGGTGATCGGGAGCCGGGAACGCGGATGGTGATCAGGCGTCCAAGCCCTGCAGCAGCAATCTTCGCCCCCTGCCCAAGGTGCAGCACGGGCAGGAATCCGGCCATGATCATTTAACATAGCTTGAGCCCACAGTGTCAGTGGGGGCCCATCCCAGAGTTTGCCCTGCTCCACCATCTTCAGTCCGACTTTCTGCCAAAGTGAAACACCCCGGCTACAGTTTCTGGAGTCTGATTAACTGGTATGACCGTGCCAGGATCGAGCCGCGGTATGTGCTAATCTCAGCCTGTGTGGCAGAGAGAGTTCTACACTGGAGTTCCGTACCCCTGGGTGAGGAGGGGAATCAGCAGCCGTTGGTGCTCCATGAATCGCTCCGAGTTATCGGCAGCTGTGCTGGTTCCTTCCTGTGAATGGCAGCCTGACTATTAATTGCAGACATTCTCCACTCACCTCTCACCCTTTGTGTGTCACTCATACCAAAATACATCATCAGAATATGTAGGAAGGACAGCTAATTATGGGGATGAAGGAATCTCGTCAGTCAGCTGGGAATTCTGGTGTGTTCACATAATAATCAGTTATGTCGCGACAGTGGATCTAATGAACTGCAGCAGCCTCTGACCGAGTCTTACTGAAGCTGTTCCAGGGTGGAAAGGCTAATGAGCTGCAGCGGCGAAGTACTCACACATTAACACGTAGTCACAGACAGTGTGTGTTTAGACAAGCATGCCAACAAGCGGGTAAATTTATCTAATCCCAGATTTGCTCAGCACCTTTTCTTTCCAAACATCGCAGAGTGCTTCAGACAGGGAATTGCTCTGAAGTGCAGTGAATGTTGCGATGTAAACAGAAACTGTAGCCATTCTGCGCATAATAACAGTGAAATGAATGCCCAGGTAATCTGTTTTTGCTGGTGTGGGTTAAGGAAGGAATGTTGGCCAGGACACTGGTGGAGCTCCCTGCTCCGCCTCGATTAATGTCACGGAACCATTAATATCCACCTGGAGGGAGACAGGCCTCGGGTTAACATCTCGGCAAGAGATTGCCCCTCCGAAAGTGCAGCACTCCCTCAGCACCGCAGCACTCCCTCAGCACCGCACTACAGCACTCCCTCAGCACCGCACTGCAGCACTCCCTCAGCACCGCACTGCAGCACTCCCTCAGCACCGCACTACTGCACTACAGCACTCCCTCAGCACTACACTGGCGCACTCCCTCAGCACTGCACTGGCGCACTCCCTCAGCGCTGCACTGCAGCACTCCCTCAGCGCCGCACTGCAGCACTCTCTCAGCGCCGCACTGCAGCACTCCCTCAGCGCCGCACTGCAGCACTCCCTCAGCGCCGCACTGCAGCACTCCCTCAGCGCCGCACTGCAGCACTCCCTCAGCGCCGCACTGCAGCACTCCCTCAGCGCCGCACTGCAGCACTCCTCAGCGCCGCACTGCAGCACTCCCTCAGCGCCGCACTGCAGCACTCCCTCAGCGCCGCACTGCAGCACTCCCTCAGTGCAGCACTCCCTCAGCGCCGCACTGCAGCACTCCCTCAGCGCCGCACTGCAGCACTCCCTCAGCGCCGCACTGCAGCACTCCCTCAGCGCCGCACTGCAGCACTCCCTCAGCGCCGCACTGCAGCACTCCCTCAGCGCCGCACTGCAGCACTCCCTCAGCGCCGCACTGATCAGCGCCGCTCTGCAGCACTCCCTCAGCGCCGCTCTGCAGCACTCCCTCAGCACCGCACTACTGCACTACAGCACTCCCTCAGCACTACACTGGCGCACTCCCTCAGCACTGCACTGGCGCACTCCCTCAGCGCCGCACTGCAGCACTCCCTCAGCGCCGCACTGCAGCACTCTCTCAGCGCCGCACTGCAGCACTCCCTCAGCGCCGCACTGCAGCACTCCCTCAGCGCCGCACTGCAGCACTCCCTCAGCGCCGCACTGCAGCACTCCCTCAGCGCCGCACTGCAGCACTCCCTCAGCGCCGCACTGCAGCACTCCCTCAGCGCCGCACTGCAGCACTCCCTCAGCGCCGCACTGCAGCACTCCCTCAGCGCCGCACTGCAGCACTCCCTCAGCGCCGCACTGCAGCACACCCTCAGCGCCGCACTGCAGCACTCCCTCAGCGCCGCACTGCAGCACTCCCTCAGCGCCGCACTGCAGCACTCCCTCAGCGCCGCACTGCAGCACTCCCTCAGCGCCGCACTGGTGCACTCCCTCAGCGCCGCACTACAGCACTCCCTCAGCGCCGCACTGGCGCACTCCCTCAGCGCCGCACTGCAGCACTCCCTCAGCGCAGCACTCCCTCAGCGCCGCACTGCAGCACTCCCTCAGCGCCGCACTGCAGCACTCCCTCAGCGCCGCACTGCAGCACTCCCTCAGCGCCGCACTGCAGCACTCCCTCAGCGCCGCACTGCAGCACTCCCTCAGCGCCGCACTGGTGCACTCCCTCAGCGCCGCTCTGCAGCACTCCCTCAGCGCCGCTCTGCAGCACTCCCTCAGCGCCGCACTGCAGCACTTCCATACTCCCTCAGCACTACACTGGAGCATCAGTTGAGATTGTCTGTTGAGGTCCTGCAGTGGGACTCACCCTCAAGGACTGTGCAGAATGATTGTTGTGGTGAATGAATGTTCTATGAAAATGATTTGACATTCGATTAAAGAAGCAGGATCTGTTTCAAAAGAACAAAAATCAAAAATGCATCTTTTTCATTGTCTCAGTAAATGTGTGAGCGTGGGACAAGAGGACAAAGTACAAAGTGCACAGCCTTCAGCAAGGTCCAAGATCAGTGAATACATTTCTCCCCCACAGGATGCTGGATATATGGAACAAACTTCTAGAGAAGGAACTTGATTCAGGGTGGGTTGGCACCATTAAAAAGGATCGAGTTTGATATATGCTGACGATTGAGCATTGTACAGATATTTAACAACGCTGCTTGATTTTTTGAAGGGAGGAAGTAAGGTTGGGATTCAGCAGGAAGTGTGGGAGGGAAGACTACGATGGATTAATCAGATGGATCTGGATGGAGTGGAACTGAATGGCGTTTCTCACTGCACATTCTATGTTATTTAATTTGGTTTGAGCTCCAGTGGGGAAGCTGCCTCAATGGCTTGGCTGGGGGTTTACGATCACTGTGTAGGACTCAACTCACAGCCTCCCACTGTGTGTAGCAGCATGTCGGCGTGTAACCACACTGTAACAGGGCTCACTAACCCTGCACCTTATACAATCCCAGGCCCAAGGCATTGCAACATGTGCCATTGAGTGACCAGATGGTGCCATTGAGTGTCGAGACCTGCAGAGTGGGTCCGCCGTTCTCACAGAGAGCAGAATCTTGGTCAAGTTGCAGCCGCTGCCTCCCAAATGGGTGTGAATTTCTCCGGGTGCAAACAGTTTAATGTTGTAATTTCTGCCCACAGATTACCTTCTTCATGCTGCTCTCGGCCGTGTGCGTGATGCTGAATCTGGCTGGATCCATCCTTTCCTGTCAGAACGCTCAGATGGTGACCTCCCTGGAAGAATGCCAGCTGGTACGTCAGAGCCCATTCTACATTGGCATCTGGGACTCGGGCTGGGTTTGGGGGTCAGGTTAATAGTAAACTTTACTACCTTACCATGTATTGGTGGCACCGGCTGATGGTTCCATGGGCACCGGGTGAACTTTGGTAACTCGCCAAGATGGCCGTTCTTTATTCTGAAACTCAATACAGATTATGACGGGACTGGAATCGGAGGCAACTCAAACTACAGAATGAGTTGGACAGAATATGTAACTGGGCTGGAAGATGGCAGATGAAATTTACCACAGACGAAAGAGCTGTGGAAACTGTAATTCCATGTGTTGTAGCTGCTCCCTCTGATGGCTGTGTTTTGTTTGGCAGTATAAGTTTGACAGTGATGGGGTCTGCGTTTGCTGTGAGGTCCAGGAGCAGGCAACGGGCTGCAGCACCTTCAGTGAAACACTGAAACTCAACCCAGTGCGAGAGTGTAGCACAGTGCGTCTGGCTTTAAAGGTAAAACTCTGCTGAACCCGCCACTGGACACTGACCCCGCCACTGGACACTGACCCTGCCACTGGACACTGAACCCACCACTGGACACTGAACCCACCACTGGACACTGAACCCAACTCTGGACACTGACCCCAACACTGGACACTGAACCCGCCACTGGACACTGAACCCACCACTGGACACTGAACCCACCACTGGACACTGACCCCAACTCTGGACACTGACCCCACCACTGGACACTGACCCCACCACTGGACACTGGACCCACCACTGGACACTGACCCACCACTGGATACTGAACCCACCACTGGACACTGGACCCAACTCTGGACACTGGACCCAACTCTGGACACTGAACCCGCCACTGGCCGATGTGGGTTCACACAAAAACATTTGGAAACCTCACCCTGTATCCTTCGACCGTTTCCCCGGGGTCTCAGTTAGACATTGTGGTTCTTTATTAAGAACTGGGTGAGCAGTGATGGTTATTTAGGGCCAGTGGGCCATTAAATATGTTTAAGCTGAGCTGTGCCTGCTGTTTTGTGCAGAGCTTTACATCCTGGCACCTCTCTCCACAGGATCTTTTATTCAGCATCTGTGCACTGAACGTCATCTCTACCATTGTATGTGCCCTGGCTACCGCGATGTGCTGTATGCAGATGGTCACAGCTGATATTATGCAGATGGTAAGTGTCTGTTCAATAATGGAGAGGCAGCATTTCTAACGAGCTTGTGTGTACAGCTCCGTCTGTATACTATCCCCGCAGGAGTTGCCTCTTTATTGCCTTGCTGCGATCCATTGTATATAAATGAGTGTGCACACAGGGTCCTCGGGTCCACTCACTGCGCACCTAATGCACCTCCTGCAGCTCAAATTCTTTTTCCAGTTCAGAATCCCCAGCGCAGCCCCAGTGAAGGTTTTGAGGGATGGGGTGTGTGGAAGATTGAGGGAGGTGAGGAGTTACATAGTTTTTGGGAGGTAAAGAATGAGTTCGAGTAGGAGACAGTAGGATGACTTCTGTTTTGACGCAATCCACTCATAGAACTCGATCTACAATACCAGGAACTCTCCTCATTTCTGGGCAGATTCATCAGCTCTTTTAGTGGTGATTTTGGGGCTGGTTAGCTGGAAAGGATGTGATGGATAGAAGTGGCCTGAAGGAAGGCGAGCCCTTTAACTCGATAGCAAAATACTGCGGATGCTGGAAATCCGAAATAACAACAGAAAACGCTGGAAAAACTCAGCAGGCGAGGCAGCATCCGTGGAGAGAGAAAGAGAGTTAACGTTTCAGGTCGATGACCTTTCATCAGAACTGGGAAGAGCCGGAAATCAAATAGATTTAAGGCCAGGGTAAAGCTGGGAAAAGGGGGAGGGGATAAAGGAACAAAAGGAGAGATGAAGAGACATTAAGAGATATGCAAGGCTAGAGGTGGTGTTAATGTGACAGATTAAGGCTGAATGAAGTGTGAAATCCACTGGCAGAATGAAGGACAGCTGCCAGCTTCTAGGAGGAAAAAAAAGGTGGGGGGGGACAAATAAAAGGGTGGATAAAATAAAATATAAATGTGATTGGAGCTGAGGTTATGATCTAAAATTGTTGAACTCGATATTGAGTCCAGAGGGCTGTAGCGTGCCTAAACGAAAGATGAGGTGCTGTTCCTCGAGCTTACGCTGAGCTTCCGTGAAACAGTGTAATAGGCCGAGGACGGTGAGGTCAGAGTGGGAGTGAAGCGGTGAATTAAAGTGACAGGCCACCGGGAGCTCGGGGTCCCCCTTACGGACTGAACGGAGGTGTTCCGCAAAGCGGTCACCCAATCTGCGTTTGGTCTCCCCAATGTAGAGGAGTCCACATCGTGAGCAGCGAATACAGTATACTAAATTGCAGGAAATACAAGTAAATCGCTGTTTCACCTGGAAGGGGTGTTTGGGGCCCTGGACAGTGGGAAGAGGGGAGGTATAAGGGCATGTGTTGCATCTCCTGCGCGTGCACGGGAAGGTGCCGGGCGAAGGGGAAGGGGTGCTGGGGGTGGTAGAGGAGTGGACTAGGGTGTCGCGGAGGGAGCGGTCCCTACGGAATGCTGAAAGGGGAGGTGAGGGGAAGATGTGTTTGGTGGTGGGATCACGCTGGAGGTGGCGGAAATGGCGGAGGATGATCCGTTGAATGTGGAGGCTGGTGGGGTGAAAGGTGAGGACAAGGGGAACCCTATCGTGGTTCCGGGAGGGAGGGGCAGGGGTGAGGGCAGATGTGCGGGAGATAGAACGGACACGGTCGAGGGCCGTGTCGACCACGGTAGAGGGGAATCCTCGGTTGAGGAAAAAGGAAGACATGTCGGAAGCACTGGTATGGAAGGTGGCATCATCAGAGCAGATGCGGCGGAGACGGAGAAACTGGGAGAATGGAATAGAGTCCTTACAGGAGGCGGGGTGGGAGGAAGTGTAGTCCAGGTAGCTGTGGGAGTCGGTGGGCTTGTAGTGAATGTTAGTCAATAACCTATCCCCAGAGATGGAGATGGAGAAGTCGAGGAAGGGAAGGGAAGAGTCGGAGATGGACCATGTGAAGAGCCCTTTAACTCAGTCAGCTGGGAATTACAGCCAGATGCTGTGGCTTTTGTGAAGTGTGTAAGTGACGCCCAGCTATCTGAAGTTACTGAGCAGGCCCCAGTCCCCCACCTCCCCCCCACTCCTTGCTGGTCTAAACTCTTTTAACATTGTTATTAAAAGTGTCAGCCTTAGCTCAGTGGGTAGCGTTCTCACCCCTAAGTCAGAAGGTTGTAGGTTCAAGTCCCACTCCAGAGTCTTGAGTGCATAAACTAGGCTGACACTCCAGTGCAGTACTGAGGGAGCGCCGCACTGTCGGAGGGGCAGTACTGAGGGAGCGCCGCACTGTCGGAGGGGCAGTACTGAGGGAGCGCTGCACTGTCGGAGGGGCAGTACTGAGAGAGTGCTGCACTGTCGGAGGGGCAGTACTGAGGGAGCGCCGCACTGTCGGAGGGGCAGTACTGAGGGAGCGCTGCACTGTCGGAGGGGCAGTACTGAGGGAGCGCCGCACTGTCGGAGGGGCAGTACTGAGGGAGCGCTGCACTGTCGGAGGGGCAGTACTGAGGGAGCGCTGCACTGTCGGAGGGGCAGTACTGAGGGAGCGCTGCACTGTCAGAGGGGCAGTACTGAGGGAGCGCTGCACTGTCGGCGAGGCAGTACTGAGGGAGTGCTGCACTGTCGGAGGGGCAGTACTGAGGGAGCGTTGCACTGTCGGAGGGGCAGTACTGAGGGAGCGCTGCACTGTCGGGAGGGACAGCACTGAGGGAACGCTGCACTGTCGGAGGGGCAGTACTGAGGGAGCGCTGCACTGTCGGCGAGGCAGTACTGAGGGAGTGCTGCACTGTCGGAGGGGCAGTACTGAGGGAGCGTTGCACTGTCGGAGGGGCAGTACTGAGGGAGCGCTGCACTGTCGGGAGGGACAGCACTGAGGGAACGCTGCACTGTCAGGACAGTACTGAGGGAACGCTGCACTGTCAGGAGGGACAGTACTGAGGGAGCGCTGCACTGTCGGGAGGGACAGTACTGAGGGAACGCTGCACTGTCGGGAGGGACAGTACTGAGGGAACGCTGCACTGTCGGAGGGGCAGTACTGAGGGAGCGCTGCACTGTCGGAGGTGGCGTCTTTCAGATGAGACCTTCAACTGAGGCCCTGTCTGCCCTTTCGGATGGATGTAAAACATCCCATGGTGCAATTAGAAGAAGAGCAGGGGAGTTATCCCTGACCAAAATTTCTCCCTCAATCAGCACCAGATCTTGTAATACTGATTCTGGCCAAGGCCCATGACTATGTAATAGTGACTGCTCTCCGAAACTAATCCGTTGGCTGTGAAGTGCTTTGAAAGGCGCTATTCAATAAGTTATTTATTTTATTTAAACTGTCACGTCTCCATTTAATATTAATGCCTCCCTGTGATGTAATTTAAAACAATATTGTAAATAGTTTTTTCCCCAATTTTTCTCCCTCCTTTCCTGAAGACACTGACTCTTGTTGAGGTACGAACCTAACCTCTAACCCTAACCTCAACCCCAACCTCTGTCCCAGTGAGCACTCACTGGGGTATTGCTGAGCCTGGCCCTTTCCTGATCCGCAGGGCTGAGCTGCTCACTGTCGAAACCAACTGAGTCCCTGGAGAGCTTGCTGGGTGAAACGGCTCAGTGTGTAAATGCCACACCCGAGCTCCATCCCAGTCTGAGCCTGACCACTAGCTGGTCGTAGGGAGAGAATGATTGGCCTGGGATTCTTGGTCCTGAGGCTCTCGGTGAGACGTGTGTGTGGATAGTGAGTGATCAGGCTCTCTGATGCCTCTGTAGTGGAATAGCCTGTTGACATGCACATGTGAAGAATGGATATTTGACCCGTGGAACTGCACTGCAGTAAGAGGCAGTGTCCTGGAGAGGACAGTTTCAGATGTTTGCACTTGAATCTGTTCAACCAGTCTTGCACTTCCAATATCCTAAATCATACTGTGATGCCTCCACTCCAAATAAGTTTCATATATGTGGCTTTAATCAGTAAACTTTCACATCTGTGTAACATGACACTCAGTGTTTTATTACATGTCTCGTATAGGTTTTATTTAGTTTAATCAAGTGTGAGTCACAAGCCAGACACAATTACACATTTAGCTCATGTTTAACCACACATCACACCCACACACATGCCCGCCCGCACACTACCACACCCACACACACCACACACTGACCCACACACATCACACACCCGCCCACACACACACACCCACAGACACACACTGACCCACACACATCACACACACACACACCACACACTGACCCACCCACACACACACCCACCCACACACCCACACACACTGACTCACACACACACACCACACACTGACCCACCCACACACACACACCCACACACACACCCACACACACTGACCCACACACATCACACACACACCCACCCACACACACACACACACACCCCACACACATCTCACACACACCCACACACACCCACACACACTGACCCACACACATCACACACACACACACCCCACACACATCTCACACACACCCACAGACACACACACACACTGACCCACACACATCACACACCCACCCACACACCCACCCACACACACACACACACACACACACACACACACACCCCACACACTCACACCACACACCACACACACTCACACACACACCACACACCACACACCCCACACACTGACCCACACACCCCACACCCCCACACACACACACACACACCCCACACACTGACCCACACACACCATACACCCACACACACACCCCACACACATCACACCCACACACATGCCCGCCCGCACACTACCACACCCACACACCACACACTGACCCACACACATCACACACCCACCCGCACACACACACCCAGACACACACACACTGACACACACACACACACACACCCCACACACATCACACACATCCACGCACTGACCCACACAAACCACCCACACACGCCCACCCGCTCACTACCACGCTCACACACACCCACACACACACTGACCCCCCCACACACACACTGACCCACACACCCACACAAACCACATTTACACACCCACCCACACACACACACACACCCACCTACACAAACCACACACACACACACACACACACACACACTGACCCACACAGATCACACTCACATCACACGCACCCACCCACACATCACACACACACCCCACAGACACACGCCCACCTCCCCACACACACACCACACACTGATCCACTCATCACACTCGCGCACACACACCACACCCACACACTACCACACTCACACTCACCTCACGCCCACACTCGCCCACACTCTCTCACACCTCACAGACACACGCCCACACTCACACCCACACACATCACAAAAAAATGGAACTTGAAGTGTCTACCACAATCGGGAATAATACGGTAACACTCACCACGATGCACTCAAATCTCTCAACCTGTCCCCGTTTCCTGTTGTGGACAGGCAGACGGAGATTTGATTCCTTATCTTCAAGAATTGGTTTGGAATTGTCAAATTGCTGCTGGGAAACCTCAGACCCTGTGAATTCTGCTCAGGATCAGCTTCACATCTTTCTGCTGTACACGGTTTTGTGGAGAGTGATATCTGTGTGGGTGTTGGATGTAATCAGTGTTAGCTGCAGAGTGCAGCAGTGAATGACAGGTTCTGTAATATATCATCATAGGGAAACTGCTCTCATATAATTTCAATCCCAAACCTGTCACTCTGGGAGACAGCTCTGTCATTTTCCATTATTGTGTTGCTCATGTAACCTTCCTGACAGCTTATTCCACAGAGACTGAGAGCTCCAAACCCTGAGTGCGTGTCACCCCATGGTACAGTCCTGCAGCAGCCGCTGGATTTTGACGAGTTCATCCCTCCTATACCTCCTCCTCCGTACTATCCTCCAGAGTACACCTGTACCCCGGGAGTCGAGGCCCAGAGGTGAGTCCCTCTTCACTTTACCTGTCCCTTATTCTCCCAGCTGCAGCTCTCCTTACGTTTCCAGTTTTCTCTCCTGTCCTGAAGGTGCTGGCTCTTGCTGGGATCCAGCTCCACAGGCACAGACAGTGAGTATCAGCAGGCTATTTAACTGTGTCGGCATCACGACTGATCCTGGTCCAGTGGCTACAGGGGTGCACTTTAGAGCAGGAGTCACTGGGATAATGATCAGCACAAGTAACCCTGACTGATTTTTCTACCTCAAAGATCAATTGTTTTTTTTATTCATGCTCAGGATGTGGGCGTCGCTGGCAAGGCCGGCATTTATTGCCCATCCCTAAACTGAGCGGCTCGCTAGGCCACTTTAGAGGGAAGTTAAGCGTCAACCACGTTGGTGTGGGGCTGGAGTCACCTATAAGCCCAGACCGGGTAAGGACAGCAGGTTTCCATTCGTGAACCAGTTGGGTTTTTACAGTAATCCAATAGCTTCATGGTCTCATGCCCACTACCCCCACCCTCAACGACTGACTCCCAGTGTCCCAGTTAATCAACTTCAAAGTGAATTTTCTCCACTTCAAATTCCTCCAGGGCTGGCTCCAGCCCTACATCCTTGACTGCACCCCTTCGCCCGTCCGACTCTCAATTACTGCCATTCCCCCTGCTCCACCAGCACAAGCCCATTTTTCAGTCACCATGTCTCTGGAATTCTTTCCTAAATCCCCTCACTTTTTTCTACTGCCCATCTCGGCATCATCCCCAGTAAGTTCCTTCATGTCCAGCACCGTGTCCCCATCAGCCTCTGGTGAGGTCTGTGAGGCGCTGTGTGACGTGAGGAGTGTGATAGAATGCAGGTCGTCATTGGCTCACAACATTTACTGTTATTTTTCAGAGGTCTGCGCCTGGACTTCCCTCACTTGCCTTTCAGTGCCATGTACAGTGTGGCCATTAACAGCCCCGGCTCCCTCTACCCTGCAGAGCTGCCTCCCCCGTATGAGGCTGTGGTCGGACAAACGTCTACTAGTCAGGTGAGAGTGAAGCACGAGGCTGGGCTGTGTTATTGCTGTGATATTAAACCATCTTTCACCAGCCTGCAGCATAAGCTGAAATGGGCCAGCCCGAGGAGCTGCCCAAACTCTTAGTTACAGTAATCCTGATTAAAGGATAACACTCCCTGCTGAGCTGGTTATCCACATAAAGATTTAATGAGGTTTTCTGTTCCTGATTCTCTCCAATCCTGAGGGTGCACACTCATGCTGGGGAACAGGTCCACGAGCACCGGGTTCCACGGGCGCTGGGTTCCACGGGCACCGGCCTCCCTCTGGTACCTCACCCAAATGCCCATTGTTCATATGTCAGCAGGACATTCAGCCATGGGGGCATCACAGCTGAGCCAATCCTGTCCCCATCTGACAACCACACACAGGCGCACTTCCCAGGAGTCGGTGGACAGCGATCAGGAGCAGGAACCCCGGCTGATCCTCCTCCCTAACCCAATGACTGGAATGCCAAAGTTGCAGAAAGCAGTTCCCTGGGTCAGTGCTGAGAGAGGTTGAGTGGGCTGGATATTGGAATGTAAGTGACTTGTAACAAAGGCCGTTCAGTGCAGGAAAGGTCTTCAGTGTATCTGAAATGTTGTGACATTCTGTAAACATGTGTTAATATTGAATAATATCCCAATAAGAATGTGCTGATGCATCTGTAGCCGAGTTGTGTGGCTCCCTTGTTTCTGACTGAACGTTCCTGCTTTCAGAGAGATGCACATGTCACAGACATTCAAGAATTAAAGGTTTTCTTACTTTGTGCACCCAGTCCTGCTGACTCACTTCACCTCCCTCGAGCTTAAAGCTATGGAATAACATGATATAAATTAATGAGTGCTGAAAATGTATTGGTCCTGCTGCACTCCAGAATCTTGTCTATAACTCACTGTCCCACTAACTCTCCTATATTCAACAGGAGAGTCACCACTATTCCCACCCGTTTAGATTGTGCCTTTATTTCAGGTTAAATCGGTGCATTTATTTCAGGTTAGTTTGCAGTAGAACATTAAAAAAATCAGGCGAAGATTGCGGAGGTGAAGTTATCCCAGCATCCCTAGACACAGCGAAAGTCCTGTATTAAAACTATAAGCTTTATGAATTTCACTGTGTAGCTGAAGTGGTCCCTTGGTTTGCCTGGCTGTCCAGCCAGAGAAATCAGGAGAAGATGTCTGCAGACCCTACAACTGAAAGAGGAGACAGAGAGAGAGAATTAATTTGAGTCAGGCACAGATTGCTGCTTCTAGCCATGTCTGTATTTTTGGCCCGAGGAGACATGTCAGGGTTGAAACCCTCTCACTAGGAACGGGTTGCTGTTGTCACTTTGTCCCTATCTCTGTATTTACAGCATCCACACTTACTGACCAATTAGAAAATGGGGGAGCAGCTCCTTCGATGGCCCGGTGGGTGAGGGACAGGATCAGGTTGCGCACCCCCACATTTCAATAACCTTACTACACTCTCTGAACACGAGCACTGCCGCCTGCTGAGCTTTGAGCTGATCTACAGGGTGAAGACCAGTTGTGACTCGGGCCTTGTTTGATGTCAGCCCTTTTTAAATTTTACTCCGACTTTTCAGAGCTAAGGTTTAGTGCTTTGTAAAAATGCTGAGTTCAGTATCTTCACTGAGCAGAGCGAGCACCTTCCTTTAGTAGCCCAACAGGTGGAAGAGCGCCGACTGGACGCCCATACAGAAGAGACCTGTAAGAACAAGATGTCCATGTGGTGGTCAGTCCTGGTGTGAGCAGGTGTGGGGAGGGTTAGTGCCACAGCACCACGAGCACTTCGCTTACTGAGTGCTCAGGACAGGTCACGCAGCAATGGCGGTGCTCTGGAGTTGTACCTACCCGATTCGCTGAATCGCCGCACCCTCCTATCTCCAGGCTGGGATAGTGAGGGCCAGGTGTAGCGAGGGCCAGGTGTGGCAGGTGTAGCAGGGCTCCTGCTGAAATCCCACGCCAGAGCTAAGAATGCCGACAGCTGCTTTTTAACATTTTCTCTTCTCCCCACCCCCCCCACTCCCGACTGGGGAAAGGTTTCATGGGCACCGGCTGCTCTCATTCTATGCGTGTGAGTCTAGACAGTGAATGTTGGCAGGCTATCCGGTTTTGAGAGGCAGCACAGCGAGCCTGACCCGTGACTGAAGCGTGTGGGTGCGACTCTGCTGTCCCTGAGTGATAAGAGACCGCCTGGGGCAAAGCGTCAAATGGAAAAAGATGTTGATTTTTCGGGGTTGGTGATCGATGGTATTTAGGGGGAGAAGGAGGAGAGCTTGTGGTGACAGAGATAGCATTATGGCATATTTCCCGGAGCCTCTCTGCACTGTGTGTTTACAAACTCCTCCCTCCAACGTGGCAATCTCGCTTGAGTATGAGCTGCCTCTCCTTTGAACGGGGCTGAATTCCAGGCGGCAATGAGTGGGTCAGTCGGTATTGGCTATTTTGTCGTGTGGTGAAGCGCTCAGTGCTCGGGGACTCAACACTTGCGTTTCATCATTTAGGTGAGCACGCTGGATCGCCAGAGCTTGGAGGCTTCGCAGAACTCCAACTCCAGTCTGTGCGAGAGGAATATATCGGCTGCCTTCAGTACACAAGGTATGAGGGCTGAGGACAGTCCGGTTAGTCCATGCTGCAGGTGCGAGTGATCTAAAGTGTGGCTATTTGGCTCGGAAGCAGCTCCAAAGTGTGGAGATTGACCAGGCCACATTGTACACAGCTGGGCGGAGGGACAGTGTGAAGAGTTGGAGAAATCAAAGGCAATTGGGATTTGGAGCACGACTGGAGCAGATATAACCCACGGCGCAAACATAATGTTTACACCAAAGGTTAACTAGTATGTCAGTAGAGTTTCTCGAGCAGTTATTTTATATCCTGTTCCCGGAGAGTTCCGTGTTGTGTTTGTCCTCGTCCCATAGCTCGGAGGTGACGGAACTCATCGGGCGGTTCCGAGAGTCCCAGTGCCAGCTCCCAGCTCCCAGCCCTGGAATGTGCTGTTAGCCTCAGTGCCCCAGACCAGTGAGGAGACCATCAACAGTGAGGAGACTGTCAGCCAGGGTTCCTGCTCCTGATTACTGTCTGGCGATACTCTGTGTGGATCAGGCGCGGCTGCCCGCAGTCACACCGGACAAATGGCCACGTGCGAGGTGCCCAAGGGTGGTCAGTGCGCGGGTCAGCGGGTCAGGAGGGAGTGGGCATTCTTTCTCAGCATGTTTCGAGGTTTAAGTGTTTAAATATTCTGTTCCCCTTCGCAGTGTCTGTGGACAATGGCTCACTGATGGTGTCTGAAGCTGCTGATGGCCCAGATCACAGCTGCTCATCAGGAGACTGCTGCTCACTCGAAGTTCAGGAATCTGTGCGCTCGGCAGATGTTTCCCCGTACAGTACCATACCCACCGCTGCCACAGACCATGGGTGCACCAGTTCGGAGGCCGATGTCTGGTGGAGTCACAGGACCTACTCCGAGAGCTCCCGTGAGGAGGGGAGCAGTTCACCAGTTCCATCGCAGGGGTCTGTGGACTGGCGAGAGCACAGACTGTCCGAGAGTCCGGCACTGAGTGCCAGCACAGTGGGAAGAAAGCCCCAAACACCAGCCCAAGGACAGTCAGCCTCTTCATCACTCAAACAAATCAAAATGTGCTGTGGTGTCTTCCGGCAGTCGCCCTCACAGCCTCCGTCTGCCAATGTGTCTGACAGAGCCAGGCAGCCAACTCGAAGAAAGAGTGGCGGGAACAGAATAATCCGCTCTAGCAGCGATCCTGCCGCCTGCACTTCAACAGAAGGTGAGCATCCGGGTTTCAAAAAGTGACTTTGTGGGAGAGTTTTGTGATTTGCAGTTTAACTCCAATCCCATTTCCAGGTGATTGAACCAGAGCTCCACACACAACCACATTCCCATAACAGTTATTGATGTTTTATGGTAATCGCCGAATACGCCTACTATTCCTGCTGATTATTGTAGTGATGAGGCAAAATCAAACCTGCACCGAGTGCCTCTCCACACTCTGTGAAAATCCCCCCTTCCTGCTCCCATTAACCTGCACCGAATGCAACAAAGGAACAGGAGGCCATTCAGCCCCTCGAACCTGTTCCGCCATTCAATCAGATCATGGCTCATCTGTATCTTAACTACATCTATCCGCCTTGGTTCCGTATCCCTTAATACACGGTGGCATAGTGGTTAGCACTGTTGCCTCACAGCGCCAGGGACCCGGGTTCGAATCCGGCCTCGGGTGACTGTCTGTGTGGAGTTTGCACATTCTCCCCGTGTCTGCGTGGGTTTCCTCCGGGTGCTCCGGTTTCCTCCCACAGTCCAAAGATGTGCAGGTTAGGTTGATTTGGCTATGATAAATTGACCCTTAGTGTTAGGGGGATTAAATACGTGGGGTTACGGGGATAGTGTGGGATATGTGTCGGTGCAGGCTCGATGGGCCTGAAATGGCCTCTATCTGCATTGTGGGGATTCTGTGATTCTGTGAATACACTAACCCAACAAAAAACTATCAATCTCAATTCTGAAAGCTCCAATTGACCCCCAACCTCAACAGCTTTTTTGGGGTAGGGAGTTCCAGATTTCCACTACTCATTGTGTGCAGAAGTGCTTCCTGACATCACCCCCAGAATGGCCGAGCTCTAATTTTAAGGTTATTCCCCCTTGTTTTGGACTTCAGCCACCGGAGGAAATAGTTTCTCTCTATCCACCCTATCAAATCCTTTAATCATCTCAAATACCTCGATCAGATGGATATAAAAATGGCCACTGACTCACAATCACCCGTCTTTCACTATCGCACAAAGTCACGATCAACCCCACCATAACCCCACTCACCCCTCATCATAACTTGACTCACCCCCCCGCCCCACCATAGTCCGACTCAACAGAGTGATCTTAAACAGAGTGCTTCTAAACAGAGTGTTAAAGTTGGGAATTTGGAGAGAATAGAAATTCAGAGCAGAGGGGGAAAGAGGTGCTGCTTTTTGCATCCGATACTTATAATGCTTTGTGTTACAGGTAAATAATTAATTTAATCTACCTATAACTTAAACTAGAACAAGTAATTAGTTAAAAAAATGAAACTATAAGTTAAGTTAATTAAATACATAAACTCTAATTCATTAAATAATTAAAACAAGGTTATATAGGGATGGCAGTGCAGGTGGTGTGCCGTAACTGCAGCATGTGGGAGTTTGTGGAGAGCATCGTGATCCGGGGCGACCACGTCTGCAGTAAGTGTCTGCATCTCGAGGAACTTCAGCTCAGAGTTGTTGAGCTGGAGTCCGAGGTGCAGACATTGCAAGGTATCAGGGAGGGGGAGAATTACCTGGACACTTTAATCCTACATCAGTTACCCTGTCTCTGTGCCAAATTGCATTTTATACAAAATTATATATCTGTTCATTAATGTTTGACCTTCCTTTGATGTTCAAGGTGAGAAGCGTCTTAGTAGAGCCCCGTGTAATGCATCGCAGTCAGGAGTACCTGGATCACAGGCTTCATATGACATAGGTAAGCATCCAATCTCTTAACCTCGAGAGCGTCTCCACCCTGCTTTACACAGCACCGTGGTACAGTCGTAGAATGATACAGCACAGAAGGGGGCTGTTCAGCCCATCGTGCCTGTACCGGCTGTTTGAAAGAGCTGGGGTTGTTCTCCTTAGATTCAAAATAATGAAGGGTTTTGATAGAGTAAATAAACAGAAACTGTTTCCAATTTCTCCATGTAACTGAAGTCCCTCATCCCTGATACCATTCTAGTAAATCTCTTCTGCACCCTCTTCAAGGCCTTGACATCCTTCCTGAAGTGTGGCGCACAGAATACTTGTATCGAATACTTGTGCAATGTAATGCTTTATTTAAGAGAGAGGGTAAGTAGATCTCTCTCCAGAGTGACAATCTCACCTGCTTGTGGGGCAGGGGAGGGGAAGTAGGAGTCGGGGGTCAGCTGGGATTGTGCACTCCTGGCCCAGGATGGGAATCTCTCACATCAATGGCGGCTGCTACACCGAGAGGTTTGAGCGGAGCCGCCTGGACCCTTTGCTTGGCGGGAGGGGGGGGGCTGCTAATCGGAGTGATGGCCAGAGGAGGGGGACCTGTGGGCAGGTGTAAGCTCCCAGGTGCGTGGGGGTAGGTGCCAGAGATGTGCCGCAGGGTGAGGAGTATCTGAGTGCGCCTGTAGGACATTTCCCTTCCTTGAATTCCATATTGAAGCCCAAATACCCGGGGAGTGACCATCACTCCGAGTCCGAGATTACTGTAGGGGGAATCGTGGCCCAGCCCAATCATTAATGTTTATCAGCCCTGTGCCCCCCTTATACGAGGGGAGCGCAAAGACAAGACTGGTGACGTTTTTGGGGCAAGTCCAGCCTGGGCCCCACTTACTCCAGGCCAAAGGTCACTTACTCCAGGCCCAGGGTCACTTACTCCAGGCCGAGGGTCACTCTCCGAATGTGTTGGGGCGGAGTGTCCTGAATGAGTGATAATTACTGGCCGTGTCACAGACAGGGGACGGGTTCACGATTGGTGCGAGACCTTTTACCAGGACTCGTGCTGCCCGTTGTATTAATCTGACTCGGGCAATGACGTGTTTTTCCAGATTCTCTCGACATAGTAACCCACGGTTAATGTTCACAGGTGGACTGTCTACAAGATGCTCTTGTATCTGACCCTGGGAGCTTTGTTTTACTGACTGTTTGTCCTTGTCCTCAGCACCCTATCTCGAGCCTCAACCCCTCGCCTCCAGCTGTTTTGCCAAACGTTTCCAGTCTGTGAAACAGCAGAGCCACTTGGAGAAGGTGGATGTGCGACTGAAGCACCGAGCACTGCAGGAAATCTCCAGGGAGCGACCACACTCTCTCGTCGACCTGAAAACCTACAAGGACACAAAAATATTGGTGGCTAAATTCTTGGAGCATTCAAACTGCAACCTCCCTCCCGAGGTACAACATGTGGTCAATAGCATCAGGTCTGTTATCAAGTCAGATGAGCGGCACATGGAGGAGGCTATTTACAGTGCCAGCGTCATCGACCAGGTAGGTGAAGCTCCGGTTTAGGAAAGGTTTGCTGCTTATAGTGGAGCCCCCTCAGGGCAACGGGCTGTTGATGCTCTTCCGGTCAGGTTGCAGTTTCCCCAGGATTTAAGTGCCCATGTGGACAGGACAGGGTAGAATTTTGGACCTATGACCTCTAATGATATTCAAGTTGCTTTGACGCGCCTTTTATTCGCCACCAGGTGATGACAAGTTCTCAACGTCCGGTGAATGTGCCGAGGCCACGGTTACAGGAAGACCTGCATCTCCGGAGCTGTGGCGATCTCAGCTCCCCATCGGCCTCCCTCAGGACTCTCCGAGTGGGCCGCAGACTCGAACAGGAGCGGCCTCATAGTTTGATAGGTGTGTGCAGAGAAACCATTCTGTGAAGCCAGCCGTGGATTGTGCCATTTCACACAGAGAACATTGAGGACACGGGCAGGGGATGAGGGACACGGGCAGGGGATGAGGGACAGTTTGGCCAGCATTCGACCCCACACCTGGAGATCAACACCCAGAGATTCCCTTGGAAGAGGAGACCTGGCTCTTTTTACAAAAGATCTGTATGTTTGTAAAAACTGGCGGAAGTTTGGAAATGTCGGATGAACTTTTCCCTGCCCGTTGTCTACAATCGGACATACCTCACACCACTCGCAGTGTTTTGATAGAAGTATTTATAATTTATTACTGCTGACTGGTTCTAGACTAAGTGTGTGGGCTGAGATAATTCTGCTGTTTGTGCCTGTGTTACTGAATAACACAACCCCACAGTAATCCCGCAGTCCCCACTTTAAACCCCTGCCGTCCAGGGCTCTACTTGCTCCGCCATCACTCAGCTCCAGAAGTTACTCCACCGAAGTCATTCTTGGATTGTAATAAAAGGATGGACCTGGTGACACTTTCCAGGATCTCCCAGCAACCCAACTAGTGTCTTCTTCAATTGTTCGAGGACCATTTGCTCACTGAGTGAGTGAGACACACAGTGGGCAGGGCACAGTCTGCAGTGGGTCTGCTATTAACCTGTGACCAACAGCACTTCAATTAGCACATTATTTTGTTCAAACTGCATGACAAAAATGTTTAAGATTCGTGCCTGTAATTTTGTTTGTGTGCCAAAGCTCACAGCGGGTTTAACCAATCAGCTCCTGTTGTAAGCAGGGGACTTGAGCACATGGTGCAGACAGGATCAGCCGTGATACCCTCGTGCCCAAATAGCCTGCACCTGCTCGCTGGTACTTTAACCTTTCATTGTGAGCCCAGAGCTGTGGGACCGTACCCGGGCGACAGGCCCGAGCTGTGGGACCGTACCCGGGCGACAGGCCCGAGCTGTGGGACCGTACCCGGGCGACAGGCCCGAGCTGTGGGACCGTACCCGGGCGACAGGCCCGAGCTGTGGGACCGTACCCGGGCGACAGGCCCGAGCTGTGGGACCGTACCCGGGCGACAGGCCCGAGCTGTGGGACCGTACCCGGCCGACAGGCCCGAGCTGTGGGACCGTACCCGGGCGACAGGCCCGAGCTGTGGGACCGTACCCGGGCGACAGGCCCGAGCTGTGGGACCGTACCCGGGCGACAGGCCCGAGCTGTGGGACCGTACCCGGGCGACAGGCCCGAGCTGTGGGACCGTACCCGGGCGACAGGCCCGAGCTGTGGGACCGTACCCGGGCGACAGGCCCGAGCTGTGGGACCGTACCCCAGCAACAGGCAGGTAATGACTGACGATTGTGAAAGTGTCCAAAACCACAACTGGAACAAAACACCAGCATCGTGATTGTGACTTATCCACTCATCCCTGAACAATGGCGCAATGTTGCAGTTCTACTAAGCTGCAAGATGTATTAAATATTAATTAATATATTTTAACATTACAGAGAAAAATATAAAATATAAATTGTTCTCCAGATGTTCACCTAATAGTGAATAAAAGAAAACAAATGTTGATGTGAGGGAGCCCAGGCCATGGTTTGGTTTCTGATGTTTTGGACGCTGGATGTTCAGCATCATCGAACGTGTGCTCCAAGCACAGAATCCTGGGAGGCTAAAACTAAACAGCAGGTGTATCAAAGTCTGACTAAAATGTTAAATTACCACATTTATTTTTCTGTATTTTAGTTTCAAATTGGTTTGAATCCTGTGGATTAAAGATGAACTTTTTGTATGATATTCTGAGAAATAAAGTTGGTGCCGCTGGCTTGTCACAGCCCGATGTCCACACCTCCCCTCACGTTCTCCTCCCTCTGTCCGCACCTCCCTGCGTGTCCATGCCTTCCCTCCCTCTCCCCACATTTCTTTGCCACTCCCGCCCCCAGGGCAAGGATCAGCCTATTCAGGGAGAAAACTGGAATTTTTTGAAAGAAAAGAGCCACTCTGGATTTGCCCTGTTGTTTTCTCCAGCGATCCACAGCAGTTCACGCTTTTTATTTCACGTTCTGTTATTCTAGCTGCAGTTTCATGCAACAGCCAATAAAACACTGATTGCCGGCTCTGCCGCTGAAGAAACTCATCTCTGACTGGAGAACCATGGAGGGAAAATGACAAACTAACATTTAGCCTCTAGTGATAGTTACAGCATTTCAAGATACAAATACAACGACTCTAATATTAACAGCTCACTCACCAGCAACATAACACGCGCTGCACAAACACAGGCCAGGAACCGCTGCCCAGTGATAACAGAACTAATCTGTTACATTCCAACTGGGCTAAATACACAAAGAACTCCCTGGAAAGAAAGTTGGGAGCAGTGAGCGTCACTGCGCGCTGGGCAGTCAGAGTATTCCCTGTGTACTCGTTACTAATGGTAACAGACGGCGAGTCAATGCTCGCCTTTATCTCACATTCAGCACTGGACACTCAATTATTTATTGCACACCAACATCACGTGGTAGTGACATTGTCTTTGTCACTAACTTTGGAAAGAAATTAGTTCAAACTTTTGTAAAATGCAAAATTTTGTTATTTTCCAGCGCAGGTCGAGATCCGTTTGCTGCCTCAGTGGAAATGGCGCAGAGTCCAGTGGGGAGTGACAGAGCAGAAAGACAGACACACACAGACACTCCTCGCACACACACAGACACGCGATACGGGTGGCACTGTCACTCTGTCTTCATCCCACCGATTACCTCTTCCCACCACAGAATCTTCAGCTGATCTGGTGGAGGCTCCTGTCCATTGTCCAGATGGGCCTGTTTCTTCCCACAGTTAGATGTATAACGGTGTTTCTTGTCCAGTCAGGAGTCGGAACATGGCTGCTGGCATCGTCTTCATGTGGATCTAAGATTATTGAAAATTCAGTAATTCAAAATTACAACTTAAAGCATGTATACCTATCTATGGCTAGCAGGGGGACGGGCTGGGAGCTAGCTGGCGCATGGTTTAAACATGAATGGATCTCCTGTGGCATTGCTCACGATATGTCAGATGATTTGCTGTTTGGTAACGACAGGAATGTTCGATCACGTAATTCAGGATCTTTATAAGACAAAACTGTCTCCTTAACAGTTCAAAGTTAAATAAATAAACAGCCTTGGGTCATTCAGTTTAAATGTCAGGGAAGTTGGAATGTTCTTGCTGGTTTCACGCTGAGCAGAACTCAGTGATGGCGGGGGGAGGGGGTGGTGGGGGGGGGGGAGGGGGGAGGGGAGGGGAGGCAGGGTTGGGGTCAGCGGAGGGAGGGAAGGGGAAGAATGAGCGGGTAGAGGGGTCAAGGGCTGAGGTCGGAGTCTACACTGTCCCATCAAACACTCGCAGGGCAGGTACCTTTCTGGAGTTAAAGCTGCTGATCTCATGAATCTGGAGTTCCCATCGAGGGGTCTTACCTCACCCACAGAGTTCGACAGGGCCTGAACGATCTTTTCATGGGCAGTCGCCACGACACTCTGCCCGTTGATCTCGATGATACGATGACCCACTCGGACTCCACCACGTTCTGCAATCCCGCCTCGCATCAGGCTGCAGATCTGTAACAGCAAACAGCCGTCACTGCCAATCCCCGTCGGTCCTCACACCTCCAGCAAACGTCACACAGACAGGACAGGATACAGACCCACTGATAGACGGTCCCCAGACACTGATCTGCAGAGGTTGGTGGAGCTGCCTTGTGTTGGAGGAGATTCGCACGGAGCTGAATCATTGATCACCATCTCAGCTCCAGATGTGATTATTGCAGACGGAATTATCTCAGTATCCCAGCACCAGATGTTTAACACAATTAAACAATAGGAATAATATTTGCACAAATCTGGAATTTAACCAGACAGTATCCCGCTGCCAGTGAGCGGTGGATTTTACTGATGCCACATCTGGCTTCTCCACAATTACTACAGATCCCGGCTGCTGTTCTTTTGTGTCACTTTCAATATAATGAAACGTTCGGTACCTTTAGTTTAATGGAGCTGAAGATGGGATTCTACAGAGCAAATCGAGGCCGTGACTCGCACGACCCACTCTAAAGGCCAACTGAAACTGCTGCATCTGAATAGAAAAAACAATTACAGGATGACAGGCTCATAATGGGATTTTTTGGGGTAGATTCACAGCTACTGTGAGCCACACATTCCTCTCATGATGC
This sequence comes from Squalus acanthias, assembly GCA_030390025.1. Classification (NCBI taxonomy): domain Eukaryota; kingdom Metazoa; phylum Chordata; class Chondrichthyes; order Squaliformes; family Squalidae; genus Squalus; species Squalus acanthias. Next base: position 68,176,389 of record CM059443.1, on the reverse strand, counting down.
TCGTCTGCTGTGCGATTTGACCCAATAGTCACCCAGGCCATCAGTACAATTTTAATGGGAGCAGTGTGAAATAGGGTAACAGAGTATAGCTCCCTCTACACTGTCCCATCAAACACTCCCAGGGCAGGTACAGCACGGGTTAGATACAGAGTATAGCTCCCTCTACACTGTCCCATCAAACACTCCCAGGGCAGGTACAGCACGGGTTAGATACAGAGTAAAAGCTCCCTCTACACTGTCCCATCAAACACTCCCAGGGCAGGTACAGCACGGGTTAGATACAGAGTAAAGCTCCCTCTACACTGTCCCATCAAACACTCCCAGGGCAGGTACAGCACGGGTTAGATACAGAGTAAAGCTCCCTCTACACTGTCCCATCAAACACTCCTGGGGCAGGTGCAGCACGGGTTTGATACAGAGTAAAGCTCCCTCTACCTCAGAATCCAAGCAGTACACAACGCTGCAAATTTTAGATGCTGCTGTTATTTAGACAGACTGCTCACACCAACGGAGTTTGTACTTATAAAATGTGTCTCGGGATCAAGTAAACCTGGAGCAATATTGAGCTTGAACAGGCAGCAGGAAGAGAGAGCAGAGGGGCAGAGACGGGAACAAAGAGGCGTCTGAGGCCAGGACACTGGGACTCATTTAGGAAACAGCTGGATGCCGTGATAAGGTGGCAGTCGGGTTGTTATTGTGAAGCGATGAGATGAAATGGGCTAACAGACCTTGTGCTGCCGTGAGCTTAAGGTCTCCCTTCAATATCCTTTACGCCAGAAAAAGATACAAACCAGTTATCTGTTTGCAGTGCAATCTCACTCCTTGGGGACCACTGACTAGATAATTCACTGAATGCCTGCAAGTTTTAGTTTAAACTTCAAAGAACAGAGGTGAAAGGTTGCCCTTGTAACAAGTCAAAGTGCAATAGGAGGAGACTTGAATGATAAACACCCAGCCCTAGCAGCATTGGTTAGGGTTTGGTCACAGATCTTGCTTCTCCTTTCATACATTAAAATTCATTGGATGATATTGTAAACCCAGTCCGTCCATACACTGGGTGCAGCCTCTCACTGCCACCTGCTGGTCATTCCGTACAATGCACTCAGGCCGAAATAACCTCACCACAAATACTGTACATAGAATTACATAGAATATACAGCACAGAAATGGGCCACTTGGCCCACCAGTCTATGCTGCCGCTCCACTCGAGCCTTCTCCCATTCTTCCTCATCTATCTCGATCACATTACTGTCTATTGCCTTCTCCCTCATGTGCATATCTAGCTTACCCTTAAATGCATTTATGCTATTTGCCTCAACTACTCCCCGGGGTAGCATGTTTCACATTCTCACCACTCTCTGAGTAAATATTCCCTATTTGATTTCTTGGTATTGTGGCCAATTCTGGGCACTGCACTTTAAGAAGGATGTCAAAGCCTTGGAGAGGGTGGAGAGGAGATTTACTGGAATGGTACCAGGGATGAGGAACTTCAGTTACGTGGAGAGACTATTACTGAGAGATATTTGTGCATGTGTGACATTCCTCGCACAGCATTTTAATGGACAGCGTCCATTATTTAAATAAAAGAACAATATCTCCGTGAAAGTACCAGCTAAATGAATAACAAACGAGAAAGCAGCTAGCCAACAATTCTCGTACACCAATACCGGATATTAATACACACATTGTCCCTGCAGGGCTGCTCACAGCAGCTTATGAAGAGTCAAGGACATCACAGGATGGTGCAGGAAGAAAGAGAAGTTTAATTTCCTTAAAGATAGATGAGGGAGTGTATCATCAGCCTCCCCGACCAAGAAGAATCTGCAGGTGAGTTGCTGTCCGGAACTGCCAGCAGAGGGCAGTGCCGCACTGTGAATCAATGGCTCCGTGAGGTGCTGATTGGCAGAGTGCGGAGAATGTTACGCAGTCCCGATAAACCCAGGCAGGGACCTGCCCAGAGTCTGGGGCAATTCAATCATTCACATCTCGAGATGCTATAGAACACCGAGAGTGCAATTCTGCTAACACAGCATGAAACCAGAACCCCAGGAGTTCAAAATATTCAAACAAGTGTTAGCCGTGGTTCAATCGTTGGCCCACTCGCCTCAAAGTTAAAAGGTCACGGGTTCAAGTCCCACGCCAGGGAGTTGAGCACAAAATCCAGACCGACACTCCCAGTGCAGTACTGAGGGAGCGCCGCACTGTCCGGAGGGGCAGTACAGAGGGAGCGCCGCACTGTCGGAGGGGCAGTACTGAGGGAGCGCCGCACTGTCCGGAGGGGCAGTACAGAGGGAGCGCCGCACTGTTGGAGGGGCAGTACTGAGGGAGCGCCGCACTGTCGGAGGGGCAGTACTGAGGGAGCGCCACACTGTCGGAGGGGCAGTACTGAGGGAGCGCTGCACTGTCGGAGGGCAGTACTGAGGGAGCGCAGCACTGTGGGAGGGGCAGTACTGAGGGAGCGCCGCACTGTCAGAGGGGCAGTACTGAGGGAGCGCCGCACTTTCCGGAGTGGCAGTACTGAGGGAGCGCCGCACTGTCAGAGGGGCAGTACTGAGGGAGCGCCGCACTTTCCGGAGTGGCAGTACTGAGGGAGCGCAGCACTGTGGGAGGGGCAGTACTGAGGGAGCGCCGCACTGTCAGAGGGGCAGTACTGAGGGAGCGCCGCACTGTCAGAGGGGCAGTACTGAGGGAGCGCCGCACTGTCCGGAGGGGCAGTACTGAGGGAGCGCAGCACTGTCAGAGGGGCAGTATTGAGGGAGCGCTGCACTGTCAGAGGGGCAGTATTGAGGGAGCGCCGTACTGTCGGAGGTGCAGTACTGAGGGAGTGTTTATGTTCGCGGCCCGGGCCCCTCGTACTCACAATGCCGTTCTGTACACTGAAGCCCAGCTGGTACTTGAGGTCGGGCCGTTTGATTAGCACGGTGGTGACCGGAGGGCAGCTCACGATGTTCAGCTTAACCTGAACCTGATTCTTCAAACCCTGGAAAACAAGAAACATTGTTAAGTCACCAGGAGTGGAGGGTCTGAAACATCAACTTCAGGGACTCCCAGGATCAATCCATGATCTCAACTGGGGCAAAAGTACGAGGGTTAGAGGTCGTCTCGTCCCTGGGCTGAGGAACTGATCACTGTCGGTGTGTGAGAGAGTCTGTGTTTGTATTTTTGTGTGTGTGTGTGAGAGAAAGAGAGAGAGAGAGAGAGAGCGCGCAAGAGAGTGCGCGAGAGCGTATCTGTGTGCACGTGCGTGCGTATCTGACTGCGGGGTTGCATGCGAGAGCACATGAATAATGGGCATGAGTGAGCTTCTCAATGGCCCCCAACAACAGACAGCACCCTTTGAACAGGAGGACAGACACTCGGGAGGGGAGGGAGTTCAGGGCAGCTTGACCTTCTCAGAGACCACGGTGCTGGGATGGTGAGGGGGGGGGGGTCAGCGACACACGGTGAGGGGGGGTCAGCGACACACGGTGAGGGGGGTCAGCGACACACGGTGGGGGGGGGTCAGCGACACACGGTGGGGGGGGTCAGCGACACACGGTGGGGGGGGGGGTCAGCGACACACGGTGGGGGGGGGGGTCAGCGACACACGGTGGGGGGGGGGGGTCAGCGACACACGGTGGGGGGGGGGGTCAGCGACACACGGTGGGGGGGGGGTCAGCGACACACGGTGGGGGGGGGGGGTCAGCGACACACAGTGGGGGGGGGGTCAGCGACACACGGTGAGGGGGGAGGGGGGGTCAGTGACACACGGTGAGGGGGGGGTCAGCGACACACGGTGAGGGGGGGTCAGCGACACACGGTGAGGGGGGGTCAGCGACACACGGTGGGGGGGAGGGGGAGTCCGTGACACACGGTGGGGGGGAGGGGGAGTCCGTGACACACGGTGGGGGGGAGGGGGAGTCCGTGACACACGGTGGGGGGGGGGGTCAGCGACACACGGTGAGGGGGGGGGTCAGCGACACACGGTGAGGGGGGGGTCAGCGACACACGGTGAGGGGGGGGGGGGGTCAGCGACACACGGTGAGGGGGGGGGTCAGCGACACACGGTGAGGGGGGGGGTCAGCGACACACGGTGAGGGGGGGGGTCAGCGACACACGGTGAGGGGGGGGTCAGCGACACACGGTGAGGGGGGGTCAGCGACACACGGTGAGGGGGGGTCAGCGACACACGGTGAGGGGGGGGTCAGCGACACACGGTGAGGGGTGGGTCAGCGACACATGGTGAGGGGTGGGTCAGCGACACACGGTGAGGGTGGGGTCAGCGACACATGGTGAGGGGGGGGTCAGCGACACACAGTGGGGGGGGGGTCAGCGACACACGGTGAGGGGGGGGGGCGAGAGATCAGGGACAGGTGACTCACGATGAAACTGCAGCAACTATCCTCCCTCCTCTCTCCCAGACTGGGCTTTAAGCCGAGCTCTCTGAGCACAGGGTACAGTATAACTATCATCCCACATCCCTTGTACACTGGCTGGCAGCAGGCAGTACCTTAATTATTCCTTGGCAGGTGGCGAGGGGGAGGCCGACTAGGCTGGTGCCATTGATGGACATTATCTGGTCTCCGATACTGAGCTTCCCAGAGCGAGCAGCCGGACCTCCATTCATCATGTTTGCCAGGATGACCGTGGGGAGGATGGAACCCCATCCCGACTCCACAATCACAACCCCGAAGATCTCCCCCTTCAGCTTCTCAACGTGTAGCTGTGGAAACAGTAAGGGAAGGGAAGCCCAAAGGTAATTAGGTATCAGTAAAGATTCAGTCACGGAAAAACACCATTCACAACCTCATCATTATAGTTAACATCAACATCAATGTCATCACCCTCTTCAGCAACAACCTCAAGGCTAAGTGGGAGAGAATGGAGGATGGCAGGATTGGCCTCTGGTGGGGCAGAGAGTGGGCACTGTAATTCGGAGCGCTGGGTGTGGCAATGATGAACGGCTGGGCAAGCTGTGGAGGGATTGGAAAACAATGACAAGAATCTTGAAGATGAGCAGGATGTCAGAGTTCTGCATCACTGGGTTCAGTAAGTGAGCAGCAGGGAGGCTCTCGGAGCCGGAGCCGGGGAGGCCGCGGAGTCGGCTGCAGGGAACGGTGGGCGGTTTGGATTTTGTCAATGTCGAGCTGAAGGAGGTTTTGAAATCGGGATAGTCGGAGGCTGTAGCCACAGCCGCAGATTCTGAGGCAGGACCGGGGGAGGGGCAATTGGTGCGTGGGGAAGGTGAGCCTGTGAATACAGACAATATCAGCAAGGAGTAGCATGTAGACGGTGAATGGGAGTGGCCTGAGGATTTAGCCCTGGAGACGGTGCGGGGAAATGTACGGGTGGATTCCCCCAGTCCCTGAATCCACTGAGCAAGGCACTAAAGGTCGCTAATCCAGCGGAGCTCAAACTCCGTCCCGGTTTCCAGTTGGTCAATCACACTTTACTCTCATTTACTGTGTGTAACCAAGGGCAACCCCTGCCTGTGGTGAACGAACTGGGGTGGATAGGAGCAGAATGATTGGACGATGGGGATTAACTGAGGGTCAAAGGGGCAGAAAGGTCAAGGAAGGTGAGGAGAGCCAAGGTCACTGGATCGCGCTCAGTCTCAGTGTTGCGAATGAGTCAAAGCACGATTGGAGGGAATGAGAAGAGTGAAGGATGGGAGAGGTTAGCTGGTTAGGGTAATAACCACCCTGGAGTGAAAGGGCGGGCTGAGGGGCAGCAAGAAAAGAGAGGGTTCAGGGTGGGCTCTAAAGGAGGAGGGGGTGGTGACGGTGGAGACCATCGCAGGGTAAGAGAGAAATATTGATGAGTGACCATGGAGCCCAGAAAAGCGACCTCTCACCTCTGAACACGGGTTCAATGGAGCCCAGACTGATGGATGGAGTCAACGCAGCCTGGGCTGTGACTCAGAGCGGGGCTGAAAGGGGCAATCTCACTCGGAACAGGCCACAGGAAGGCTGGTGCCACACTGGGGTAAGGGAAGCTCCTCAGAGGTTGGGCTAAGGCACATTGTTGGGGTTAAGTAGAGGAAGTTTGACCAACTCATCACTGACTGCTTCTAAACCGAGCCCTGAACCTGTACTGAGGGAGGGGGCAGGTGTGGGCTTGTGTACCAGGCGCGCGGACCGTGTAACACACCTCCTTGCAATTGGCGGAGTTGGAGAAGTGGATGAGGTCGTCGTTGTACATCTCCTGCGTGTTGATGATGTCACTGTACTCCTTTTGGCTGAGGTCCTCAGGGTTAATCCCATTGGCTCGCAGGAACTCTTGGTAGGCCACACTAAATGCCTGTCCAATGGACTGAGCTATCAGCTGTGCCTGCGAAGGTACAAGGCACGTCACTGAGCACAACATTTCCACAATAATTAAGCAGTTCGCAGCCTCAGCAAGCGGATGCGTTGTCTGACGTGGTACTGAGGCACACAGACCGGAAAGGCAGGATCAATCCCTCGCCCCCATTCGCTCAGCTACTCACTCAACAATCAGGGGCCCTAATTGTGATAAAGTATTTAATAATGGCCAGCACTGTGGAGTTCCCCGGTAATTACACGTGCGCTGTGGAATTGACCCACTGTATAAGGACCAGGCTGTCTCCGAGAGAGCTGGTCGGCTGCAGCAGCTTCACACAGCGTTCCATGTGGCCCGTTCGGGATTTGCAAAATCAACCAGGATTCCAGATCCCATCACTGACCGTGCGTGTGGGCGTGAGGCCAGGTCCCCATCACTGACCGTGCGTGTGGGCATGAGGCCAGGTCCCCATCACTGACCGTGAGTGTGGGCGTGAGGCCAGGTCCCCATCACTGACCGTGCGTGTGGGCGTGAGGCCAGGTCCCCATCACTGACCGTGCGTGTGGGTGTGAGGCCAGGTCCCCATCACTGACCGTGACCATCACTGACTGTGAGTGTGGGCGTGAGGCCAGGTCCCCATCACTGACCGTGACCATCACTGACCGTGAGTGTGAGGTCAGGTCCCCATCACTGACCGTGAGTGTGGGCGTGAGGCCAGGTCCCCATCACTGACCGTGACCATCACTGACCGTGAGTGTGAGGTCAGGTCCCCATCACTGACCGTGAGTGTGGGCGTGAGGCCAGGTCCCCATCACTGACCGTGACCATCACTGACCGTGAGTGTGAGGTCAGGTCCCCATCACTGACCGTGAGTGTGCGCGTGAGGCCAGGTCCCCATTGCGGACAGTGACCATCACTGACCGTGAGGCCAGGTCCCCATCACTGACCGTGAGTGTGGGCGTGAGGCCAGATACGCCATGATCGAATGCCTTGCTGACACGTGGTGTTCTCTCACTGCCTGTGGATCTGTAACCGAGCAAGAGGCAGCTCATCAGGAGAGTGAAATGGGAACAGCGCTCCTCATACTCACATCCTCGGACTCGAAGACGTGGCACACCATCTTGTACTGTTTCTTGCCCTCCTGGGTCCCGGGTGTGGTCTCGATACAATCCTGGGAGGCAGCCCGAGGCACTCGCCGCCGGGCCATCAGAACAACGATGTTCCCGATATCCGCGATGTAGGAGATTGTGCGCAGGGCGTGGTCCATCATTGGCTCCTGAAACAGGCGATACACCGGGATTAGCAGCTGCTGACAGCTTCCACACACTCCTGGACACCACAGACCTTAATCAATGGGCTTAGAGATATAGCAGAGCCGCTCATAACAACATAAGAATTAGGAGCAGGAGTCGGCCATTCGGCCCCTCGAGCCTGCTCCATCATTCAATAAGATCATGGCTGATCTCGGACCTCAACTCCACTTTCCCGCACTATCCCCATATCCCTGGATTCCCCTAGAGTCCAATTACTCTCAACCCGCAGATCCCACTGCCCGGGGAACACTGTTCATCCAAGAATTTATAGTCATTTCTTCCATTATTCTGTAGGTTGACAGTAGATAATGTGTCAGCCATGGCTCAGTGGGCAGCACTCTCGCCTCTGAGTCAGTAGGTTGTAACTTCAAGTCTCACGCCAGAGACTTGAGCACAAAATCCAGGCTGGCAATTCAGTGCAGTACTGAGGGAGCGCTGCACTGTCGGAGGGGCAGTACTGAGGGAGTGCTGCACTGTCGGAGGAGCAGTACTGAGGGAGCGCCGCACTGTCGGAGGAGCAGTACTGAGGGAGCGCCGCACTGTCGGAGGAGCAGTACTGAGGGAGCGCCGCACTGTCGGAGGAGCAGTACTGAGGGAGCGCCGCACCGTCGGAGGGGCGGTACTGAGGGAGAGCCGCACCGTCGGAGGGGCAGTACTGAGGGAGCACCGCACTGTCGGGCAGGACTGAGGGAGCGCTGCACCGTCGGAGGGGCAGTACTGAGGGAGCGCTGCACCGTCGGAGGGTCAGTACTGAGGGAGCTCTGCACTGTCGGAGGGGCAGTACTGAGGGAGCGCCGCACTGTCGGAGGGGCGGTACTGAGGGAGAGCCGCACCGTCGGAGGGGGCAGTACTGAGGGAGCGCCGCACTGTCGGGCAGGACTGAGGGAGCGCTGCACCGTCGGAGGGTCAGTACTGAGGGAGCGCCGCACCGTCGGAGGGTCAGTACTGAGGGAGCGCCGCACTGTCGGAGGAGCAGTACTGAGGGAGGGCCGCACTGTTGGAGGGGCGGTACTGAGGGAGAGCCGCACTGTCGGAGGGGCGGTACTGAGGGAGCGCCGCAACTGTCGGAGGGGCGTACGAGGGAAGCCGCACTGTCGGAGGGCGGGTACTGAGGAGCGCCGCACTGTCGGAGGGGCGGTACTGAGGGAGCGCCGCACTGTCGGAGGGGCGGTACTGAGGGAGCGCCGCACTGTCGGAGGGCCGGTACTGAGGGAGCGCCGCACTGTCGGAGGGGCAGTACTGAGGGAACGCTGCACTGTCGGACGGGCAGTACTGAGGTAGCGCTGCACTGCGAGATACCTGTGAGTCCGCGTTTAGAACTTTAATCCTCTGAGTGGAGATGAAGAGATCGACTTCCGTCATTGGCTGAGAATCTCCCTCCGAACCCTGGAAGAGAGAAGGTCACAGGTTGATCGCTATAGCCCGTGTGGGAATGCAGACCCGGGGGTAATTGGGACTCTGGCTGATAATGATTCAGCCGCCCGTTATACAACTCTCTTCGGATTTTTGTGTCCACTGAAGTCAATGTACAATGTAACACGCAATTAAATTCTGCTGCTCCTGTGTCCCATTAAAGCAATACACACAGATCACAGGCGCTGGACACAGAAAGGATTGGCACACACACTGCTCGGAGGGACAGATACTGCAGGCTGGCTACTTACCCCTTTCTTCTTGGTTTTTGATGTTTTCTGCACCCTCTGAATGGCAAAAAAAAATTAAAAAGACAGTTAGACACAAAGATGGCAGAACAGATACTGACACACAGTGTGTACCCAGTTACAGTGCCCTCCTGGGGGGGGTAGGCGCACTTACAGCAGCCCAGAGTGTGCATGGTCATCTCACACTCGGGTCCCCGGCCAGTGCTGGGCACCAGGAGGGGTTACAATTGGCCTCAGTGCCCTGCTCCTTATGTCTGGACAGTGCTTGTGTGTGGACATCGGGTTAGGACAGGATCAGGATCAGTCAAATATCCTGCAGACACTCACTCTCGGGGTTCACACATCAGGAATAGCCACTTTAACAGCAGCGCCTATGGAAGCAGCACCTTCGGGGGCGGGGATATTGGGACCACAAGGTGTATTTACAGCAGTGACTGAGACATCGAGACAGCGAATGCGGACTCTGAAATGACGCCGGTGTGAGTATCAGCGATGGACGGTGTTTGCCTGCAGTCCCTTTGCTATTTGAACAACACATCAGCGTGTTTCTAAACTAATATTCACACAGGCCATAACTACATCTGCAGAATGGCAGAGTGTGAACTGCAAATACCTGGAGGTGAAGCTGAAAGAAGCCGAGTTAAACGAGGTACCTTGATGCGACCCACAGCCTCCTGGGCCTGCATCATGCGGATGTTTTTGGAGGGGTTCCGCTCAGACAGCAGCTGTGTGGAGCCCAGGTAATTGGCTGCAAAAATGATCCCGTCGATCAGATCCTCAGGCTCACAGGGACCTGGAACTTAACCAGAAACAGCACGGGATCAAAGCCCAGACTCAATCATGGCTTTCAAAAGGGAATTGGATAAGTACCTGAAGGAAACAAATTTGCAGGGCTAGGGGGAAAGAGCGGGGGAGTGGGACTAGCTGAAGTGCTCTTGCAGAGAGCCGGCACAGGCTCGACGGGCCGAATGGCCTCCTTCTGTGCTGTAACCATTCTACGATTCTAATAAACATCCCGCGTCCACTACTAGTGTCAGGGGCAACGAGCACTTCATTCACAGGCAGACAGCGCGTCAAGGGAAAATATTAAACATTATTAGCAGAACAAACAGTGGCAGTATTAGGGATAGTAGCAGTGCATCAATCACTGGCCTGAGTCCGATCTCAGGATGTGTTCTTGGTTCTGGGGCTGGTCAGCACGAGCTGTGCCCTCTGGTATATCGATGTTCTGTTATTGATATTTATTATATATCCCAGTACATCTCTCACTTTACTCACAGGCAGCTCAGGACTAGTGTCAGAGGATGGGTTACTGGGGGATACGTCAGGCAGAGTGTTAGGAAAACATCAAACTTAATCTCGTCACGCACCAGACGCAAAACATTTAATTATGCAGATAAGTTGCTGATGTTCTATTGTATATTATTGATAGATAAACTTTTACTAAACCATTTTTCCTGCACTGAATGACCCTTTAAAATAAGGATTCCCGCTCCAACCAGTCCCGTTTCACTAATAATTCCCATCTGGTAGTATTCTAGAAGCACTCACCATCCACAAAGTTGGGAAAGGCTGACGGTTTCTTTGTTTGCTGGAAGAGAAACCAGATGTTAGCAGCTGTCCTCCCCCACAGCGCCACACGAACTAAACAGCGACCAATCGCATCTCTTAGATCAACAAGCTCTGATTGGATACTCCCAGCACAGCTTTACTTCGAATTCACTCCCCATGATCAGATGACAGAGACTGGCTCCGGCCAACTCACCGTCTGGTCAGTCAGGTAGATGGATAGCCAGGTAGATGGATGGAGAGTCAGTTAGACAGATGCATGGATGGACAGTGGATGTGAAGCTCCCCCTACAGTGCATGTACAGCAACAATCAACAGCTGACACCACCAATTTTGTCGCACAAATTTCACCCTTCTCTCCTGAAGACGCTGACTCTCACTGGGGCATGGGTTCCACAGACACTGACTCTCACTGGGGCACGGGTTCCACAGACACTGACTCTCACTGGGGTACGGGTTCCACACACACTGACTCTCACTGGGGTATGGGTTCCACAGACACTGACACTCACTGGGGTATGGGTTCCACAGACACTGACACTCACTGGGGTACGGGTTCCACAGAAACTGACTCTCACTGGGGTACGGGTTCCACAGACACTGACTCTCACTGGGGTACGGGTTCCGCACACACTGACTCTCACTGGGGTATGGGTTCCACAGACACTGACTCTCACTGGGGTATGGGTTCCACAGAAACTGACTCTCACTGGGGTACGGGTTCCACAGACACTGACTCTCACTGGGGTACGGGTTCCGCACACACTGACTCTCACTGGGGTATGGGTTCCACAGACACTGACTCTCACTGGGGTATGGGTTCCACAGACACTGACTCTCACTGGGGTACGGGTTCCACAGACACTGACTCTCACTGGGGTATGGGTTCCACAGACACTGACTCTCACTGGGGTATGGGTTCCACAGACACTGACTCTCACTGGGGTACGGGTTCCACAGACACTGACTCTCACTGGGGTACGGGTTCCACAGGCATTGACTGCCCGAGGCCTTCTCATCCAAATGGCCATTCTGATGTGTGAGCCAAGATGATGAGCGCCGGCAGAATATTCAAAACCTTGGAAGCATTTCAGCCAAGCCTGACGTGCGTGCACATTCCAGGAGTCGCTGGAAAGCGATCAGGAGCACGAATTCTGGCTGATTTTCCCCTTTCTTACCCTGTGTGCTGGAACCAATTCTGGCACTCTGAGCACTGCCCCTCCCCCAACAGATTCCAGCTGGTTCCACATAAACTGAGACCATCCGGTCTGCCGGCTCTGGAAGACACCGGATGGTGCACTGAGCCACAGGCACTGCATTAACAAATAAAGATCACAACAAAAGGAACTGAACTCACCTCGGAAACATAGTTATTGTTGAGCGGGCCATTGAGGTCAGAGCGCTGCTGTTTCCGTGGCTGCTCAGTGTCTGGAGTGACCTGTCAACACACCAAAGAAATGCCTCTTTACAACTAGTACTTCTGTACATTCATCTCTCCTTCTCTCTATCTGACTCTCCATCCATCCATCTATGTGACCATACATTTATATATCCAGATATTTAGATACAGAGTAAAGCTCTCTCTACACTGTCCCATCAAACACTCCCAGGGCAGGTACAGCACGGGGTTAGATACAGAGTAAAGCTCCCTCTACACTGTCCCATCAAACACTCCCAGGGCAGGTACAGCACGGGTTTGATACAGAGTAAAACTCCCTCTACACTGTCCCATCAAACACTCCCAGGACAGGTACAGCACGGGTTAGATACAGAGTAAAGCTCCCTCTACACTGTCCCATCAAACACTCCCAGGGCAGGTACAGCACGGGTTAGATACAGAGTAAAGCTCCCTCTACACTGTCCCATCAAACACTCCCAGGGCAGGTACAGCACGGGTTAGATACAGAGTAAAGCTCCCTCTACACTGTCCCATCAAACACTCCCAGGGCAGGTACAGCACGGGTTAGATACAGAGTAAAGCTCCCTCTACACTGTCCTATCTACGTTGCTTCATCGCTACGAGAAGAGTGCTCCTACTGAGCCAGCCATTCTGTGGCCCCTTGGAATGAGACTGTAAGCTCAGTGCTGTTGTTTTGAACAGTCTTGTGCTAAAATCAACAGATCTGGGTCAGACCAGGGGCTCCCCTCACGGTATTGGGCCGCACCTGTTGAAGAGGAGGGATTAACGGAAAGAGTGAGTGTAGTGCTGAGACCACCAAGGGACGCATTTCCACGTTCCATTTTAGAAAGTGAATTCTATTCCACTGAACTATCACAGCCGATCTCAAGCTATACTGTTTTATGTTTCTAACAGCTGGTTAGAGGCACCCTGGGAGCAGCCATTTGGCATGAATGGGGACAATGAATTGTGCGGAACACTGCCGCCTGCTGATGTCACAGTAGGGGGTGTTGAGTGAAATGGCAGTGACTGACCAGGGATTTCAACACATCCGACTGGGTAATGAGGCAAGACCGAGAGATGGGGGAACGGGGGGAACAGAGGGAGAGAGGGGGTGAGACGGAGGGAGGGAGAAAAAGACTTGCATTTATATAGCGCCTTCCACGACCACCGGACATCTCAAAGCGCTTTACAGCCAATGAAGTACTTTTGAAGTGTAGTCACTGTTGTAATGTGGGAGGGAGGAAGGGAGGGATTGTTGGAGGGATGGAAGGAGTGTCCGAGGGATGGAGGGAGTGTCCGAGGGACGGAAGGAGTGTCCGAGGGACGGAGGGAAGTGTCCGAGGGACGGAGGGAGTGTCACGTTATCTCCCTTTAAATATCTGGGATTAAGGGGAACCCATTAACATCTGCTGCCCCTCTAAATAATACCGTGTATGGGAGGAGTGTTTAAAATGTTAATTATGTTCTAGATTTATAAATGTTACTGAGATATTGAAAATCTGTCCTCATTTCAAAAATCTATTTCTACCACTGATTTGCTGAACTGCTCATACTCTCTGAAGTGTACAACTTCCAACTTAATATGTTAAGGAAATTAAATTAAATAATTTTATATCCGGCATAAATAATTATAGAAAGACATGAGAAAGCTCATCGTCTTGTTTAAATACATCACTGGTGGAACTGCGTCACCATGGAAACCTCAGGGGCCGCGATCAATCTGGTTCCTCCCCCCAGTTAATAACAGCTTTCAGTGTGGCAGTGCCTGGTGTACTGTGGCACTGAGCCCGTCACATGGTAGATACAGAATAACACAGGCTCGACGGGCCGAATGGCCTTCTTCCGTGCTGTAACCACTCTAACAACCTCGAGTCTCCAACCCTGGTCTCTGCTGAGTTTTGCAATCCCAGCCCGAGAAATTCATCAGCCAGGGTTCCTGCTCCTGATACTAATCCAGTGCCCCCTGCTATGTGTCTGGATGTGGAGTGATCAAGCCCTCCACAGTCAAATAGCCTGCCAACACTCACTGTCTCGGTTCGTACTGGACGAATGGCCATTTGGGTGAGGTACCAGAGGGCGAAGGGCAAAGGGAGAAGGGCGGCCCCTGGGGAACTCCAGAATAAGACAGCCTCTTCAGAAGAAATGGAGAAAGAACTGGGAAGGAAAGAAAATGATCTTTAGTTTGTGAGGAAGTATTGATTGGCGATGCCTACCTGCCCAGAGTTCCACTGCTTGCGTTCCTCAGCCGCCCTCGGTCCTGGCTTTTCACTTTCTCTCCTTTCGTCATCGCCAGGTGATGCCTGGCACAGTCTGGGCAGCACCTCCCCTTTCCCGGGACAGATGGCCAGGCCTCTGTCTGACTTCCCGCTCCCAGCCTGCTCCGGGCTCTGCTCTCCGACACTGTTCAAGCTGCTCATACTCATGCTCATTTTGATTTCAGCTACGATCTGATCGATATCCTCCTCCACATCCTCTGTGTCTGCTTCCGATTTGCCGCAGTGGTGCTGGGACGTCCGAGGGGACTGGGCGATGGCCTCGGAGGGAGAGTAATCCCGAGGGGTCCCTTCACTGCTGCCGATTCCTTCACTGCTCATTTCTGCCGGGACTGCAGCACAGTCTGAGTCCTCGAGGCCATCATCAGGTCCTTCATCACACCCATGGACTTCAGACTCTTCAGTCATAGCGTGGCAGAGCCCGTTAGATTCTGCCCAGGCCTCTTCTACAGCTTCCTGGCAGTCATCAGCCTCCGCTGTGGGGATAGCCGGAGTCCCGTAGCCCCCTCCGCTGCATCCTATGTCTTCCAAGTAACTGTCTTCCTCGGGACAGTATCTGATATAATAGGTCACACCTTCCTCCTCCTCAGGCAGACCCTCATCGTAGTCTTCCTCTTCCTCAGATGTGTTGTTCACGTAGTCCGAGCTCGAGTCACCGTCCCCCAGGTTGTCACGGAGATCAGTATCCACGGCGATGGGACAGGGCTCCTTGCCTTCCTCCTGCCAATCTGCGGAGGACTGGTGTGTGGGGTCGTCCTGGCGGTGAGCAGGGGTGGAGCAAGGACTCACCCGGGGTTCTCGCGGGCAGCTCGCCATCATCACCAGCGCTAGCCGGTTACAGTCACTGGCGCTTCACATTCCAGTCCCAGCTCGCAGAGTCAACCTGCCAACAAGAGAAGGTCGTCAATGCACAACAACAACAAGCTGCATTTATATAGCCTTTAACGTAGTAAAGCGTGCAGTAATTGGGGATCAAGCGGGGAGAGAAACACCAGCGAGCCCGTCATAGCGCAGGCCATTCTGCTCACGATCGGGCTGTAATCCTGACTCTCACTGGGGTACAGTTCCACAGGCATCCTGTCCTTATCCAAGACCCCAGTCAGAGGGCTCTGGATGCTCAGGAGGTGGAGACCTGACTGATTTCCCCACAGTGGCTCTGAGGCATATTAAACGCTCCCAACTGCTGCCGCACCAGAGAACAGCACAAACTGCAAAAAAAGGTTATTTTCTCCTGAAAACACTGTCCTTGAAACTGACTTCAAAGGAAATAATTCCTAATTCTTCAATGTCAGATTCTGATGTAACAGGTCAGGGCAGGAGTCATGGCCTTGAAAATGATTCTCAGATTCTCGGTCGGACCTGCCCCCGGAGCCTCGGTCGGACCTGCCCCCGGAGCCTCGGTCGGACCTGCCCCCGGAGCCTCGGTCGGACCTGCCCCCGGAGCCTCGGTCGGACCTGCCCCCGGAGCCTCGGTCGGACCTGCCCCCGGAGCCTCGGTCGGACCTGCCCCCGGAGCCTCGGTCGGACCTGCCCCCGGAGCCTCGGTCGGACCTGCCCCCGGAGCCTCGGTCGGACCTGCCCCCGGAGTCTCGGTCGGACCTGCCCCCGGAGTCTCGGTCACATTTGCTCCGGTCAGTCACACAACCCTGATGCGTTGCACCTCTTTTTCTAGCCTGGAGCAGTATTTACTTGGTCCTTCAAGGGTAGAGGCTCCAGCTCTAGTCCTGCTTTTTGCTTCGATCAGCCCTCATTTTAAATTCCTATCATCTGCTGTAAAATCAATTCCTTTCCATGCAAATTCCCCCCGTTCTTACTTTCTAATTCTGTTTATTTCATTCACGATCCATCACTGTGTTTGAGGTTGGCAGGAAACGATGGGTCTCTTCACCATTAGTCTTGTCAGCAGGCTGCACTCCCAGCTCTGCTCATCCTGCAGCAGCCCTGCATTGGCTGCTTGGATCACCTCTCTTACTCCGACAATGATCCTCTCACACACATTAAACTGGTGTCAGTGTGTACACACCCTCCACAGAAAATCACTCACAACACCGCCCTGCACTGGAATCAAATACCCGCCTGTATTTCAGACACATCAGCTTCACACTACTGTCCAGAGTCACTTTCCTCCCTCCTCTCCTGAAGGTGCCAATTCTCACTGACGTACGGGTTCCACAGACACTGACTCTCACTGGGGTACGGATCCCACAGACACTGACTCTCACTGGGGTACAGGTTCCACACACACTGACTCTCACTGGGGTACGGGTTCCACACACACTGACTCTCACTGGGGTACGGGTTCCACAAACACCGACTCTCACTGGGGTACGGGTTCCACACACACTGACTCTCACTGGGGTACAAGTTCCACAGACACTGACTCTCACTGGCGTAAGGGTTCCACACACACTGACTCTCACTGGGGTATGGGTTCCACAGACACTGACTCTCACTGGGGTATGGGTTCCACAGACACTGACTCTCACTGGGGTATGGGTTCCACAGACACTGACTCTCACTGGGGTACAGTTTCACAGACACTGACTCTCACTGGGGTACAGGTTCCACAGACACTGACTCTCACTGGGGTACGGGTTCCACACACACTGACTCTCACTGGGGTACGGGTTCCACAGACATTGACTTTCACTGGGGTATGGGTTTCACAGACACTGACTCTCACTGGGGTATGGGATCACAGACATTGACTTTCACTGGGGTACGGGATCCACAGACACTGACTCTCACTGGGGTACGGGTTCCACACACACTGACTCTCACTGGGGTACGGGTTCCACAGACATTGACTTTCACTGGGGTATGGGTTTCACAGACACTGACTCTCACTGGGGTATGGGATCACAGACATTGACTTTCACTGGGGTACGGGTTCCACAGGCACTGACTCTCACTTGGGCACAGGGCCTGTGGCCTGGGGGCTGAGGCTGGGGGCCAGGTTTGCTAACTATGGCCAGGACACTGGAAGGGGTGTCGAGAAATAGCTGTGTGAGGCAACTCAGGGGAAGGCGAGGAAAGGAGAAAAGATAATCTCTTTTCGTGGTGTTGGTTGAGGGATTAATATTGGTCAGGACCCCGGGGAGAACTCCCCTGCTCTTCTTCGAAATAGTGCCATGGGATCTTATACGTCCACCCGAGAGGGCAGGCGCGGCCTTGGTTTAACATCTGAACCAAAAGACAGCACCTCTGACAGTACAGCACCCCCTCAGTGCTGCCCCTCCGACAGTGCAGCGCTCCCTCAGCACTGCACTGAAGTGTCAGCCTTGATTTTGTGTAAGGATGGGGGAAGGGAGACACTCTCGATGCGGCATTGTTCTCTGGCGAGGGCTAAGGTTCTGTATAACCCTCGGTGCCTGAAATAATGACTATACAACCCAGCTGGTCACTATGGAAACAGAAACATGGCATTGATCTGACAATTGTACAGTCCAGAGCCAAAGCATGTAGTGAAGCTTCTCATCGAGTCTCACAGTGCCTCCATTTTCAGCCTGTCTTTAATCTCTGCAACTGTTGGAACAATGGATGGACAGAGCTCTCGACTGCAAGCTAATTGTGAACTGAAAGAGTCCCCGACAATTCTCCTGTGACTGGGACCAGACCTGCTGTTCAGTGTGAAAGGACAATCGAAGCACAATACCTGCTGACTGCGAGATCCATCAGCCTCGTTAACTCACACACACAATGTCCCATACAAAAAAACCTTCTCCTCCGCCTCTTCCCGAATGGCTGGGACTCTGGGGCTGCTGTCGGAGAAATTAACGTCCTGGGGGGAATATTTCCTCCTGGATTGAGGGAGATTCTGGATGGTTCGGCACCGATTCCCCGTAAATAACAGACATTCCACGGCAACCAGCAGTCAGCAAGATCTGCAGCTGGGCCCAAATGGGAGCCGTGATAAATAATTCATGGCCCTCGCTCTCATACCAATTTCATGACAAGCGGTTGTGTAAGGATTTCATTGTCAGTCTCTAAATGGGCTTTATTTTAACACTCAGAGATTGGAGAAACCTGACAGTTCACTGACAGCCTTGAAACTATAGGAGCAACACATTCGATTTACCCCAAATCCCAAGCCCTAACCCCACTTCTCTCTTTCCGGTGCTGACAGGCCAGCTGTGTATTTCCAGCAGTTTCTTTTTTATTTCAGATTTCCTGTGTTTATGGCTTTTCTCTTAATCCCATTATTAAGAAGATGCCTTAATATTAGTCTGAATAAAATATACAGAGTGCAGATAGTGCGGACAATGGGAGGGGTCCCAGACACAATACAGACCCTGTCGGACGGAGTGATGGTTAGTGCGCGGTAATGAGCATCAGCACAGGGGTGAGCGGGACAGGGGGATGGCGGTCAGGGAAGGGGGATACGGGACAGTGGAGCAGGATGGGGGAAGGGAGCAGGATGGGGAAGTGGGCGGGGGAGCAGGGGGAGGTGAAGTGGGACGGCTTTAGTGTAAAATAGAACACTCAGTCTCCAGAGTGGGTGCTGAGGGGGAGTTGAGCAAAGCTGCAGGTCCGGGATGGGTCTCGCTAGACGGGAGTGCGGCTCAGAGTTTGGGCTGTGGAGTTCTAGCTCTGTCTCTGGCCCGTGTGCCCATCCAGTGAGGCTCCTTGTGGTTGCACACCTTTGCTGCATCTACCCTTTAATCTAAAATATAACTCCTCTATTTAAAGGGGCACATTTGTCATGGAAATGCATTTGGCAAGTTTTTGGAAAGGGATGAGGAGGCAAAAGGCCTCTTCATTGTGATCTAACTTCAGGAGATAAACATCATCCCATTGCTAATCCTGATCAGAGGCACTTCCCCTTTAACCGGCTCCACTCAGCCTCACATGGAAATGCAGTAGCATTATCGTAAAATCATAAATGGAACAGAATTTCATAGAATTTTAAGCTTTATCCAGATTACTGACTAAAAATATCAGAGACATTTGGAGTGTGCAGATTGCAGGCTGTGCCAGCTCAGACCAGTATTACAGCAACTGTACAGTGGGTCAGAGGGCTGAAGAATTGAATTCAGGGAGACTAATTTCCCCCCCCTTTCTCTCTCTCTCTCTGCTCCAACCTTACTGGTCTCTTGCTATTTTATTAATGCTAATCTGCTCCATGAGCCTCTGAACTGTCCATTCTCAATGTTCCTAATACTCTGCTCTACACGCTTCCTCCTCCCTGCATCTTCACTGTTCAAAAAAGTCACCAAGAAATCCAATCGGGAATTCAGAAGAAACTTCTTTACCCAGAGAGTGGTGAGAATGTGGATCTCGCTACCACAGGGAGTGGTTGATGCGAATAGTATAGATGCATTTAAGGGGAAGCTTGATAAGCACATGAGAAAGAGGGGAATAGAAGGCTATGCTGATAGTTAGAGGAGGAAAAACAGGAGGAGGCTCGAGTGGAGCATAAACACCGGCATGGACTGGTTGGGCCGAATGGCCTGTTTCTGTGCCATATATCCTATGTAATCCAATAGTCCCAGCACCACCTCCTACCAATACCTCAGAAAGATGAGCTCCTTACCTCCATCAGACTCCTCTTCCATCTACAATCTACTGGCTTTTAAACCCAGGAATGGTGTCATCTTTCACTACTTCCTGATGTAACGTCTCATCTCTGTTCCAATCTTGGTGTCCTGCAGTGGTAACCTTGAGCCTTCACCTGGGTCACAGTAATAACATAGGAGCAGGAGGAGGCCATTCAGTCCCTCCAGCCTGTTCCGCCATTCTATTAGATCATGGCTGATCTGTATTTCAACTCCATTTACCCGCTATTGCTCCAAATCCCTCAATAACCTTACCCAACTAAAATCTATCAATCTCAGTCTTCAAAGCTCCAATTGACCCCAGCATCCACAGCCTTTTGGGGGATAGAGTTTCAGATTTCCACTCCTGAACGGCCTAGCTCTAATTTTAAGATTGTGCCCCCTTGTTCTGACTCCCTGACCAGAGGAAATAGTTTCTCTCTACCTTATTGAAGCGTATTATCGACCTGCTGTGTAATGTCTCGTCTGTGCAGCTCTATTCCCATCGCCCTACACCAAGAGCAGGAGTCTCCCCGTGGCCTGCCCAATATTTCTCATTCAACCAACACCAGCAAAAACAGATGGGCTGGTCATCTGTGTGATTGTCAATGTGTCTGTGAGTGAAGGCTGGGCTTCCCATTCTATCATCAGTCACTGCTTCAAAGCTGCATTGCACGGGAAACACTGTGGGATATTTAAGGGTGTGACTGCGTGCGGTATAAATGAAGCTTTTCTGTTTACAAAAGCCTAGCGACTCTTAACAAATGACATTTTTTGGGGACAGCTCATTTCTGTTAATATATTTCAGAACATTAGAAGTCTGTCAGGGTTTAAGTCATCTCAAGGTCTCCATTAAACAGGAGAGAAGCTCAGGGCTGACAGTTTGCACAGGTTCCACGCAGCCCTGCTGCTGGAGGTGGCTCACTGCCATCACAGTTTGAACTCGACAAGTCAGCAGCTGCTGTACTCAGCCCAACTCCCCCCAGATCGCTCCCCCCTGCCCCGCTCTTCCTGCCCTGCCCCGCTCTTCCCCGCCCCAACCCCCTTGCTGGATACAGTTTCGCTGGATACAGTAACTCAGCCCAATAGGCAGAATCTATAGGTGACCCTCGTCAGTGAGTATCAGCAGACTATTCAACCCTGGGCGGCTTCAGCCGGTCAGATCAGGAGCAGGAACACTGGTAAATTCCCCCCGAGCCCCCCAACCTCCCCCTCCCCCCGAAGCATACCTACCCCTGAACTGATGGACTCAGCACAAACCTGCGACCTTCCCATCATACTCTCAGTTTATCTCAATACTCACTGCAGTGTAGCCTGGCCTCCTTGTAATCGAGGATACCACATACCACAGAGCTCCGAGTTAGGCACAGATCATTAGTGACTCCCTGCTGGATATTACGCAGGTATCACACGGATTGGTTAGAAACAGTGCAGTCACGCACTGACTCCAGTACCACTTGATGCTCGCACTGACCTGCCCTTCCAACTGTTACATACAGAAACTGGCACCAACTGAGTGACTACTCCTCGACACAATGATACAGTGACGGGAATTATTCCATCCCCTCATTCACTGGCTGACACGTGAACACTGGAGACCAGAACCTCCTCTTCCCATTGACTTTTGCCAACATGGAGTCTGTGATCTCCTTCACAGCTCAGGTACTGAGACAGGGGAGAGACACACAGTCCATATATCACACACAGTCCATGTATCGCACACAGCACTCTCACTACAGTTACAGTAAAGTCCAACACTGGATGTGTGAAACTGTCATACTGTGAAATAGGTCTGTCGCCGTATAACACTGGGGTACAGTACTGGTGGGTACAGGTCTGTCACTGTATAACACTGGGTTACTGTACTGGTGGGTACAGGTCTGTCACTGTATAACACTGGGGCACAGTACTGGTGGGTACAGGTCTGTCACTGTATCACACTGGGGCACAGTACTGGTGGGTACAAGTCTGTCACTGTATAACACTGGGGCACAGTACTGGTGGGTACAGGTCTGTTGCCGTAACTCTGAGGTGCAGTACTGGTGGGTACAAAGATACAATGATCAGACAGAGACTCTGAGTGGAGAGGGACTGAATACTGACTGGCCTTTTCTCGCTCTGAATTTCCTAATCTTCCTGAGACTTCACCAGAGCCCAAAAATCAATACATTTTCCGTAACAAGGGAACATGGAGTATCTGAGGCCGGGTTCTGCTTTATTCTCTGGAAGACGTGCCGTACACAGAGGAATTGCGAAGAAGCTACAGAAGGAACTGCTGCTGCCTCACATCAGAAGCAGCAACACTTTCCCTGCCACCATCCGGGAATGTTGGGCTCCGTGAAGTTTTCCTGTTCTGATTGTAAATTATTCACTGTAAAGGGAGCGGTTCTGAATTGTGCTCCCTCGCATCTCACTGCGTGTTTGTTTGCAGCAGATGGCTGGTTTGTCACCTCCTCAGGAGGTGTGCGGATAACAAACTGCGAGAAGCACGTTGTGGGGATAGTGTCGGAATAAAGACACAACATACAGGCACTGCCTGGTGCGGTGCTGAGCCACACAGAGCAGAAGGTGCCAGCTTTGATCCGCAGTCTGTGCTGTAAGGGGGTTACAGTGTCTCAGGGCTAGCGAGGGGAACAAGAACCAGCTGGGGTTCCTGCTCCCGATCACCGTCCAGTGACCCCCCGCTGCAAATCCCGCTCTGGGTTGCGGTGAGATGAAGATTGCGCCTTCTCCTTGGCACTGTCTCCCCGTCAAGTCTCAGAGATGATGTGTGGCCCATGGGTGGGTAACAGAAGCCACTCGCATCCAAGAGACCCCAACCCAGGGGACAGAGAGTGATGTGGACCTGTGTATCTCTGGAGCCTTGTGTACAGCAACTAGCAGTCACCAGCACAGTAACCAGTCGAGTCACCAGCACAGTAACTAGCAAAGTAACCAGTAGAGTAACTAGCACAGTAAGTAGTAGAGAAACTAGCACAGTAACTAGTAGATTAACCGTAACTGGTACAGTAACCAGAATATTGAATCTCTCGGAATTCCTGCCTAGTTATTTTGTTATCTGGATCTAGTGGTCAGTCACTCACTGCATATGCCTTAAATGCAGCCAATGAGTGACTGTCCTGGCCTCGGGACGCACTGATCCAGGGCCACGAACCATTTCCGGAGCAAACCCTCAACACATATTTAAAGTGGAACTGCGTCTCTGTGAGGACGAGAAGCAGGCACCTGGGACTGACTGCAGAGGCTGCCCGATGTTACAGGGAGAGAGACGCAGATAATCTGACACGCTATGGCGAGCCACGGTCCCTGTACTCCTCAGACCATAGGGAGCATTTGCCCCAAATGCAACAACATAGCAGTTTCATAGCCTGTAGCTCGGCTCAAGTGGATTAGGGAGGAATTACATACAACTTTCTTACAGGAGATTAAATGGGTGGGTAGAGTCCATGATAGAAGAGAGTGTACATGTCCTGTCTAATTACGATCTCTCACCCACGCCCTGTCTCATTACGATGTCTCTCACCCACGCCCTGTCTTATTACGATGTCTCTCACCTACGCCGTCTTATTACGATGTCTCTCACCCACTCCTTGTCTCATTACGATGGCTCTTACTCACGCCCTGTCTCATTACGAAATCTTGCACCCACTCCTTGTCTCATTACGATGTCTCGCACCTACGCCCTGTCTCATTACGATGTTTCGCACCCACACCTTGTCTCATTACGATGTCTCGCACCTACGCCCTGTCTCATTACGATGTCTCGCACCCACACCTTGTCTCATTACGATGTCTCTCACCTATGCCCTGTCTCATTACGATGTCTCGCACCTATGCCCTGTCTCATTACGATGTCTCGCACCTACGCCGTCTCATTACGATGTCTCGCACCTATGCCCTGTCTCATTACGATGTCTCGCACCCACACCTTGTCTCATTACAATGTCTCGCACCTACACCATCTTATTACGATGTCTTGCACCGACACCTTGTCTCATTACGATGTCTCTCACCCATGCCCTGTCTCATTACGATGTCTCGCACCCATGCCCTGTCTCATTACAACGTCTCTCACCCACACCCTGTCTCATTACGATGTCTCCAAGTCCTACTTTCCATGATGCAAGAGCAGAGGTTCTCAGCGTTTAGGAGAGCCAACTGCAGGATTCTCAAACACTCGTGTGCAGTATAACGTGGTCAGCTCACCTTATGCCCCGCTATGTATAATGCGCTGTTAACAGCCAACAAGCAGCAGAAATAATCACAAGAACATGTCTAGTGCAGAGATTTCTGCATCGGTTCTCTCAGGCACCTGTGGGTATTGGCCCTGGCAGAGTGAAGAGTTTCCTGTTGGAGGCTGCTTCCCTCCAGGTTTTTTGGCTTGTGCTTGTTATTCTGACAGAGACTGTGAGGTATTTTAATTAGAAATAACCAGCAGGAAGTTACTGCAGAAACTCAGCTTAGTTAAACCCCCACACTGCCTTCGTAACTCCATTTCGCTAAAGATGAAACGATTGATTGTTTCGACTTGTCATTTGGAACGTGGTGAGATTGGCTCGGCGATTCACCATCCGGTGTCACACGGCACACTACCGAGCCCGACTGCAAACGCCGACAGGCCTGCAGACCGCACGCATCACTGAGAATTTCGGTAATTAGATGAAGCTACTTGCTAACTCAAGCTTAGATTAAAAAACACTGGCTGTGCGGGAGAGGATTACAGAAAGGAATTCTACGCCAGGGTTCAGAGCCTCGAGCTTTGACTTGCCAATTCAGGGTGTCATCGAAAGTGCCCCACCATCCCCCAGTTTGGCATCCATGGAGACCAATGCCCCAAGATATGCTCCTGATCCACGCCCCAGGAACCAGAGATTAAATGTGTCCCTGAGGAGTGGGAGGGGTGAGTGAGCAGAGAGCAAGCCTCGGCTGGCCCCTCTCGTCCTGCCCCTCCCACACGCCTGTGAGCATCACTCAAAGAGGTGTTTGCAGGCCAACATCTGGGACAGTGGGAGCAGTGTGAGATAGGGAAAGTTCCAAAAAAAGAGATTCTCATTCGCATCTTCTACCTGCAAACAAATAGAAACCCAATAAACTGACTGCCCAGGTCTGGGCCCAGGGAAATCCTGCTGAAGCCCCGCATAGATCGGGTTGGGTGGAGGGGGTCGGATGAATGGGGGGATGGAGTGTCGCAGTACGCAGCTGTAAGTGTTTCTCACAGGACCCTTCAGTTACAGAGCCTTTACTACAGACAGCACACTGACACAGCACAGTGCAGGATGTGAAGGAGTCCTGTACACACAGACACTTTGTACATTACTGTATCGATCACCGTCACCGCCAGTTCTATTTAAAACAGAGTCCATTAGCTTTAATGTTACACACTGAGTCCTTCAATGAGCTGGTCCAGCTCCGGCTGGTACTCTCCCTCCTACTCTGTGCGATGGTCAGCTTTTATCAATTCCCAAACTCGACACTAAAAACCAGTGTCTAAAATTCCATCAATCCTTTCATTTTGTAAAAAGTAGCCTGATTGTAATCAACACTTTTGCTCCTGATTTGTTAAGCTGTAATATTCCTGCAAGTCTGTAAAATTCAAGGAGCCTGGTGCTGGGATTCAAAACACATGGAAATGGGAGGGAAAGAGAGAGAGTGGAGCAGTGATAAGGGAACTCTCTCGTTCCATTCTGCCCCACTGTTCTCTCCAGTCATCCATTACTTATGTTTTGATTTTGTCTTTTAACCAAGTGATTTTGCACTATTTTTCCCCTTCCATGATTTTATTGAATGGCAGAGCAGGCTCGAAGGACAGAATGGCCTACTCCAGCTCCTGTTTCTTATGTTCGCACAGCGGTGAGATTTCCTCAGCTGTCAAACACTGATGCTGCATAGCTTGAGGTTGTGCTTGTTCTTGTTGCATAGAGGTGAGCAAGCCAATCCTGTGAGCCCTAAATCTTGTGTGGCACCTTATCGAATGCTTTTTGAAAATCCAAATACACTACATCCACTGGTTCCCCTTTATCTACCTTGCTAGTTACAACCTCAAAAAACTTCATCAGATTTGTCAAGCACGATTTCCCTTTCATAAATCCATGCTGACTCTGCCCAATCA
The DNA here is from genome assembly GCA_030390025.1 of Squalus acanthias. Taxonomy (NCBI): domain Eukaryota; kingdom Metazoa; phylum Chordata; class Chondrichthyes; order Squaliformes; family Squalidae; genus Squalus; species Squalus acanthias. The sequence goes on along the minus strand of CM059443.1, from coordinate 68,150,249 downwards.
TATTATAACTTTCTAAGTGCTCTGTTAATAGGTTCTAGCACTTTTCCTACTACTGATGACAGGCTAACTGTTTCCCGTTTTCTCTCTCCCTCCTTTCTTGAACAGTGGCTTTACATTTGCTACCCTCCAATCTACAGGAGCCGTTCTAGAATCTAGGGAATTCTGGAAGATCAAAACCAATGCATCCACCATCTCTGTAGCCACCACTTTTAAAACCGTAGGATGTAGGCCATCAGGTCCAGGGGATTTGTCGGCTTTTAGTCCCATTAATTTCTCCAGTACTATTTCTTTACTAATAGTAATTTCTTTAAGTTCCTCATTCTCACTGGACCCTTGGGTCCCCACTATTTCCAGAATGTTTTTTGTGTTTTCTTCCATGAAGACAGATACAAAGTATTTGTTTAATGTCGCTGTCATTTCCTTATTCCCCATTATAATTTTGCCTGTCTCTGTCTGTAAGGGACCCACGTTTACTTCCGCTAATCTTTTCCTTTTTACATACCTATAGAAGCTTTCACAATCTATTTTTATGTCTCATGCTAGTTTACTCTCATATTCTCTTTTCTCTCTCTTGATCAATTTTTTGGTCATCCTTTGCTGAATTCTAAAATCCTCCCAATCCTCAGGCTTACTACTCTTTTTGGCAACATTATAAGCCTCTTCCTTTAATCTAATACTATCTTTAGCTTCCCTTGTTAGCCACGGTTGGACCAATTTTTCTGTGGGGTTTTTATTCCTTAAGGGAATGTATAATCATTGTGAATTATGAATTATTTCTTTAATGTTTGCCATTGCTTATGTACCATCATATCTTTTAATCTAGTTTCCCACTCTACCTTAGCCAACTCACCCCTCATACCTACATAGTTTGCTTTGTTCCGATTTAAGACCCTAGTTTTGGATCTAACTAAATCACTCTCAAACTCAATATAAAATTCTATCACATTATGATCACTCTTCCCCAGAAGCTCATTTACTACAAGGTTATTAATTAACCCTGTCTCACTGCACAATACTAGATCTAAAATAGCCTGTTCCCTAGTTGGTTCCTCAACATACTGATCAAGAAAACTATCTTGAATGCATTTCATGAACTCGTCCTCCACGCTATTACTGCAAATTTGGTTTTCCCAGTCAATATGAAAATTAAAGTCCCCCATGATTACTGTATTACCCTTGTTACATGTGCCTCTAATTTCCTGATTTATACTTCCCAACACTACAATTACTGTTAGGGGGCCTATAAACTACTCCCACCAGTGTTTCTGCCCCTGTTGTTTCTTAGCTCCATCCAAATAGATTCTACATCTTGATTTTCTGAGCTAAGATCCTTTCTCTCTACTGTCTTTATCCCATCTTTTATTATCAGGGCTGCCCCCACCCCACTTTTCCATTCTGCCTATCTCTTCTAAAAGTTAAGTATCCAGGAATATTTAGTTCCCAATCTTGGTCACCCTGTAACCACGTCTTCACAATGGCTATTAGATTAAACCCATTTATTTCTAACTGTGATATTAATTCATCTATTTTGTTGTGAATGCTTCGCACACTAGCTGCCATACAGCGTCGCAGGAGAAGCAGCAACACCTGCTGACCACAAGACAGGTGCCCGGGACTGATGAACCGTCCAGATCTAATGATACACAGGTCGCAGTTTGCCTCTCTTGTTCTGGCACATTCACCCAGACCGGTTCTCTTTCCAACAAGCTTTGAACAGCAAAACACTTATGTACCCCAGAGTGACAGTCAGCCACTCCCCCAGGGGAGCAGTCTCTGTAACCATGGGTTAGAGCTGCAATGGGGGGGCACCGTTACCCCGAACCCACTCCAGCCCTGCCCAGACCCCTTCCCATGGCTGCACTAAACACCCATGAACCCCTGAAACACAGCGCTGGCTCTGTAAACACCGACACCTGGGGTTCACAACATTTTCCCTCACAACCGCTTCCTGGTCGCAATAAACTTGCTCCTTTTACGACGTCAAACACATATTACCCCCTCCCACTATCGGTGCCTGTGCCTTTAAAGCAGCTTCTCCAAGATGCTCAGACTGTGCAACCTCTGCTTCCGACCCGGACACTGCACCGGTTCCATTGCACCGACCCGGACACTGCACCGATCCAGGGCATCTCTTATTTTTGCATCTGCAGTCATTTGAAGCCAGCGGTTTGCAACCCGGGAGAATGAGTGAGGGAAGGGCGGCTGCTCCGGGCTGCAGACTCCTTGCTGTGGGGTTTGCATTAGTTAGTTTGCTGCAGGAGGGAGGTGCAGTGCCCCCCCGGTACCCAGCCTGGGCCGCTCCCCCTTACCTGTCTGCCCGCACTCAGCAGCCGGCTCCCAGCCTCTGTTCCTTTGTGTTCCCGGCTCCCCGGTGCAGTAGCCCCTGACCCTGAATACCCAGCACCCCCATACCCCGCACACTGAATACGGCAGACACGCCGCCACCCGGCAATCTGCATACATCACTAATATTCCATATTCAGGTTCTGGGGTGCCCGGCGCATTGCGTGGCGTCACCGCTGGAACCTTGGACCCTGAATGTGTAATATCGACACTCTCAACCCAGGACACTGAATAGTTTATCATCACACCCCAGAGTTGCAGCGAATGGCACATTATGTGCTGGTCATTCAGTCAGGGTTAGACTGGGGCAGAACTGCACTTTGCATTTTAACCTGGAGTGAGCAGATACCCCACAGGCCAATCACATACAACCCCACAACAGCTAAACTCATTACAAATAGGATTTTGGATGACAGGCTTTCTGCAGATGGGCTTCATGCACCAGTCATTGCAAGATTGGCTGTAAAGCTGATGGAAATGGACATGATGGGGACTTGCGGAACTCTGTAGGAACCTGTTCATAAAGGATATAGAGGAGGGAGGGTCATCACCAAGTGTAGTTTTCAGGTAAAGAGGGGTTAGAGGACAGGGGGTAATAATTGGGCCAGGGTGCGCAGACCTAAGTTATATATTCAAAAGCAAAATACTGCGGATGCTGGATATCTGAAATAAAAACAGAAAATGCTGGAAATACTCAGCAGGTCAGGCAGCATCCATGGAGAGAGAAAGATAGTTAACGTTTCAGGTCGGTGACCTTTCGTCATATAAGTTAAGTTATATATTCTCTCCCACTGCTCCCATTTTTCGGACTACAGGTGCTGGTAATGGTTCTGCTGTTGCTATTTACAGCTCCTCTAGACCCATCTTTTGTTTCTTTACTTGTCACATGATCACCTCCTTTGCCTTGCACCATCATCCCTTCTGGCATTTAATCACTCCTGCCTTCCACCCAATCACAGATCCTACCTTTTGTTCTTTCCTTCCCTGTCTCTGTATTTGCTTAAAAACTGGTACATCTCAAACCTTTTCCAGTTCTGATGAAAGGTCATTGACCTGAAACGTTAACTTTGTTTCTCTCCCCACAGATGCTGCCTGACGTGCTGAGTATTTCCAGCATTTTCTCTTATTATTTCAGATTTCCAGCATCTGCAATATTTTGTTTTATATATTCTCACCTTATTTTCATATAATACTTTGATTTTATATTATTTATAGTTAAATAGCAAAACACATAGTAATTTGGAAAATAGAATTGGATGGAACAGAGACCTGAGCATCTTTCAGGCTTGGGCTGATAAGTGGCAGGTAACATCCGCGCCACACAAGTGCCAGGCAATGACCATCTCCAACAAGAGAAATTCTAACCACCTCCCCTTGACATTCAACGGCATTACCCTTGTCGAATCCCCCACCATTAACATCCTGGGGGTCACCATTGACCAGAAACTTAACTGGACCAGCCACATAAATACTGTGGCTACAAGTGCAGGTCAGAGGCTGGATATTCTGAGGTGAGTGTCTCACCTCCTGACTCCTCAAAGCCTTTCCACTATCTACAAGGCACAAATCAGGAGTGTGATGGAATACTCTCCACTTGCCTGGATGAGCGTAGCTCCAACAACACTCAAGAAGCTCGATACCTTCCAGGTCAAAGCAGCCCGCTTGATTGGCATCCCATCCACCACCTTAAACATACACTTCCTCCACCATCGGTGCAATGTGGCTGCAGTGTGTGCCATCTACAAGATGCACTGCAGCAACTCGCCAAGGCTTCTTCGGCAGCACCTCCCAAACCCACGATCTCTGCCACCTAGGATGTCAAGGGCAGCAGGCGCATGGGAACACCACCACCTCCAAGTTCCCCTCCAAGTCACACACCATCCTGACTTAGAAGTATATCGCCGATCCTTCATCGTTACTGGGTCAAAATCCTGGAACTCCCTCCCTAATAGCACTGTGAGAGCACCTTCACCTCACAGACTGCAGCAGTTCAAGAAGGCGGCAGCTCACCACCACCTTCTCAAGGGCAATTAGGGATGAAAGAAAAAAGAAAGATTTGCATTTATATAGAGCCTTTCACGACCACCAGACACCCCAAAGCGCTTTACAGCCAATTAAGTACTTTTTGAAGTGTAATCACTGTTGTAATGTAGGAAACGCAGCAGCCAATTTGTACAGAGCAAGCTCCCACAAACAGCAATGTGATAATGACCAGATAATCTGTTTTTTAATGATGTTGATTGAGGGATAAATATTGGCCAGGACACCGGGGATAACTCCCCTGCTCTTTTACGTCCACCTGAGAGAGTAGAAGGGGCCTCTGTTTAACATCTCATCTGAAAGACGGCACCTCCGACAGTGCAGCACTCCCTCAGTACTGCACTGGAGTGTCAGCCTAGATTTTCATGCACAAGTCTCTGGAGTGGGACTTGAACCCACGACCTTCTGACTGAGGTGAGGCTGCTACCCACTGAGCCACAGCTGACACAAATGGGCAATAAATGCTGGCTTAGCCAGCAACGCTACATCCCGCAAATGAATTAAAAAAGTCAAAGCAGAGATGCTGGGTGATCCAATACTGAGGTGCAGCAGCGCCATCACCAACAGGAGGGTGTAATTACAGTGTGATGTAAGGTCTGATGAAAGGTCATCGACCTGAAACGTTAACTCTCTTTCTCTCTCCACGGATGCTGCCTGGCCTGCTGAGTTTTTCCAGCGTTTTCTGTTGTTATTTCGGATTTCCAGCATCCGCAGTATTTTGCTATCGCATTGTAATTACAGTGTGACTCGTTTACATAAGCAGTCCCCATTATGAATGTGGACAGGAATTTCTAATGGAAAAGAGGGTAGGAACTGCATGCAGATGTAAGGTTTTCAATAAATTCTAGCAGATCTGCTCATGGCAGTAGGAGCACATGCTGTTTTATAACAATTGAAGTGTTATCAACATAGTACGACTGGAAAAGTGTTACAGAAGTTAAGTGCAACGCTCACAGGAAGTGTGCGCTACACACGAGACTGTTAATAGAGTTAAGAATTGAATTTGGTGATACGGCTAAGCTGTGTGATCATTCTTGTCTGAATGTTAGTAGGATATTGGAGTGCAGGGGAACATCCCAGCCAAGCGACCAATGTCTGCACGTGTGCACTCTCCAGCAAGAGTCGCTGGGCAGTGATCTGCACTGAGAACCCTGGCTGACTTTCTCCCCTTCCTTATACAATGGCCGTACAACAACAACTTGCATTTATACAGCGCCTTTAACATAGTAAAACGTTCCAATGTGCTTCACGGGAGCATTATCAGACAAAATTTGACACCAAGCCACATAAGGAGATATTAGGACAGGTGACTAAAAGCTTGGTCAAAGAAGTAGGTTTTAAGAAGAGTGTCTCGGCGTGGGGAGTGTCTTGGGAATGCAGTGATGATGGCAGCATGAACAAGGGACATCTTCGAATTATGGGAATTTCGCACCCAAGTCGTAGTGAATGGAAAGCAGGAGTGGCTGCACCGAAATCATTCATCGTTCTGCACAGACAGAGATTTACAGGGCTCTCAGTTACCAGACGCGAGACTGACATCCTCCTTAGTCCCGGATCAATGAGGTCAGTTATCGTCCATAACTACTGCTCGCTGAGAGGAACTAAACTCATCACACACTGCGGTCTGAAACATCTCAGGGAGTGCATGGCAGCAGCACAGAGAACAGACCCAGAGTGGATAATTGGATTTAATCTGTTAGAATACGAGCAGACTGAAATTCCAAACTCCCTTCCCTTCAATCATCCCATAATAGTTCAATTATCCTGTAATAATTCACAGCACTTAAAAACGTCTAAAAAGCACTGAGTGACCAAGTCAGTTATGAGCTGAAGTTGATCTCGAGTGCTGGAACAGTCTGTGTGATCTGTGGATTATGGGATTCCCGTTATCAAGAACCCTGGCGTAAAAGGTCCCCACCTTCTTGTAAATCAAATCGATTGCTAACTGTCAGCAACCAAAATGAATAGGAGAAGGTCAGATACTTGATGATGAAGTCCTCTCTCATATATTATTTGTTTGGGTTGAGGTTTTGTAACCTCAGTGACAGTATTTAACAACTAGCAGATTTAAATGACCCACTGAGAGGCAGTCTGAGCAGAGTGTGTCCGTTGTCTGTCAGCGAGATTATTTTGCATGCAAACTGGAAATTTATCAGAGACAAATCAGGCAAAGGTCAGAGTTTAAGATAAAGGAAGATGAGGCAATAGTTTGTGTAAAGGTCTGGATTCTAGGTTGCTTGTAAGGCAAGTTCTGTCTTTAACTCTTACCTACACTGATATGTAATGTCTATATAATCAAACACCCTTTACCTCTTCCTCTCCTGCAGGCTGCTGTACACTTTGGGGGTTATGACAATCAGGACAATGGTCTCCTTGCTCTTTCCCCCTTTCACCAGAAATTTAAACATGCAGTCTGTTCAGGAGTGACTTCGACTTGCAGATGAAGTGAAGATTGCCCTGGATATTGCAGTGTTGCAGGGGCAGGTAAGGGAAGCAGCTCACATCGAATGACCACAGATATCTCGCAATGTTGGTCACTCTCCCAGTTCTTGGTGCATGTCCAGCTCCAGCAGCCTGGAGACTCCATCCCAACCCTACCACCCTCGATCCTCCAAACAGCACCCTCAGCAGAGGATTCTCCACCCCCGCTCCTCTAAAGCAGGTGTCAAACATTGTCAGTTCATCTCGCCTGACTATCAACAGGATGAAGGAGACGTCTGCCAGTTACTGAACAACGTGATCATATATTTACTGAAATTCGCTTGGCTCTAAGTTCAACTGGTCGGATAACTCTCCCATCGAACCCTGTCCCTCCCGTACCCTAACTCTCCCATCGAACCCATCCCTCCCGTACCCTAACTCTCCCATCGAACCCTGTCCCTCCAGTACCCTAACTCTCCCTTCGAACCCCATCCCTCCCGTACCCTAACTCTCCCATCGAACCCTGTCCCTCCCGTACCCTAACTCTCCCATCGAACCCCATCCCTCCCGTACCCTAACTCTCCCATCGATCCCCATCCCTCCCGTACCCTAACTCTCCCATCGAACCCCATCCCTCCCGTACCCTAACTCTCCCATCGAATCGAACCCTGTCCCTCCCGTACCCTAACTCTCCCATCGAACCCCATCCCTCCCGTACCCCAACTCTCCCATCGAACCCCATCCCTCCCGTACCCCAACTCTCCCATCGAACCCCATCCCTCCCGTACCCTAACTCTCCCATCGAACCCCATCCCTCCCGTACCCCAACTCTCCCATCGAACCCCATCCCTCCCGTACCCTAACTCTCCCATCGAAACCCATCCCTCCCGTACCCTAACTTTCCCATCAAACCCTGTCCCTCCCGTACCCTAACTCTCCCATCAAACCCTGTCCCTCCCGTACCCCAACTCTCTCATCGAACCCAGTCCCTCCCGTACCCCAACTCTCCCATAGAACCCCGTCCCTCCCGTACCCCAACTCTCCCATCGAACCCCGTCCCTCCCCTACCCCAACTCTCCCATCGAACCCCATCCCTCCCGTACCCTAACTCTCCCATCGAACCCCATCCCTCCCGTACCCTAACTCTCCCATCGAATCCAGTCCCTCCCGTACCCTAACTCTCCCATCGAACCCAGTCCCTCCCGTACCCTAACTCTCCCATCGAACCCCATCCCTCCCGTACCCTAACTCTCCCATCGAACCCAGTCCCTCCCGTACCCTAACTCTCCCATCGAACCCTGTCCCTCCCGTACCCTAACTCTCCCATCGAACCCCATCCCTCCCGTACCCTAACTCTCCCATCAAACCCTGTCCCTCCCGTACCCTAACTCTCCCATCGAACCCCATCCCTCCCGTACCCTAACTATCCCATCGAACCCCATCCCTCCCGTACCCCAACTCTCTCATCGAACCCTGTCCCTCCCGTACCCTAACTCTCCATCGAACCCAGTCCCTCCGTACCCCAACTCTCCCATCGAACCCCATCCCTCCCGTACCCTAACTTTCCCATCAAACCCTGTCCCTCCCGTACCTCAACTCTCCCATCGAACCCCATCCCTCCCGTACCCTAACATTCCCATCGAACCCCATCCCCCTCGCACCCTAACTCTCCCATTGGAGCCCATCCCTCCCGTACCCTAACTCTCCCATCGAACCCCATCCCTCCCGTACCCTAACTCTCCCATCGAACCCCATCCCTCCCGTACCCTAACTCTCCCATCGAACCCCATCCCTCCCGTACCCCAACTCTCCCATCGAACCCCATCCCTCCCGTACCCTAACTCTCCCATCGAACCCCATCCCTCCCGTACCCTAACTCTCCCATCGAACCCCATCCCTCCCGTACCCCAACTCTCCATCGAACCCCATCCCTCCCGTACCCTAACTCTCCCATCGAACCCCATCCCTCCCGTACCCTAACTTTCCCATCAAACCCTGTCCCTCCCGTACCCTAACTTTCCCATCAAACCCTGTCCCTCCCGTACCCCAACTCTCTCATCGAACCCAGTCCCTCCCGTACCCCAACTCTCCCATAGAACCCCGTCCCTCCCGTACCCCAACTCTCCCATCGAACCCAGTCCCTCCCGTACCCCAACTCTCCCATCGAACCCCATCCCTCCCGTACCCTAACTCTCCCATCGAACCCCATCCCTCCCGTACCCTAACTCTCCCATCGAATCCAGTCCCTCCCGTACCCTAACTCTCCCATCGAACCCTGTCCCTCCCGTACCCTAACTCTCCCATCGAACCCCATCCCTCCCGTACCCCAACTCTCCCATCGAACCCCATCCCTCCCGTACCCTAACTCTCCCATCGAACCCCATCCCTCCCGTACCCTAACTCTCCCATCGAACCCCATCCCTCCCGTACCCCAACTCTCCATCGAACCCCATCCCTCCCGTACCCTAACTCTCCCATCGAACCCCATCCCTCCCGTACCCTAACTCTCCCATCGAACCCCATCCCTCCCGTACCCTAACTCTCCCATCGAATCCAGTCCCTCCCGTACCCTAACTCTCCCATCGAACCCTGTCCCTCCCGTACCCTAACTCTCCCATCGAACCCCATCCCTCCCGTACCCCAACTCTCCCATCGAACCCCATCCCTCCCGTACCCTAACTCTCCCATCGAACCCCATCCCTCCCGTACCCTAACTCTCCCATCGAACCCCATCCCTCCCGTACCCCAACTCTCCCATCGAACCCCATCCCTCCCGTACCCTAACTCTCCCATCGAACCCCATCCCTCCCGTACCCTAACTTTCCCATCAAACCCTGTCCCTCCCGTACCCTAACTTTCCCATCAAACCCTGTCCCTCCCGTACCCCAACTCTCTCATCGAACCCAGTCCCTCCCGTACCCCAACTCTCCCATAGAACCCCGTCCCTCCCGTACCCCAACTCTCCCATCGAACCCCGTCCCTCCCATACCCCAACTCTCCCATCGAACCCCATCCCTCCCGTACCCTAACTCTCCCATCGAACCCCATCCCTCCCGTACCCTAACTCTCCCATCGAATCCAGTCCCTCCCGTACCCTAACTCTCCCATCGAACCCAGTCCCTCCCGTACCCTAACTCTCCCATCGAACCCCATCCCTCCCGTACCCTAACTCTCCCATCGAACCCAGTCCCTCCCGTACCCTAACTCTCCCATCGAACCCTGTCCCTCCCGTACCCTAACTCTCCCATCGAACCCCATCCCTCCCGTACCCTAACTCTCCCATCAAACCCTGTCCCTCCCGTACCCTAACTCTCCCATCGAACCCCATCCCTCCCGTACCCTAACTCTCCCATCGAACCCCATCCCTCCCGTACCCCAACTCTCTCATCGAACCCTGTCCCTCCCGTACCCTAACTCTCCCATCGAACCCAGTCCCTCCCGTACCCCAACTCTCCCATCGAACCCCATCCCTCCCGTACCCTAACTTTCCCATCAAACCCTGTCCCTCCCGTACCTCAACTCTCCCATCGAACCCCATCCCTCCCGTACCCTAACATTCCCATCGAACCCCATCCCCCTCGCACCCTAACTCTCCCATTGGAGCCCATCCCCCTCGTACCCTAACTCTCCCATCGAACCCCATCCCCCTCCTACCCTAACTCTCCCATAGGAGCCCATCCCCCTCGTACCCTAACTCTCTATTGGAGCCCATCCCCCTCGTACCCTAACTCTCCCATCGAACCCTGTCCCTCCCGTACCCTAACTCTCCCATTGGAGCCCATCCCCCTCGTACCCTAACTCTCCCATAGAAGCCCATCCCTCTCGTACCCGAACTCTCCCATTGGACCCCATCCCCCTCGTACCCTAACTCTCCCATTGGAGCCCATCCCCCTCGTACCCTAACTCTCCCATTGGAGCCCATCCTACGTTCAGGTCACTTCCAACTTCATCGTTAGGTATTTCAACACAATTCACAAAGTACGTGTGTTGCCAATGTATCGTTTCTATGAGCAGTGCTTGTCTGCATTAAATTCATAAATATAAGATAGGGACTAATAAATTCAGTAAATAATTCAGGTGAAACTTCTTTACCCAGAGTAGTTCGAATGTGGAACTTGCTACTCCATGGAGTAGTTGAGGTGAATAGCATTGAGGCCTTTAAGAGGAAGCTAGATAAACACATGAGGAGAAAGGAATAGAAGGAAACATTGATAGAGTTCGATGAAGTAGGGTGTGAGGAGGCTCGTGTGGAGCATATTATGTGCCGCCATGGACGATTTGTGTGCTGTAAATTCAATGCAAACATTTCATCTGCCTTTGTTCTATGTACTTAAATATGTCCAACTCATTCTGTAATTTCTAAACAGTTTTCTCCAATTTCACTGTACCTCCTGGTTTCGTATCATCTCCAAATTTGACCAATTTCCATTGGGTTTCTGAGTCACACTCATTGTTGTAAATTAGAAACAGCAGTTATCCCCCTCGGTACTCCTTCCCACCACAATATAACTCCTCTGTTTTACACCAGTTTATTATCCATACTCCAGATCTACCCCAGACTCCCACAGCTTTGAGTTTAACTAATAGTTATTTTTGTGGATTTTTTGGAAGTCTAGGTGCAACACATTGGCAGGCTTACCACAGTCTACCTGGGGTGTCACCTCCTCAGAGGTTGGAGGCAGGCTCTTCTCCTGAATCCATGCTGACTGATGTTTATGAGGCGGATTATTGGACAGATCATCTTCAACTTTACTCCTGATAATCAGTTCCATTATTTGACATGGGACTGAGGTACATTTAAAGGGGCTCGCACCGCTTTTACTGAAGGTTTCAAACCCAGAACCTGTTCTCCCCACAGAATCTGGCAGCTGCTGTTGCCATGGTTACCCCGCGGCCCCTGTTTGAGGATGGGCTTCACTTTCCCATCTACTGGAGGCCCCGGTAAGTCAGCCTAGCCCCCGGGACCCCCCGGGGGTCGGTCAGCCCAGCCCCAGGGACCCCCTCCTGAATAAAGCGGGAGATTCCGCTCCCGAATCGATCGGCGGGAAGCTGGAGTCAGTGACGGGGGAAGGTTGCGCAGCGGACTCGGTGGCCGGAACCTTGTGCCGCGGTGCCGGTGTTCCGGGGACGGGCGCGCGGTGACTCCAGGCAGGAAGATGGCGGCGCTGGCCGGGTGCGCGCGGCGGCTGGAGAGCGCGGCGGAGCGGCCCGAGCTCCTGCTCAGGTAAAGGCCCGAGCCGGGGGCCCGAGCTCCTGCTCAGGTAAAGGCCCGAGCCGGGGGCCCGAGCTCCTGCTCAGGTGGGGGCCCGAGCTCCTGCTCAGGTAAAGGCCCGAGCCGGGGGCCCGAGCTCCTGCTCAGGTAAAGGCCCGAGCCCCTGCTCAGGTAAAGGCCCGAGCCCCTGCTCAGGTAAAGGCCCGAGCCCCTGCTCAGGTAAAGGCCCGAGCCCCTGCTCAGGTAAAGGCCCGAGCCCCTGCTCAGGTAAAGGCCCGAGCCCCTGCTCAGGTAAAGGCCCGAGCCCCTGCTCAGGTAAAGGCCCGAGCCCCTGCTCAGGTAAAGGCCCGAGCCCCTGCTCAGGTAAAGGCCCGAGCCCCTGCTCAGGTAAAGGCCCGAGCCCCTGCTCAGGTAAAGGCCCGAGCCCCTGCTCAGGTAAAGGCCCGAGCCCCTGCTCAGGTAAAGGCCCGAGCCCCTGCTCAGGTAAAGGCCCGAGCCCCTGCTCAGGTAAAGGCCCGAGCCCCTGCTCAGGTAAAGGCCCGAGCCCCTGCTCAGGTAAAGGCCCGAGCCCCTGCTCAGGTAAAGGCCCGAGCCCCTGCTCAGGTAAAGGCCCGAGCCCCTGCTCAGGTAAAGGCCCGAGCCCCTGCTCAGGTAAAGGCCCGAGCCCCTGCTCAGGTAAAGGCCCGAGCCCCTGCTCAGGTAAAGGCCCGAGCCCCTGCTCAGGTAAAGGCCCGAGCCCCTGCTCAGGTAAAGGCCCGAGCCCCTGCTCAGGTAAAGGCCCGAGCCCCTGCTCAGGTAAAGGCCCGAGCCCCTGCTCAGGTAAAGGCCCGAGCCCGGGGCCCGAGCTCTCTCACCGGCAGCGAGAATCCAGTGAACAGCCCCATGTGGACCTGAGTTATACTGAGCGGGGTGCAGTGTCTGGCGTGGGCCTGAGGCAAACAGACTTCCCTGTAGAACCACAGGACTCAACACCTTTTGGGGAAAATTGGGGGGTGGGGATGTGGAATTTGTAATAAACGGATCCTAATCTGCTGTGTTACAGGGTGGGATTGTGGAAGGAGCCATGAGATTAACACTGTTCCTCTCTCCCTCTCCTAGTGTACAGGATGGATTGGCATCAGACTTCACTGCTCTCACTAAGGAGCTGTATGATTTACAGAAGGAGCAGGAGGCAGATGCTGTTGCTGGAAGCGCGCTGAAGGAGCTGGTCATAGAACAGTTTGATGAGGAGCAGATCTGGCAAGAGATCGAACTGCAGAACAATTCAGTCTTAAACTACTTCAAAGTTACAGTGGCTTCTCTACTTCGAGACACTCTTATCAGGCTGATTGAAGAAGAGGTGGAGATCGAGGCTCCTGAGCAAGAGTTTGAAAACGATGAGTCTATAGAAGAAGATGCTGAGATAAGGGAGAGCAGTGAAGAGGAGGAGGAAGAAGAAGAGTTAAAAAATCAGAAAGTCAAAGGAAAAAATATTCAAACTGAAAAGCTTAGTGATGAAGACTCTGATCTCAACTTTGACATTGATGAACTTGAGAAAAGGACTAAACCCCAGAGAAGGAACCCTAGATTCGCCACCAGCTCCGACCTAGACGATAAATTTTTTAGACTTTCAGAAATGGAAGCTTTTTTGGAGCAAGCTGAGAAGGAAGAAGGGAAGCAGAAGGATGATGATGATGAAATAGATTATTTTGAAGATATTCCTTCTGAAGATGAAGAACTTGTCATGAAAACAGAGACTAAGCAAAAGGTAATGATCTTCCACCAGTATTCAGCCCTGCTCCCTGCCAGTGCTGACCCCTGCTGTGATATGGTTTCATGGATGCCCGTCAATCTCTGGTACCTTGATTTAATGGCCATTCTTTATTTTAGGCATTGAGAGTCTGCGTGCTATTCGATTGTGGAGGCAGCACAGTCTTCATCCGTTGTACAAACACTCACTGAATTGTGACCAGGATCAGAGGCCCTGGTTGATTTGTTTTCTCCTCCCGAGCCCAGGGCTGCTGGGGAAATGCTGCCCCCTCGCCATTCTCCCAGCTGAGATTGGCTAGCTCAACATAGACTGGGGGTTGGGCCACTGGACTGTATAGCTCAGCACCACACCAAGCTACGCATTTATCTGCTGACCCCTCGGGGGAGTTGAAGTGAAGATCTTTTAATGAAATACCACGAGCTGATCCACCGTGATGTTGCTCACAGATAAAACATTATTCTCTCTCCTCCTGCAGCTATCTCTGCTTCTCATTTGTTTGTCTTCCTTTATTCACACTGAAGTCAGATTTCTACCATATTGTTGATGAGGAAGCTGAAAGCTGGGGTGCATTACCTGGAGGCTGGGTACGAGAGCACACACTCTTATATCCAGGGCCCAGTGACCCCCATAACTGGCTTAGAGAGGCAGCTGCTGCTGAAACTCTGCATCTTTCGCTGGTGGGACCACCGTTCCCTGGGGTTCGGTGTGTGCTCGGGCTGTGGCCCACACGGTGGAATGCACTCGCACACCTTATGCTCGCAGAGAGATCCTAGTCCCTGTTATCCAGCAGCAAAGGGCAGAGACCTTTGCTTGCCAGTTAGTGACTATCCTGCTGGGATGGAGGGGAGAGGTCCGCAGGGGTCTGCATAGGACCAAGGTGGCTCCAAGTTGACATGCTGGTGGGGAACTAAGTCAATCCCCCCGGTCTCTGTAATCTGAAGCCTGTAGGCCCACAGTACTCCAGGGCTTGATTGACCAGCCAGTCTAGATTACTTTTGGGACCTGGAGGAATTGAGCTGTTGCTAGGATCAGGATTCTTCCCACGAGGCTCCAGATAGCGTTCATAAGGTGTGCGAATTCAGCTGGTTAAACTGCAGCAAAACCCTTGGAAGTTCCTAAGCTCTCTTGCACACCCACTAGTCGCAGCCTGTAGAGCTAATTGGTAGAGATCTGAGAACAGGTTGGTTGCCCGTCCCTTCTATGGGAATAAGTGATGGAGGGTGGGTGGGCCCAGTGATATTCTGTGACATGAGATGAGTATAAGGAGCTCTGTATTAATGTTTTTACGTATTTGAATTTTGTTGTTGTTTGTCAGACTAAGAGTTCCAGGAACCTGCAGTACAAGGATTTCTTCGACCCGGTCGAGGGTGAGGAAGTTGCGATAGAAGATGGCGACGAGGAGAACGAAAGTGATGAGGCAGAAGGGGAACCAGAGCCAGAAGAATTTGAGGAGGACGAGGATATGGAAGAAATGGATGAGTATGTTTTCTGAAGTTTCTTTCTCCATTTCCTCCCCCCCCGTTCCTAAGCCACAGGCGCTGGGTCCAGCCCGAGAGTTGCTGACACCCCTCTGATACCCCATCCAAGTGACCGTTCCTGTCTTGGGCGAGACAGTGGGTGCCAGCTGACTATTTGACAGTGGGCTGCGCCTCAATCAGGCCACCCCTTACCCTCCTCATCGCCTGGGAATATAATCCAAGTTTACCCATTCCCTTTCTCCTGGTGACACTCTCCAGACACCATATTCCAGATGAGGACTGCCTGGCGCTGTGTGTCTGCAATAGTACTGCCTTGGTTTTATATTCTGTACCTCGTGATGAAGCCCAGCATCCCACTGGCCTTAACTGTTCTGCTTTTACATCTGCGCTGGCTTTTAATGACATGTACCTGGAGCCCTGAACCTCTTTATTGGTGTACAATTATTCAGTGCACTGAGACCAGGTGTAGCAGCCCAACGAATACACTGACTGAGACCAGCGATGGGATGGAGTCTGGGCCACCTGGTTTGCAGGAAGTAGGTACGCCGAACCATTGCCAATGCAGTCCTGCCAAAGCTGTTGAAAGAATTGTACTGCTCCAGCAATTGGTATGTGTCACACACCCCACCTGGTGTTCTGTAAGAATTTGATTTGTGGTATCACGCTTAATTGGCAAGGAATAATATAAATAGAAGCTGAAAATAGATGATCTGGTATATTCTTTTGACGAACTAGAATGTAGATCCTGTATTTCTGTGTTGCATTAATTTGGTTTCCTTTCTGTGACCCAGAGACCAGGAGAAGATGGAGGAGTCCGAGAGAGGTCGAGAGGCCAAGGGGGCCCATAAGAAAGTTAGCTTTGTCCTGTCGGATGACAGTGAGGGGGAGGAATTGGCCGATGTGATAGGAGGAAAGAAGCCGGAAGAGGCAAAATCAGCCTTTGAAAAACGCCAAGAAAGGGTGATTATTGGAATTACAATTAATTCGGGCACAGAGCATGAGGATAAACACTAACACGGGCTGGTTGGGCTGAATGGCCGGTGTGCAGCCTGTAATTTCTATGTAACGCAATTCCGCAGGTAACCTGCATCGTGTTTTGTTCCCTATAGTTGAACGCACAAATCCAGGAGCTGGAGAAATCTGCCTTGGAGCAGAAGCCTTGGCAGCTTCTGGGAGAGGTCAGTAGCCAGAAACGGCCCGAGAACAGCCTGTTGGAGGAGGACCTGCTGTTTGACCATGCAGTCAGGAAGGGTGAGTCTCGCTCCACACACTCGCCTTGCAGTGGGGACGGGGGGGCACTGACCCCTCATTCAGACAGCAGTACGTCTTTGGTATGTCTGGGTGTACGGGACAGTGCGTTTATTAGCAAAGCATTAAACTGTGTTATAGTTTGCTTTGTATTGAGTTTGTGCTGATTTCTGATCTCTGTTCTCAGCTCCTGTCATCACTGAGGAGACAACACTTCAACTGGAGGATGTCATTATCCAGAGGATTAAAGACCAGGTCAGTGCAAGGCTTTGTCATAGAATCATAGAAATTTACGGCACAGAAGGAGGCCATTCGGCTCATTGTGTCTGTGCCGGCCGAAAATGAGTTATCCAGCCTAATCCCGCTTTCCCGCCTTTGGTCCATAGCCTTGTAGGTTACAGCACTTCTAGTGCATATCCAAGTACTTTTTAAATGTGATGAGGGTTTCTGCCTCTACCACCCTTTCAGGCAGTGATTTCCAGACCCCCACCACCCTCTGGGTGAAAAAAGTTCTCCTCAACTTTCCTCTAATCCTTCTACCAATTACTTTGAATCTATGCCCCCTGGTTATTGACCTCTCTGCTAAGGGAAATAGGTCCTTCCTATCCACTCTAGCTAGGCCCCTCATAATTTTATACATCTCAATTAAATCTCCCCTCAGCCTCCTCTCTTCCAAAGAAAGCAACCCAGCCTATTCAGATAGCAAAATACTGCGGATGCTGGAAAATTGAAACAACAACAGAAAACGCTGGAAAAACTCAGCAGGCCAGGCAACATCCGTGGAGAGAGAAACAGAGTTAACGTTTCAGGTCGAAGACCTTCTGACGAAAGATCTTCGACCTGAAACGTTAACTCTGTTTCTCTCTCCACGGATGTTGCCTGGCCTGCTGAGTTTTTCCAGCGTTTTCTGTTGTTCCAGCCTATTCAATCCTTCCTCGTAGCTAAAATTCTCCAGTCCTGGCAACATCCTCGTAAATCGCCTCTGTACCTTCTCTAGTGCAATCACATCCTTCCTGTAATGTGATGACCAGAACTGTATGCAGTATTCTAGCTGCGGCCTAACTAGTGTTTTATACAGTTCAAGCATAACCTTCCTGCTCTTATATTCTATGTTTTGGCTAATAAAGGAAAGTATCCCGTATGCCTTCTTAACCACCTTATCTACCTGTCCTGCTACCTTCAGGGATCTGTGGACATGCACTCCAAGGTCCCTCTTTTCCTCTACACTTCTCAGCATCCTACCGTTTATTGTGTATTCCCTTGTCTTGTTAGCCCTCCCCAAATGCATTCTCACACTTCTCCGGGTTGAATTCATTTTCCACTGTCGTTAACTCGTGGAGCAGCTTGT
Organism: Squalus acanthias; assembly: GCA_030390025.1. NCBI lineage: Eukaryota > Metazoa > Chordata > Chondrichthyes > Squaliformes > Squalidae > Squalus > Squalus acanthias. Next base: position 68,132,409 of record CM059443.1, on the reverse strand, counting down.
CTGTAAAGGGTCAAGAGTTTTAAAATAGGTGGAAGGAGAGAAAGTGCACCATCTTGCAATCGAATTAAGTGTCATTTGTAGATGGTCTCATGTTTTAAGTGTTAGTCTAGTAGGTGCAGTACCTGAGTCTAAGCTGGAAGATCAACAGAGTCAAGGTTTCAACGAACATTTAGTTTGGGTTTTCACTTTGTGTTGGAGGGGGGTATAACCTCCTGGTCGATTGACCAGAGCCACATTGGCTGAGTCTGGGGTCTGTCCACCACCTCTTTGTCACTATCTTCTTAGTGGGAGTTCATAAAATTGCAGGGAAACAGACAGGTTAGGAAAAAAAAAATCCTTGGTAGTAATTTCCCTTACATGCTGATGTGTAATAAACGCAGCCACAGCCGATTGATATAAAGCAGGCTGTAGGAGCCAGCCACAATTTGTACAGAAAATCTGATTTTACGCAGACACTCTCAACCGAATCTTTGAATTGCTGTGAAAATCGGTGAGAGAGTGAAGACTGTAAAACCTGCCCAGACACCTCCACCTCTGACCCACACAGGCCAGTTTATCAGGAGCATTGTAGACAGGAACTGCCACTAGGTGGTGATGTTTTAAAGGCCGACAGCAAGAAGCTGTGAAATAACTGTTACCCAGGAAAATCTCCAAACCTAACGGCTTTGTGCCACGTAGCCTCGTATGTCTAACATCTGATTGATTGAAATATTCCAGCTGTGCATCGGTGCCCAATTGCATGGGCAGCTTGTGCTTGCCAAGTGCAGATACAATGTGCTTCCATTTAAGCCAAATGTAAAAGCAGCAGGAAAATAGATTCTTAAACTAAAGGAGAAAAAAGTGTGGAAAACACAAAAGGAAAAATGTTTTGAAAAATGACGATATTGTAAATGATGGAAAGCAGTAGCGTGGAGTTTGAAAGATGGAGAGCTAGGGCTGTTCAAAATAAGCACTCTTGTTGGAGTGGGATTAATGATTCATGCATATGTAAAATTTATATTAAAGTGTGTGCTAGAATTACTGCCCATCCCTGATTAAAAATAGATCTTTCTCACCCCTGGGATCTGGGAGGTGTATTCATGTAATTAGATTGAGAATGTATCGCTCCACTTAGTATGCAAGAACAGAGAAGATCAGTGGGGTTTTTTTTTTATAGAGCTATTCAAAATGATAAACGGGATAGACGAGGCAAACATAAATCAATGCTTTCCATCGGTCAGTGGATTGAAGACAAAGCCGTGATCTTGAGATAAGCACCAGTACGGTGTGCCAGGGTGGAGGAAGTTTTTCACCGTTATTGGAAGGTGAATGCTTTGCACGTGATCGGCACTAGATTAATTACAGCGATTACAGTATGGAAAAAATAGGAGAAGAAAGAAGGAAAGTGGGACTGTGGAAAATCAGTTCCTGGGAGAGGCCTAACTTTGATTCAGGTGACGAGGGCTGAATGTCCCCTCCTGGGATAAAATATCTTTCCCTCAATCTGAAATAACAGAAAATCCTGGAACGCACAGCAGGTCAGTCAGCAACTGAAAGTGAAAAGGCCAGTGAGCGGTCCAGGTGGGAGCTGGAGCTGTGACAAGGGATCCCCATCCCAAACGTTCCCTGCCTCTTCTCTTTCCAGTGCTGATGGACCTGATGTGCATGTCTAGCATTTTCTGTTTGTCAGGATTGGTGAATGTTGAGTATCAATATGTTTACACTGCTTTAAACAGTGGCATTTTCCAGGAAGTTCCTTTGGACTTGTCCACAGCCATGTTGGAATCTGTGGAGTGGGTCTGATTCTCTGTTTTATAAATGTTGTGGATTTCAGCCACTAACGGGCACATATTAATCAGTTGTTGATGGGTAAGCATCGTCTGCTCTGTGTTACAGGCCTGGGACGATGTTGTGCGCAAGGAAAAGCCAAAAGAGGAGACCTTTGAATACAAAAAACGACTCACCTTGGACCATGAGAAAAGCAAGCTGAGTCTAGCTGAAGTGTATGAGCAGGAATATCTAAAGCAAACTCAGGTAATAATCTCGGGTAATCAGCTTCTGGGTTTTAAGCAAGGGATTGATCGGAGTGGAAGTGCTACAGCTAGTTTCAGCGCCCCAGGCTAGACACAGGACATCAGACCAGGATCTGGCTCAGCAGTGATGCCTTGCACGGTAATAAGATTTTAGGAAGGCCTAAGTTATAACTGGTAAATGATTTGTAGTGGTGTGAGATTACAGGCCGCGGCCGTACGGGTACGTGAGGTCGCAGAGCTGCCGGGTGACTGTCAGTGGGGCATTGTGTCAGGTTTTTAATTAAACCCTTATTGTTGCAGCAAAAGTCTGAAGTGGAGGAAAACCTGCAGCACGCGGAGATCCAAAAGATGATGGATTCGCTTTTCCTCAAACTGGACGCTCTCTCTAACTTCCACTTCACACCCAAACCGGTGAGTAAAGGAATCGGTGTAACATCGGAGACTGAGCAGAGAACAGCGTGGCAGGAGCACGACTCTGTTTGTTTTGCTGATTGTCTGTATTACTGGGTTAGAAACATTTTATCTTTGCTGTACTTTAATGCCCTGCCTGGCCTGACCCTGCCACGGTGAGGGTGCATTTGCAGTCTGCTCCCGGGCGGCACTCACACCCTCTGGATCCAGGAATAACCCCTGCTGCATTGTTTGATGGACGCCGTTTAGTGTGACTCGAGCTGGCTGCTGGAGCGATACAGATCGGTGTAGTAGTGGTTATGTTACTGGACTAGGAAATCTGCTGTCCTTACCCGGTCTGCCCTATATGTGACTCCAGGCCCACAGCAATGTCCTTGACTCTTAATTGCCCTCTGAAGTAGCTGAGCAAGCCACTCAGTTGTAACAAACCACTACAAAGAAATTCACCACACGGACTGCAGCGGTTCAAGATGGCAGCTCACCACCACCTTCTCAAGGGCAATTAGGGAGTGTGAAATAAATGCTGGCCTTGCCAGCGACGCCCACATCCCGTGAATGAATTAAAAAAATCAGCAAGGTCCCACACTCGATTTCTGGTCAGCTGGGGGGGGGGGGGGGGCTGTCCTGTCACCCCTGCTGTAAAGTGTGTGTTTATGGACATTCATTGAGGATGGGATCACACTCTGCTGTGATGCCCCCTGTGGTTGGATATCTTACAATCTAGGCTCGCACATGAAGAATTGCCACCTGAGTGAGGTCCCACGTGACCAATGCCTGTGCTACTGTAGCCAGCGAGAGTTGGAGTCTTCAGGAGAGATGGGGGAAACGGTCAGACAAAACTGGTAAAATAATAAGCACACATTCCCCCTTGGTGTGGGAGTGGAAACGAGAGTTTCAGACTCTAATTGTGGAACTTCAGTGGCACCAAAACCTAAACTCAAATGCTCAATGTTTCCTTTGACTTTTTACTTTCTTATTTGTGTAGATGATTGACTTGCTGTTTGGGTGCAGTCTGTATGTGACCTTACACACACTGCCCCATGGGCAATTTTATTCCTGCAGCCCACAGCGCTCCGACTCTCTGATCTTTTGTGCTGTGTACAATTCAGTATCGGTCACCTGCAGAATCCGAGGACAGGTCACTGAGAACTTCACACCGCGAGGCTGACACTGAGTGTCCCAGGTCGCGAGGCTGATACTGGGGGGCCCCACATCGTGAGGCCGAGCACCGAACTGTATGTCCTCTGCTGGCAGTGGGCCAGGGTGAGAGGGGAAGGGTTGCTTAAACTTGCTGTTGATCATATATAACGATATTTGTTTCTTTTGCCAGCCTGTGCCTGAAGTGAAGGTGGTCTCTAACCTGCCGTCCATCAGTATGGAGGAGGTGGCACCAGTGAATGTCAGTGATGCCACTCTACTGGCACCAGAAGAAGTCAAGGTAAGAAACTAAAGAGAAAAGTAACGTAAAGCCAAACTGCTAATCAGCACTGAGCCCCTCCCTGGAGCGGCACTGAGCCCTGCAGTCTTTGCTGAGTTAACTGATGGCAGCTGGGGCAGGGGTGCTACATCAGCCTGCAAGCCCATGGTTTAAAGAGAAAGGACCTGAGCTCGGACCCCTGCTTCTGATCGTGCTAATGATTCCCCGCTGGAAAGTGAGCACTTTAGGTGAGATTGGGATTGGGCACGGCTAGGCTCACACATTTGATTGGCCCTGCTGCAGCACCTCCGTGTCTGAGCCTGTACTGGGGAGGGCGTGATGGTGGGCAGCTGAAGAGGCTGGATTGTATGAACGCTGCTTTGTTATTGCATTGGGTGACTTTAAAGATGAGGTGTGAGACCTGTGGTTGGTCTGAGCAGTGCTGACGGCCTGTTAATTACAGGAGAAGGGCCAAGCTGGGGACCTCCAGGGAGACACGGAAAAGACAGCAACAGACAAGAAGCGGGAGAGAAGGAAGAAGAAGAAACTGAAACGTCTGCGACTGAGGGAGAAGGAGGCATGTCAGAAAGGGTTGGAGAAGCTGAATGTGAAACTCAGCAATAAACGAGAGAAGGAAACGAATGCTGAGAAAGTGAGGAAACTGACTCAGGAAGGCAAGGCGACACTGCTGAAGGTGAGTGCTGACATATGGTGATTAACAGCAGGGAGAAGGCCGGCAGTGTAATGAAGCTGTTTAATATGACTTGCACTGACTGGGAGAAAGAGATTAAATTAATTTTACAATGTCTTATTTCCTTTGAATAATTTCTGCCCTGTGGCAGTAAATCACTGAGTCCCATTGTTCCTGTTCAGAGCAAGGAGCGACTGAATCAATTCCCAGCAAATGTTTCCTTTGCCTAATGTTCAGTCCAACTAACTCCATGTACTGTATCACAATTTCAAACAGACCCTCTCCATCATTTATCTCTTGCATCCATTCTTCATCAAAATCTGTGTAGCTTCAGAAATATACTATGCTCAGCAGGAAATACACAGCAGGTCTGTCAGCATCTGAGAGAGAAAAGATGGGTTAATGTTATGGTGGGGTCCTTGTATAAAGAGCTCACCTGAAATGTTAACCTATCCTTTCTGACCATCTGTGTATTTCCAGCATTCACTGTTTTATCTCTAATCCTTGGATCAGTTCACTTTCCCAAGTTGCATTGTACCTCTCTATTACCTGCTCGTATTTGCATACAACCTCTCCCTTAACCACCATTTACTCTCCACTCACTCCTTTATATACTGCCTGTGGCATCAGTACCCTGAATAGGAATCTCCTGTTTATTGTAGCAGACCTAGCACTGTCCAGCATTGTGTGGAACAATCTGTATTCTCCACGCATTTGTTTTCGCAATGTCATTCACCACATTGCAAGGAGGAAAAAGCAGGATTTTCTACTTTAAAAACTGAACTTCTAACTGGGTTTTGTTTTTAACTATTAAAAGGATGAAGGGAAAGATAAAACTCTGCGCTCGTCAAAGGCCTTCTTCTCCCAGTTACAAGATCAAGTGAAAGCCGAGCTCAAAGGAACCAAGATCGGAGCCAAGAAGCAGTCCAAACACAGAGAGCTTTCAGCAAGCAAGCTGAAACTTTAATCCAGACCCCTTCACCTCCTCTACAGACTGACCCATCCTCTTCCTGGACCCACTGGTATATAGCAGAGCATTCCAAAAACCATTCTTATTTAAAACATGGCTGTTTCCTAATAAAATGCTGAGTTTTCTCTATTCTGTATGGAGTGTTACTTTGTAAGATTCCCAGCTCCTGCGATAGAGCTATATTAAGCATAAACTCAATCATGTGTGAAATTTTTTTCCAGGTTGGATTATAACTTGCTTGTTACAGCACACGCAGGATTCAAAGTGGTAACTGCAAGAAATTTCTGCAGAGTATACACATCCTAGACTGATTGATACGCATAAGTTGATTGGATGGGAACCTTCATCATTATTCAACATAGCAGATCATTCAATGGGCCGAAAATTGATCCCGGGACGCGAGAGTACGCACTGCGTACTCTCGCGTATTCCCACTCCAATTGCCGGTTTTCTGCATGCCCTGCGCATGCGCTGAAAACCGGCAATTGCTCTTCTGAAAAGGGGGCGGGTCCTCGGTGCATCGCGTGCGCGCTACAGGCTGCGCGCACGCTGTGCACTTCATGCTGTGGACGCGCAGGTAAGTACGGAAGATTTTAGAAATGTAAAAAGGAGGAGTAAGACCCACTTTTAAGAAGGTAAGTAGTGAATTAAGTTTTTTTGAATTTTTTTTAACAGGTATTTCTTTTTTAGAGACTTTAAAGACAGGTAAGTTTATTTTTATAACTTTTTAAAAGATTTTAAATTTTTTCAAAAATTTAATTTTTTATTTAAAATGGTTAATTTAATTAACTATACTTATTTTATTAATGTGATGGGTTTTTTTTTAATTGAGGTTTAGCTGTTATTTTGGGGGGGTGTAAGATTCATAGCTGTGAAACTTATGAATGGAAGATGGTGTGCTGCCATTGGCTCTAACTGAGTCACGTGATCCCACAGCTCGCACGAATTCACTACGCCGCTGGGATACGCAAGCACTGCCCAGCTGATCTCTAGAACATGAAGTTCGTGCGAGCTGGATCTGAAAAAGCACAAGCGAGGTGAGAGATCGCGGGAAAGCCTTACCCCCGCGGGAACAGAGCAAGATCAATTTCTGGGCCAATGTGTTTGGAACAGATCAGTAGCCCAAACCATTCAATTCAAATACAAACATCCATCGGGCTGTTTACGGTAACTTTTTGGCAGCTCGATCAGTGTGAGCACATGCCGTTTTGAATCCTGGAATTGAGAAATGGGTTTTTAATGTCCAATTGTTCAGGAATATCTTAAAAAAATTTGGAGTTATATTTTGGATGGTATTGCCTGAAGCCAGCAGAGGTGAGGGGTGAGCCTGTAGTATACAGCCATCTTAAGGGGTAATGGCGGGAGCCTTCATCAGAAACACAACATGTATTGTAGTGTGCGCAGTGGGGGATCTAGTGTCTGTGTCTCCACTAACAGAATAAATACATTGTCATTTTTGTTGTGTTGAGGTCAGATGGTGCACGGTTTGTTACCTCTGCTGTGACTTTGTACCCTGTGTGTTTGTGAAGCCATTGCTGGCCTCTGAAAGGAGACACCAGACAAACTAAGCAACAGACTGGGGAAGTGACTGAATAACCAGAAGCCCGGAGAGCGCAGGAAGAAACACACAAACCAAAAGACTTGTTTCATTTGAACTTGGAAATGGAGAATGCAGCAAATTACACCACAGCAAGGAAAAGTGGGAGAGCGGGAGAGCAGCATCCCGGCAGTAAATGAAATGGGGGCTGAGTGGAAGGGGCGACTGTGATTGGCGGGGCCGGTGGAAGGGGCAGCTGTGATTGGCGGGGCCGGTGGAAGGGGCAGCTGTGATTGGCCGGCTGGTGGAAGGGGAGACTGATTCACAGGGCGGTGGGTGAGGCGGCTGTGATTGGCGGGCCTTTGGAAGGGGCGACTGTGATTAGCCGGCCGGTGGAAGGAGCGGCTGTGATTGGCGGGGCCGGTGGAAGGGCAGCTGTGATTGGCCGGCCGGTGGAAGGGGCGGCTGTGATTGGCCGGCCGGTGGAAGGGGCGGCTGTGATTGGCGGGGCCGGTGGAAGGGGCGGCTGTGAATGGCCGGCTGGTGAAAGGGGCGGCTATGATTGGCGGGCCGGTGGAAGGTGTGGCTGTGATTGGCGGGGCCGGTGGAAAGGGCGGCTGTGAATGGCCGGCCGGTGGAAGGTGCGGCTGTGATTGGCGGGGCCGGTGGAAAGGGCGGCTGCGATTGGCCGGCCGGTGGAAGGGGCGGCTGTGATTGGCGGGGCCGGTGGAAGGGGCGGCTGTTAATGGCCGGCCGGTGAAAGGGGCGGCTATGATTGACTGGCCGGTGGAAGGGGCGGCAGTGATTGGCCGGCCGGTGAAAGGGGTGGCTGTGATTGACTGGCCGGTGGAAGGGGCGGCAGTGATTGGCCGGCCGGTGAAAGGGGCGGCTATGATTGACTGGCCGGTGGAAGGGGCGGCAGTGATTGGCCGGCCGGTGAAAGGGGTGGCTGTGATTGGCCGGCTGGTGAAAGGGGCGGCTATGATTGGCGGGCCGGTGGAAGGGGCGGCTGTGATTGGCGGGGCCGGTGGAAGGGGCGGCTGTGATTGGCGGGCCGGTGGAAGGGGCGGCAGTGATTGGCCGGCCGGTGAAAGGGGTGGCTGTGATTGGCCGGCTGGTGAAAGGGGCGGCTATGATTGGCGGGCCGGTGGAAGGGGCGGCTGTGATTGGCGGGGCCGGTGGAAGGGGCGGCTGTGAATGGCCGGCTGGTGAAAGGGGCGGCTATGATTGGCGGGCCGGTGGAAGGGGCGGCTGTGATTGGTCGGCTGGTGGAAGAGCCAAGCCCTCCTCTCGATGTCTTCCCCGAACAGGAGGAGCCCGCCATGCCGCCTCTCTCTCCGAGCCAGAAAGCGGGGCGCCGCAGCACCGAACCCGGGGGAGCCTATGGGAAACAGCGGCCCCGGGGCGCCGGGTGAGGGGGGCGGGAGCTGCGGGCCCGCGGGCCGCCCGCTCTCCAAACTCTCCAGGCGGTATCGGAGAGCGAGAGGCTGTGGCGGGGGAGCGGGCCCCGGGGACGGCCCGGAGCCAAACCCAGGCCCGGGGGCGGCTGCACTGAGTGACCGGGGCTCGGGGGCCGGGGAGGGGCCGGTGGGCCGGGCGGGGGCCGCCAGCGGGGACACGGTCCCAGCGCCCTACTACCTGGTGAACTTTCTGCTGGTGCTGGACACGGTGCTGGAGAGTGAAGATAAACAACTCTTCAATGAAGAAGACAACGACTGGATTCGAATATTCCAGCAACTCTCAGGTATCCCCGCTGGACACCCTGAGGTCAATGGGAATCGGGGAAAACTCTCCACTGGCTGGAATCATACCTAGCACAAAGGAAGATGGATGTGGTGGTTGAAGTTTAATCATCTCAGCCCCAAGACATCACTGTAGGAGTTCCTCAGGGCAGTGTCCTAGGCCCAGCCATCCTCAGCTGCTCCATCAATAACCTTCCCCCCCAACATAAGGTCAAAAGTGGGGATGTTTGCTGATGACTGCACAGTGCTCAGTGCCATTCGCCGCAACTCAGATAATGAAGCAGTCCATGCCCGCATGCAGCAAGACCTGGATGACGTTCAGGCTTGGGTTGTGAAGTGGCAGGTAACATTTGTGCCACACAAGTGCCAGGCAATGACTATAGAAAAAAAACCATGAAAAAATAGGAGCAGGAGTAGCCCATTCGGCCCTTTGAACCTGCTTCGCCATTCAATATGATCATGGCTGATCTGCTATCTCCCCATACCCCTTGATGCCTTTTGTGTCTAGAAATCTATCAATCTCCTTCTTAAATATATTCAATGACTGAGCCTCCACAGCCTTCTGTGGTAGAGAATTCCACAGGTTCACCACCCTCTGAGTGAAGAAATTTCTCCTCATCTCAGTCCTAAATGTCCTACCCCGTATCCTGAGACTGTGACCCCTTGTTCTAGACCCCCCAGCCAGGGGAAGCATCCTCCCTGCAGTCTGTCTAGCCCTGTCAGAATTTTATACATTTCAATGAGATCCCCTCTCATTCTAAACTCTAGTGAATATAGGCCTAGTTGACCCAATCTCTCCTCATACGACAGTCCTGCCATCCCAGAAATCAGTCTAGTGAATCTTCGCTGCACTCCCTCTATGGCAAGTATATCCTTTCTTAGGTAAGGAGACCAAAACTGCACACACTACTCCAGGTGTGGTCTCACCAAGGCCCTGTACAACTGTAGTAAGACATCCTTGCTCCTGTACTCAAATCCTCTTGCAATGAAGGCCAACATACCATTTGCCTTCCTAACTGCTTGCTGCACCTGCATGTTTGCTTTCAGTGACTGGTGTACAAGGACATCCAGGTCCCTTTGTACATCAGCATTTCCCAATCTTTCACCATTTAAATAATACTCTTCTGTTTTCCTACTGAAGTGGATAACTTCACATTTATCCACGTTATACTGCATCTGCCATGTATTTGCCCACTCACTCAACTTGTCTAAGTCGCCTTGAAGCCTCTTTGCATCCTCCTCACAACTCAATCCCATTTAGTTTTGTGTCGTCAGCAAACTTGGAAATATTATATTTGGTTCTCTCATCCAAATCATTGATATATATTGTGAATAGCTGGAGCCCAAGCATTGATCCCTGCGGTACCCCACTAGTCACCGCCTGCCACCCCGAAAAAGACCCATTTATTCCTACTCTCTGTTTCTTGTCTGTTAACCAATTTTCAATCCATGCCAGTATATTACCCCCAATCCCATGTGCTTTAATTTTGCACACTAACCTCTTATATGAGACTTTATCAAAGGCCTTCTGAAAATCCAAATACACCACATCCACTGGTTCTCCCTTATCTATTCTACCAGTTACAATCTCAAAAAACTCAGTAGGTTTGTCAAACACGATTTCCCTTTCATAAATCCATGTTGACTTTGTCTAATCCCGTTGATATTTTCTAAGTGTCCTGTTATCACATCCTTTATAATAGACTCTAGCATTTTCCCTACTCCTGATGTTAGGCTAACCAGTCTGTAGTTCCCTGTTTTCTCTCTCCCTTTTTTAAATAGTGGGGTTACATTTACCACCCTCCAATCTGCAGGAACTGTTCCATAATCTATAGAATTTTGGAAGATGACAACCAATGCATCCACTATCTCCAACAAGTGAGAGTCTAACCACCTGCCCATGACATTCAACGACATTACCATCGCCGAATCCCCCACCATCAATATCCATGGGGTCACTATTGACCAGAAACTTAACTGGACCAGCCACATAAATACTGTGGCAACAAGAGCAGGTCAGAGGCTAGGTATTCTGCAGCGAGTGTCTCACCTGACTCCCCAAAGCCTTTCCACCATCTACAAGGCACAAGTAAGGAGTGTGATGGAATACTCTCCACTTGCCTGGATGAGTGCAGCTCCAACAACACTCAAGAAGCTCGCCACCATCCAAGACAAAGCAGCCCGCTTCATCGGCACCCCATCCACCACCTTAAGCATTCAGTCCCTCCACCACTGGCGCAATGTGTCTGCAGTGTGTACCGTCTACAAGATGCACTGCAGCAACTCGCCAAGACTTCTTCGGCAGCACCTCCCAAACCCGTGACCTCTACCACCCAAAAGGACAAGGGCAGCAGGTGCAAGTTCCACTCCAAGCCACACACCATCCTGACATAGAAGTATATCACCATTTCTTCATCATCGCTGGGTCAAAATCCTGGAACTCCCTCCCTAACAGCACTGTGGGAGTACCTTCACCACAGGGACTGCAGCAGTTCAAGAAGGCGGCTCTCCACCACCTTCTCAAGGGCAATTAGGGATGGGCAATAAATGCTGACCTTGCCAGCGACGCCCACATCCCAGGAACGAATAAAAAGAAACACTGTAGAGTAGGCTGAGCCACACTGAATTTGCAGTACACTGTAAGTGAATACAGTCCAGGTGCTAGTTAGCCTCAGTACTGCAGGGCAGGGCGCAGGGATCCCACCTTCCAGTCACTTCTGCTGGAAAGTGCACGTGCGGATATCGAGTGAGAACCATCTGCTGTGATGCACCTCATGTTTAAATATGGTGGTGACACTCATTTTAACACTCATGTGAAATAGGGTCAGTTGAGTGAGATTCAAGAGGGTGCCTAGCTCCCTCGGAGCCCAGAGCCAGCAAGCGTCAGTACCTGCGTGGAGGAGGAAACATTCAGACTTTTTCGATTTGAGATAAAAAGATCCAGGACCAGGAGGCAACCAGATTTGCCTGGAATTGTTTGGGTTCCTTTACTTTGATCAATCTGAGGTGACACACTTGCTGTTTTGTGTTGGTGGCTCTGACCTGTTGAATGGCCCTTGTAGTGGGACTACCCTCTACATGGTACCCTTAGCAGGTTGGCTTTGCCCCAGATCCGTTTCATAGAATCATACAGCACTGAAGGAGGCCATTCGGCCCATTGTGCCTGTGCCGGCTCTTTGAAAGAGCTATCCAGTTAGTCCCACTTCCCTGCTCTTTCCCCATAGCCCTGCAAATTTTTTTTCTTCAGGTATTTAACCAATTCCCTTTTGAAAGTTACTATTAAATCTGCTTCCACCACCCTTTCAGACAGTGCATTCCAGATCACAACAACTCTGCATAAAAAAATTCTCTCCCCTCCGGTTCTTATGCCAATTACAGGAAACTCTTTATTAACCGGGACCGGCGTGGTGCCGGTTAATCAAAAAGTCCGGATAACGGAAAGTTATATCTCCCAACGTACGAGAGCCCCGTACACACTGACATGCGCCTGCATTCGGAGCTCCGTCTCCCCGGGGACCGCCAGCTGACCATCTGTCGTGTCCGCTGCCTACCTGGGCTGCACATTCCCCTCCCAATCTACATGCTCCGATACAAGGCAAACGCCTTGGGGTTTTTTTTAAAGTTATTTTTAAAGGAGAGATGAAGGAAAACCCCGGTTACCTACTCAAGAATTTTGCCGGTTAAGAGAGATTTCCGGTTATTTGGGTGCCGGTTAAAAGAGAGTTTCCTGTACCTTAAATCTGGGTCTTCTGGTTACCAACCCTCCTGCCACTGGAAACAGTTACTCCTTATTTACTCTAACAAAACCCCTAATAATTTTGAACACCTCTATTAAATCTCCCCTTTACCTTCTCTGCTCTAAGGAGAACAACCCCAACCTCTCCAGTCTCTCCACGTAACTAAAGTCCCACATCCCTGGAACCATTCTAGTAAATCTCCTCCGCACCCTCTCTAAGGCCTTGACATCCTTCCTAAAGTGTGTGGTGCCCAGAATTAAACACAATACATCAGCTGAGGCCTAACCAGTGATTTATACAGGTTTAGCATAACTTCCGTGCTTTTGTACTTTCTACCTCTATTAATAAAACCAAGGAGCCCGTATGCTTTTTTAACAGCCTTCTTAACTTGTCCTGCCCCCAGTTTGGGTCTGTCACTCTCGCTGTAGTTACTGGGCGCTCTGTCTTGTCCTCAGCTGCTGCCCAGAAGCTCTACGTGAGACTTTTTCAACGGAAGCTGAATTGGCTGAAAGTGAGCAGACTGGATTACGCTGAGATTGGCCTGGATCTGACCCCCACCATCGAGGAGCTGAGCCTCACTGGCTTGTTACAGACAGGTACGGGGTCCCTCGGGCAGGGCAGGTTTTAATCAGAAAATTGAAATTTTGCATTACTGAGTTTAAAATCCTTCTCCATCTTCAGCTTCCCCCGCGGCCTCGCCCCCCCCACCTCTCCCCCCCGCCCTCCCCCCACCTCTCCCCCCCGCCCTCCTTCCCCCCCCCCCTGCCCGCCCTCCCCCCACCTCTCCCCCCCCCGCCCTTCCCCCCCACAGCCTCGCCCCCACCCTCTCCAGCCCTACACCTGCTCTGGTACTCTTCGATCCTTGGCCTGTTGTGCCCCCCTGCCTCGGCCCACCATTGGAACAGGGACTTCAGCCACCTCGGCCACACTCTGGAACTCTCTCCCCAAACCCTCCCCCTCTCCACTTCTGCCTTCACCTTTAAAAACCTTCTCAAAACCCATCATTTCGACCAAGCTTTTGGTAAACACGCCCTCATTGTCTCGGTGCTCTGTTCCGGATGCTGAGTAGATGTGCATGGGGCACAGGATGTCACTGTCTTTCAAACTATGCCCGAGACATCCAGCCTGGGGTAGGCCCGGGATAGTGTGGGGTGAAGGGTCAGTGGATTCCCCCCCCGGGCCGCATGTGTTTATTCCCTGACGATGTCCTTTTCCTCCCCCCAGAGTCGGAGCTCTGCGACGTCTCCGAGGCCCTGGACCTGCTGTCGGCCCCTGAGCTCAAACTATTGGCTAAAACCTTCCACCTGCAACCCCGGGGTCAAAGGGCAGAGATCCTGGGGTCCTTGCTCCGTTTGGCCAAGCAGAAATCGATCTTCAGCTGTGACCGGAACCCATCGAGCCCCGGCTCCGCCATCCTCAACAGGTCCTTCAACAGGCGCCATCTAACCTTCGTACCAGCTGCACGTTAGAGCGGAGCCCACACTGCCCGCGGGGGAGGGGCAACGAGGGGGGGGAGACGGCGGGGCAGTGAGGCGGGGAGGGCAGGGAGGGGTGTGGGCAATGTAGAATACCTACTGGGAAAGGGTTTGCGCGGCGTCTAATGGGAAGGTCAGCACGATGGGCCTAATGGACTTTCCTCGCCCTTTTGAGGCGAATAGCAGAGATGCATTGAAAGGAAGCTAGATAAAGCACATGAGGGAAAAAAGAATGGAAGGATATGTTGATGGGGTGGGAGGAGATTCGTGTGGAGCATAAACACCAGCACGGACCGGTTGAGCCGAATGGCCTGTTTCAGTGCTGTACATTCGATGTAATTCTGTGTGTACTTACTGGCATGACTTTAATGGTGTTGTGTGTTGTCAGGGTGAAGGAGATGGTCGGACGGTGTGTGAGAGTCGCTGCACCAGCCCGTGCCGTGTTCTCGCGGGTGTTGCTACTTTTCTCTCTGATAGAGTCGACGGATGAAGAGGAGGCGGCCAGTGCTGGTCAGAGTCAGCTGTCCACGGTGCTCATGGTCAACATGGGACACGTCGTCTTCCCCAGTTACACCGTGCTGAGGGAGACAAAAATCTTCCGGCACAGGGATGACCTGCTCAGGTGATACCATTCTCTGATCTATTCAATAAATACGGCATCCACAGAGTTAACAGGATCAATCCACCGCCCGGTGTGGGACTGAGCCCCGGGGAGCACCGCCCGGTGTGGGACTGAGCCCCGGGGAGCACCGCCCGGTGTGGGACTGAGCCCCGGGGAGCACCGCCCGGTGTGGGACTGAGCCCCGGGGAGCACCGCCCGGTGTGGGACTGAGCCCCGGGGAGCACCGCCCGGTGTGGGGACTGAGCCCCGGGGAGCACCGCCCGGTGTGGGACGGAGAGCAGGAGAGCACCGCCCGGTGTGGGGACTGAGCCCCGGGGAGCACCGCCCGGTGTGGGACGGAGAGCAGGAGAGCACCGCCCGGTGTGGGGACTGAGCCCCGGGGAGCACCGCCCGGTGTGGGACTGAGCCCCGGGGAGCACTGCCCGGTGTGGGACTTGATGGAAAGATCAATGTATGGACAGATAAATGAATGTATAATGGATGGATGTATGGGCAAATTGTTGGATGGATAGCTGGGTGGTGAGTGAGATGGGTGATGCTTCCCAATATGGTTATACAGCATTATGCTGTTTGTGCAATTTGACTTATGAAGCGGAAATGCCACCATTTAAAATCAAACGACGGGCTATTCAATCCCTGATGGGTGTGACGTGCGTTCCCTGACAGGTACAATGCAGCCGTGCATTCTCTGGCTGAGGTGGGAAGTGCGATGACCAATGGGACCTGGAGCGACGCTCTTCAGATTTATCAAACTGCCAGAGAGAGGTGGAGCTCGCTGGAGAACAGCAGTGACATCAGGTAATGTGAGGGAGTGTACAGCACACTCGGGTCTGTCACTCTCACAACCCTCTGTGTCGGGTGGTAACAGTGTTTAATGGGGAAAGGAACCCCTCCAGGCAGCAATGCCCCCCCCCCCCCAGCCCCTTTGGGCAAATGAATACCCATTGAAGGGCCGTGTGCAGCTTTGTAATTAGAGGCACTTTGTTAATCCCATAACTGGGAGCATGGTGACAGCGAGTGCAGGAACAGACATAAGAACATAAGAAATAGGAGCAGGAGTAGGCCATTTGGCCCTTCGAGCCTGCTCCGCCATTCAATGGCTGATGCAGAGGGATCTGTGTGTCCTAGTGAATGAATCGCAAAAAGTTACTATGTAGGTACAGCAAGTAATTAGGAAAGCTAATAGAATGTTATCATTTATTGCAAGGGAAATTGAATACAAAAGTTATACAGGGCATTGATGAGACCACATCTGGAGTACTGTGTACAGTATTGGTCTCCTTATTTAAGGAAGGATGTAAATGTGTTGGAAGCAGTTCAGAGAAGGTTTACTAGACTAATACCAGGAATGGGTGGGTTGTCTTATTAGGAAAGGTTGGACAGGCTAGGCTTGTATCCGCTGGAGTTTAGAAGAGTAAGAGGTGACTTGATTGAAACGTATAAGATCCTGAGGGGTCTGGACAGGGTGGATGTGGAGAGGATGTTTCCTCTTGTGGGAGAATCTAGAACTAGGGGTCACTGTTTAAAAATAAGGGGTCGCCCATTTAAGACAGAGATGAGGAGAAATTTTTTCTCACAGAGGGTCGTGAGTCTTTGAAACTCTCTTCCTCAGAGGGCGGTGGAAGCAGAGTCTTTGAATATTTTTAAGGCAGAGGTAGATAGATTCTTGGTAAGCAAGGGGGTAAAAAGTTATCGGGGGTAGGCGGGAATGTGAAGTAATCGGATCAGCCATGATCTTATTGAATGGCGGAGCAGGCTCGAAGGGCCGAGTGGCCTACTCCTGCTCCTAATTCATATGTTCGTATGATCTTCTACCTCATCTCCACTTTCCTGCACTATCCCCATATCCCTTGATTCCCTTAATATTCAAAAATCTAGTGATCTCTGTCTTGAATATACTCAATGACTGAGCCCCCACAGCCCTCTGGGGTAGAGAATTCCAAAGATTCACCACCTTCTGAGTGAAGAAATTTCTCCTCCTCTCAGTCCTAAATGACCGACCCCTTATCCTGAGACAGTGACCCCTGGTTCTAAACTCCCTAGCCAGGGGAAACATCCTCCCTGCATCTACCCTGTCAAGCCCTGTAAGAATTTTGTATGTTTCAATGAGATCACCTCTCATTCTTCTAAACTCCAGAGAATATAGGCCTAGTCTACTCATTTCAGGGAACTGGGGAACACCCGTTCCTGTCTCCCAAGAGAAGCTCAGATGGGGTGATGGGAGAAGTGGGTCCACGGGAGCACGGACCTGAATAACAGCACCTTGCCTTAATATGGAGTCTTTAATGTAATAAACGTCCCAGTAATAAAAGAACTGGAGAGGTGACCAATGACATGTCAAAGTTGGGTATTGAGGAGACTTTTGAAGGTGGGGCGAGAAGTAGTGAGGCATTTAAGGAGCACATTCCAGAATATTGAGCTAACACAGCTGAAGGTTGTGCATCCCAAAGTGGAGTGAACGAAGGGGAGGCCAGAGTTGAAAGAGTGGAGCGTGTGCGCTGGTGTGTGAGGCTGGGGGACGTTGCAGAGGGAGGGAGGGTGGACTTCGTGCATGATCACATGCAAGCAGCAGAGGTTTGGACAAGTTAGAGTTTGTGTTGGATGGAGTTGAGGAAGCTGAAGGAATGAATGAGGATTTCAGCGGCGGTGGGCGTTCAGTAGGTGGCGATAGGCAGTTTTACAAGATTGGATATGAGCTTTTGTACAGAGTAAAGCTCCCTCTACACTGTCCCATCAAACACTCCCAGGGCAGGTACAGCACAGGTTTGACACAGAGTGAAGCTCCCTCTTCACTGTCCCAACAATGTTCCTCATTAATGCTGCCTACTGCCCCAGCGAGTAATGTGAGCGTTCTCACACCTGTGCCTGTTTGTGCTGTGGACTCTGGTCCCGCAGGGACAGGTTGAGACTGGCCAAGGTCTGTAACAGCGAGCAGACAGATGGGTTTGAGTCCAGGGCTGTGAGGGTAAAGTCTGATCCCTGGCACCACCCATTCACACTGTAAACATTCATAACCAGACCAGTATGTTTCTTTTTCATTTTACAACGGGTGACTAATATTGGTTAATTTTAGGTTCTATCAGGAGCTCCCAGTGTACCTGCGATGTTTCACTGCGGGCTGGGTCTACACGCGCATCCGATTCCGTGGGGTGGAAATTTTACAGCGGCTGCACATGTACCAGGTAAAAAAAAATGCAAAGTTACATAAAAGCGCAGTGATCCAGTGCGGGGTTCGGTGATCCAGTGCCAGTTAAAGTGATCTGGTGATCAGCGTGGGGGGAGATCCGGCACGGTGGGGGGGGCGGGGTGCAAGTTGGTTTTGTTTGGTTGAGACGAATTTAGATGAGAGGATTGGAGCTGTTGGCGTTAGATGTTGAACTCTGTCTTCGAATCTCATTCTCAGGAGGCGGTGGAGGAATTGCAAAGCCTTTTGGAGCAAAGCGTCTATTGTCCAGAGAGCCGCGGGCACTGGTGGGATCGGCTGAGTCTGAATCTCCAGCAGCATCTGAAGCAGACCGATCAGGTACCGCTGACCGTGAGGGCTAGTGGCTGCTGCTCAATGTGATGTCATTGCCAAGTCCTTGTGTATTGCAGTGTGTTGATGATGTGACGGGACAGATCCCAGCACTGTGGTAATCAGTCACAGCCAGCGCAGGGGATCGGACCAGAGTCCGACCAAATGCTCTGTGATCCTGATCAACTTTGCTGCACATTAAATCAGGTTTGATCAATAACTAGGTCCAGGTAACCTGGTTGAGGATTGTTCACGGTGGATGTAACGGTTTAACTGGCGGTGGAAGTTGATTTGGACTCACTGACCGTCTCCTCAGATTGTTCTGTTAGAATTGATTGCTGTTCATGTGGCTTTGGACTCCAGGCAATCCGCTGTGTGCGGGAAGGGCTGAACGATGCGCAGGTGCAGATGGGACATCGCCTGGCGCTACACCAGCGGGCACTGCGGATACGCGACTCCCCGAGCTGCAAGAAATGGCACCACCTTCTTCAGGATCTGCCAGTGATGGGAGTGGGAGATGTGCCGCATGTGAGTGGTGCTGAGGGCAGGAGCTCAGGGACCCACAGCCAATGGAATAATTCACCCCAGTCTAAACATCACATTCTTTCATTCTCTAAGAGTCTGATGTGGATGATTCTTTTATTTAAATCCTTTTATTGATGGCATTATTCCCATGAATGTGTCTCAGGCCTGACTGGGTCCATGTGTGAAGCACAGTGACAAACTCCCACCATCGATTGTCAGGGACATTAGCGGCTGCTGTTTCAACACAGCAGCAGTGCACCCACCCCTCTCCCTGCCCTGGTGGAGCATTGGCCTCCCAGTTTACCCCGCTCCTCTCCTGAAGGTGCTGATGCCTGCTGGGTATCTGACCACGAGCACCAGTCACTTGGACACCTCACCCAGGCAGTCTGTTCACAGGAGCCTTCCTCAGCGGGGTCAGTGATCAGGAGCTGGAACCATGGCTGATTGCTTTCCTTTCCCCAGCTGAGTGAGATTGGGGCTAATTGTACCAACTCTCCCATGGCGGAGATATCACCTGGGATCCCACTCCAGGCGGTGCTCTCCTGCTCACCAGGGCTCAGTCCCACACTGGGGCAGTGCTCTCCTGCTCACCAGGGCTCAGTCCCACACTGGGGCAGTGCTCTCCTGCTCACCAGGGCTCAGTCCCACACCCACACCGTGCATGGCCTTTACCCACTGAGCCAATAAAGGAGACTCTTACTTAACCCTTTAATATAAATTATTTCAGGATAATGGTGCCCTGGGAGCCAGGCCCCAGCTGAAGAGGTTTTAATTTCTGGTTTTAATTTTCTTTCTAGGTGACGGTGAAGGGCAGACCGTGCCCGGGGATGGGCAATGCCATGTTCCTGATGGAAGGCAGCAGTGAGGGGGAGGGGGAGCCTCGCTCTACGGTGATCTGTTCGGTGGAGGAAGTTTCTCTGGCCCACTACCAGCGGCAAGGCTTCAATCAGGGTAATCACCGTACCGAATCCACTGACTTTCATTGTTGCTGAGGCGCGAGGACTGTGTGCAGTGATCTGTCGATCTGTGTTCCAGGGATACACGGCGAAGGAGCCACATTCTTAACACTATTCGGACTTCTCTTCTGGGAAGTCATGTTCCTGCCTGGAATCCCGGACGTTTTCCGGAATCCGTATCAGGTATTTGGCTGAAGGGTTGCATTGTTCTGGGGGTGCTTCCTCCCCCGCCCCAGACTGGTGAACGGACCTCAGGCAGGTACTGGGGGCAGCATGTCAATTCATTCAAATGCAAATTAGATCATTTCTTTCAGAAAATAACATTTTGGGATACCGTATTGGAGTAATTTGAGACATGACGTGGCGAGTATAGCGTGCTCGGGAGGAACGGGTGACTTTGGACCTATGGTTCCCAAAGCTCTCCACCACTGGGGGTTTCCTTTTGTCTGGGTCTGTTGTAGACTCATTGATAGAGATTGATTGATGTGAATATCCAACAATTCCATTATTGTTGAACCAGGCTAGTCGTCGGTGAACTGGATGGACCATGTCTTTTTGGTCCTGATTGCTGTGTTGCTGTGATGAGCATGACTGTAATGGTGTGTTTCTACCCCAGGCTTGCCCTCTGGATCTCTACACTGAATGTTTCTATCAGCACCGGAGGGAGCCCATTGAATCAAGGCTGGAGTTCCTGCGAGACGCCCCCACAGGAACCCTCCACACACTCATCGCTGATGTGTGGAACAGTCACGGAGGCACAGCAGCCGCGTTAGTCAACTGGGAGATCTTCAGCTCTCTTCAGCAGGCCCAGGTACACAGCTTCTACCCCAGTGTACCCCAATCTGCCTACCTGTAACCCAGTCATCTACCTACCTGTTCCCCACCAGTACTGTAACCCAGTGTTACACAGTGACAGACCTGTACCTTTACAGGAAGGATGTGATTGCACTAGAGGGTGCGGAGGCGATTTAGGAGGGTGTTGCCTGGGCTGGGGAATTTTAGCAATGAGGAAAGATTGGATAGGCTGGGGTTGTTTTCTTTGGAACAGAGGAGGCTGCGGGGAGACCTAATTGAGGTGTATAAAATTATGAGGGGCCTAGATAGAGTGGATAGGAAGGACCTATTTCCCTTAGAGGGGTCGATAACCAGGGGGCATAGATTTAAAGTAATTGGTAGGAGGTTTAGAGGGGATTTGAGGAGAAATTATTTCACCCAGAGGGTGGTGGGGGTTTCGAACTCACTGTCTGAAAGGGTGGTAGAGGCAGAAACCCTCATCACATTTAAGAAGTACTTGGATATGCGCTTGAAGTGCCGTAACCTACAAGGCTACGGACCAAGTGCTGGAAAGTGGGATTAGGCTGGAAAGCTCTTTGTCGGCCGGCACAGACAAGATGGGCCGAATGGCATCCTGTGCTGTAAGTTTCTATGATCAGTACTGTACCCCAGTGTTACACAGCGACAGGATGAATATTTCCCCCTCACTGAAAGGACTGTCATTAGCAGATTTGTAGTGAAGTTGTCCCTTTGGCCCTGAATTGACGTGTTTGTGGGGATGTTTTCAGAGCCTGGTGAGCTGTCTTGGTGGTCTGTTCCTGAGTGGCGTTTGTAGGATTCTGGCCAAGAACCTGAGGCACTGCCGTGGGGGGCTCCCTGATCTTGTGGTGTGGAACAGCCACAGCCTCCAGTACAAGGTGAGCGACAGCGAGTCTGAGGCAATCTTACAACGGGTGTGTGTACCGAGACTGGCAGAATATCAGGGGCCTGGTCATCCCACAATCACTGGCCTGCAGTCACTAGTCACTGATTCAGAATTTTGATTGTTTTTCTCTGCTGTGCTAATTTCCATTCATGTAAGAATATCCCAGACTGAGCAGCTCTCAGCTAAAGGGTGAGATCCAGTGGTCCTCAGTTCCTGCTCACTCAGTATTGTGATATCTTACACCCGCCCAAACACACAGTGTGGCTGTCCTGTGGGGGGGGGAGGAGTGCGAGTCACCCTATTGCACATCCTTGCACACTGCGCTGCCTGAATGTCGAATGTTCTTTTAACACAATCTCTTCCTGATATTTATGTCTGTATTGCCGTCACACCTGAAGTGATCTCTTTGCTTTAAACGTTCCTTACCTGTATTTTATTTTTCTCTTTGGTTTCCAGCTGGTAGAAGTGAAAGGTCCGAGCGACCGACTCTCCCACAAGCAGACGGTGTGGCTGGATCAGCTGCGGCGACTTGGGGCCGATGCCGAGGTTTGCCACGTCAGTGCGGTCGGAGCACGGAGTCACCGGCTCAGCTAATCCCAGTGAGAGGACAGCTCATCCCCCGGACTCCCCCCTGTAACCTGGACCTGCCTGCGACCCCCCCCTTTCCTGGACGCACCCTGCACTCCCCCGTACCTGCGGCAGAACGCTCTTGGGAAGCTGCTGTCTACATCGAGTGAGATCTAACTGTTAGGATTGCTGTGTTGCTTTGAGCTTTACAAGTCAGATACAGTTTTGCAAATGGTTGCTCCATAAATCAAATTGAGTATCAAGAACTGTTCAGTCGAGCCTGAAGCGGATAATACTGGGCTCAGGATTAGTTGGCAGAGGGCTCCGAGCAGGAGGGAGCAGTCAGTGTGGTTCAGAAACTCCCCGTCTCTCCTCAATTTCACTCCCTGCAGTTATCGGTGTACCAATTCAGGAGGGATTGAATGTCCATAGCGGGAGCACCGGGCCACGTACAGCACCTACCCCAGAGGGCAGTGGGTAAAGGACGACCCACTGTGGTGCACTGTGAGCTACAGACCAGGAGGCCACGATTAACCTCAGTGCTCTTGGATTCAAGCCAGGGGAAATCAGCCACAGCTCACAATCCTGCTGACCCTGCGGTACGGACAGGACGATGAAGCTCACAGCTGACGAGGAGGTAGTGGAACAGTCCATATTCCCCAGAAACGCCCACTCACCTGCCCCTGCCTCACCCACCCCACCAGTGATGGCTGTGTGCGATATCCGATGTAGCCCAGGGAGCTCCTTCACTCACCGGCAGGAACATGTTATGCTCTGCGGGGGTTGCTGCTGAGCCAGCACAGAATCAAAGAATGAAATAAATCGCTGCTGGCCTCGTCATTTACTGAACATTCCTGAACTCACTCGTGCTCCTGCCATCAAACTGCCTAAAAAAAAATCTTCCAATTTAAGACTTTGGAATATCAACATTAGAAAATGCAACAGCATCAGGAAGCTGCAAAGTGATATTTATAAGAGGGTGAATGGGCTTAAAAAGTGGCAGATGGAATTAGATGCAAGTATGAGATGATGTATTTTGATTAAAAACAGCAGTGATGATACTGTAAATGGAAGTAGTCTCGGTGCTGGGGAAGAGCAGAGGAATTTAAGGCTACAGGTTCACAGGACATAAAAGACAGCACCTCTGGTTAATAAAGCTGTAAAAAACAAATAGAATTAAGTTTTATCACGAAGTACTGAACATAAAAACCGAGGGGTAACGATGAGCCTATATCAAACCTTAAGATGGCAGTTGGAGTAGAGTGTGCAGACGTGTTTAAAATGATAAAAAGGGTGGATAGAAGCAGACCGTTTCCAGAAGGAGGGGCCATAAATACAAAATTAATTGTAAGAGATTTAGAACAGAGGACAGGAGAAACTTCTTCACAGAGAGTTGTGAGGCTGTGGAATTCACATGTAGGGTTAGTGACTGAGGCAGAAACTATGTCAACGTTCAAGATTAGAGTGGAAGGTGGCTGAAGGAATGGACGATGAAGGAACATGGGTACAAGGCGGGTAAATGTGATTAGAACTAATTGCTCGCATGGAGGATAAACAATGAGACGGACTGGTTGGGCGGAATGGCCTCTTTCCGTGCTGTAGCTTCTATGTATAAAAGCAAGGTGCACGACTTTAATACTTGTACAAGGAGCTCTGGAGATGGCCTCTCATTTAGAAAATGCATTAAACATTTCACACTGTGCACTATCGGGCTTGACTGTGTTATGGGTAGGTTACTGGGCCAGCCCGATCCAACCAGTGTGTTGATTGAAGAAGGTTACCAGCTACACAGAGCAGCAAAGTAGCAGCTCCACAAACCTTTACACAGCTCACCATTTTCATTAAGAACATAAGAAATAGGAGCAGGAATAAGCCACTTGGCCCCTCGAGCCTGCTCCGCCATTCAATAAGATCATGGCTGATCTTGGGCTCAAAGCCACTTCCCAGCCCGCTCCCCATAACCCTTCACTCCCTTATCTTGTAAAAATCTGTCTATCTCCACCTTAAATGTATTTAATGACCCAGCCTCCACAGATTTACGACCCTTTGAGAAAAGAAATTCCTCCTCATCTCAGTTCTAAAAGGGCGACTCTTTATTCTGAAACTATGCCCCCGAGTTCTAGATTTCCCCACGCGGGGAAACAGCCTCTCTGCATCTACCTTGTCGAGCCCCCTCAGTATCTTATATGTTTCAATAAGATCACCTCTCATTCTTCTAAATTCCAATGAGTATAGGCCCAACCTGCTCAACCTTTCTTCATAAGTCAACCCCCTCATCTCAGGAATTAACCTAGTGAATCATCTCTGAACTGCCTCTAATACAAGTATATCCTTTCTTAAATAAGGAGACCAAAACTGTACGCAGTACTCAAGGTGTAGTCTCACCAATACCCTGTACAGTTGTAGCAGGACTTCCCTGCTTTTATACTCCAACCCCCTTGAAATAAAGGCCAACATTCCATTTGCCTTTTTGATTACTTGCTGTGCCTGCATGCTAACTTTTTGTGTTTCATGCACAAGGACCTCCAGGTCCCTCTGAACTGTAGCATTTTGTAATCTCTCTCCATTTAAATAATAGTTTGCTTTTTTATTTTTCCTGCCAAAGTGGATAACCTCACACTTTCCCACATTATACTCCATCTGCCAAATGTTTGCCCACTCACATAGCCTGTCTATATCCCTTTGCAGGTTCTTTGAGTCCTCTGCACAACTTGCTTTCCCACCCATCTTTGTATCATCCGCAAACTTGGCTACATTACACTCGGTGCAGTCTGCCCAGCAACCTGTACAGTCTTAAAATAGTGTCCTTTAATTTTCACTGGTCCTCGCTCTGGGATAAACGCAGGAGATTAATGAAATAATGATTTATGGCAGAAAGTGATGATTTTGTTTGGAATGTAAAGACACTGCATCAGGTCACAAACAGGTTAACGGTGTTCCCGGAACATTCATATCACTGTCTTACAATGTTCATTATACAATGGGAGGCTTTAGACTGGTAAGTGGATTCCATTAAGGAACATTTACACCAAAGTATTTATTGCTTCATTTAAGGCACACAGGATGAATGGATACAGGCATGGAAACACCTTGTAATGCACACAGTGCACAGCAGCTGAAACCCAACCCTCCCCTTCCAACACCCACTGACAGAACGCCTGCTAAACCTGGAATTAAATAAAAGCAGGCGTTTAATAAATAGCAGAACACGGAATAATCAAGCAAAGAAAATCACAAACTGGCACAATCTACCAGGAACATTTTGTCTCTCGGATTGGTGGAATCTGCAGGAAAAGCAGGAACAGATTCTGTATTGGAGACATTTAATATTCCTAAAATGTACTCAGTTGAAATGTGATCAGTTACTCTACTCCCCAAGGGGTTGTGCAGTTGCTGGTTCCCTCGTTTTTAGCTTCATTGCTGTAATAGACCAAACCCTTAGTGAATAATTCCCTTGTGACTACAAGACCCAGGATAGTGGGGTTTGAAACACTGCAGTAATTCATCAAAGCAAGAGAGTTTCATAACGAACAGGGCATATTTGTGCAGAGGCTCACTGTAAACATTCCCTATTCAGAACTTCCTGGCAGTTTTGCAGCACTCTCTGCGTTTAATATTGTGGGACCTATTCTGGGCAGGTTTCAGTTTGTCTGAGCCAATGCTGTCTCTACTTTTGTGATTTTCCCAGGACAGAATGCTCAGGTTGGATGCGTTATAGCGAGGACTGTGTTACAAACAAGGATACAATCACTTCACGTACCTTAAATTATGTATCCCCACCTGCAACTTAAAACATCATTGGGAAATGTGTCTGCAGATAGATCACTCGTCAGCCAGGAAGGCGACTGACCAGCGAGCACACAACACGGCATTGGGACAAGCTGCAATCAGACTGGACAGAAAGCTCGGTGTGATTAAACTATTAAAAATAGAACTATTTTCTACAATATGGAGGAAAACTCCTTTAAACTAAATTTATAATTAAGATATCGGACAAAACCAGTTCCAGCCAGAGGTGGAGGTTAGTCACCGAGCTCATCACAACCCTCAATGTGCTGTAACTGACTTTCGCCTTTATTCGCCAGAGATTGGGTGGGACGGGGGCCGAATTCTTCCCCCATTATCTCCTCCGCTCTCTCCAGATGCTGACTGACCTGCTGAGCTTTTCCAGCATTCGCTTATTTTGTTTCAGATTTCCAGAATCTGCTTTATTTGCTTCTTCTGGAGATGGGATTGTTGTGGTTACAAAGCGAGAACATCTGGAAGGAATCCATTTTACACATCACTGTGCCCGGGGCTGCCAGTCACTGAGAGCCACTGTTGAGAGCACAGAACGGTTAGAAAGAACGATCACGGGAGTCATCGGATTGTGACAATATTTTTCCAGTAACGTTTCTGCTTATTCAAAGTTTAAAAGCTGATAGAAGATAAAACGGACCCCAATCTACTGAGAAAAAGTGCAAACTCTGGGAATACACAGCAGGTCACCAGCACCTGAAAGAGAAAAGTTAATGTTTGGGACAAGACCCTTCACACAGCGGCTGAATCCCACCCGAGGCATTAACCTGCTTTCACCTTTTAGAGGCTGACCGCCTGTTGTGTAAATGCTGCATTTTAAAAAAAAATTCATTTGAGGTTTTCTTATGAATTCTTTCTTTCTCTACATTTACAAAGCCTCTTAAACTCAGCACTGCTGCCCTATGTGGCAGGGCCCGAGAAATTAAAACAACATTTGTGCGACTTAAGCAAAATTCTGCGGATGCTGAAATCTGAAATAAAAACAGAAAATGCTGGAAATACTCAGCAGGTCAGGCAGCATCTGTGGAGAGAGAAACAGAGTTAACATCTCTGCACAGATGCTGCCTGACCTGCTGAGTATTTCCAGCATTTTCTGTTCCTTTTTGTGCGACTTAAGCTAGCTAGAGGACATTCAATGGGAATCTGCAGAATCCAGGATTCATTGCACACCGGAGACATATGGAGCCGACAGCTCATTGATACAGGCCGAGCTATCAGATCCTTCCTCACAGTCCTATCACCTCCGAATCTACAGCTTTCCCGCTCAGCATTCTGTGTACACAACACGTGTCTACATTAAAAATGACACTTGCAGATTATCAGGTTACCTTCACTGAGGTTAACTGCGAGTGGAGACGGCCGTTAATCCCAAGCCTCCCTGTGCCTCCTGCCAGAAATGCCCAGCCATCTTGAAAAAACCTTCAGTGGAAATTAAAAAATTAAACTGGGGTCATCTCAGGTCAAAGTGGCCGCACAGTTCGGCAGCACTTCATAGTTAGGCTGAGCTCGCAGCTTCACCTTAAAAGGAGACGTGAGTTTTAAAAACTAGTTTAGCCACCGACTCCCTGCAGGAGTGTGTTCTGAATTTCAGCCCATTCTCAGAGTCGAGATAGGAACTGTTTCTTTGCACCCATCGGTGGTCAGTTAAAGAGTCGCATTGCCAGAAGCCTTCCCACCCACTCTGCCGCAATGTGGCACTGAGAAAAATACATCAAACCATTTGTCTGCTGTATATGATTACAACGCAGTCAGTATTGGGTACAAATTGATCCAGAGTTACAACAGTCAGGCGCTTACTGTCTGGTGAGAAAAATGCTGCAGGAGCCAAGCTCCGAGATTTTCAAATGATTATAGGTGCCATGGGGTGTGTTACTGAGCCACAGGGTCCCAGGTCCCACTGTCAGGCAGGGCTAAGCTCTCAGCTATGGTGCTACTGTGGGCTTTAGCACCTCTGAGCGAGGAGAATATACCAGGTAGAGTCCCCGCTGCTACCTCCTATCCAGAAACTGCTGCGTATCAACGTCAGGTAACAGCAGAATTGGGACTGTACCCCAATGAGAGTCAACACCTTCAGGAACTGTACCCCAGTGAGAGTCAGCACCTTCAGGAACTGTACCCCAGTGAGAGTCAGCACCTTCAGGAAAGGAGAGTAAAAAATGAACAGAGGTGTATTCTCTCCATGGGTAGGTGGGCAGAGAATCTGGTCAGCGGGAGTGTTGCAGCATGGAGCCGGGATACAGAGTGCACAGGCAGGTGGGAACGATGGGCCAGGTGATCAAGGTTTGTTGTTGAAGGATTAATGATCTATATTCCCTATACCAAGGTTTAGTTTAATTTGAAAGGCGCCACGTGTTGTATAACGAGCTGCTGAGAGAGGTAACTGCTGGGTACACCCGCTCCTACAGAGTTCAGTAATCCTGATGTGAAGGGTCCTCTCCACCGAACACAACACATGGAGAACTAGCCTCTGTCCCCCGGCCGGGAGAATTCAAGTCCCCACCACAGGGGATTCTCAGCCCCAAGCTGCCAACAGTTGCCATGTAACCAGCTGGATTCAGGGCTGATCAGAAATTGTGTCTTTTTAAATGTACAAAAAATAATTTATTCAGGAATAGTTCTTTTTTAAATTACTGGAATTTTTATAAATTCTTTAGGCACACTTGGCCATTAAGGTGAGGGGTGTTAGTGCTGAGGAACACTTTCCATTTCAGGCACCCAGTGAGATTACAATTAGTGCAAGGTTTCTGCTGTTGAGACACTCATTCTATGTCAGGGGTCGTACTGCTGACAGACTTCCGTCCCATCAGACTGGTCCCAGAGGTTAAACACCAGTGCCTAACCCACTTTGCCACCCAGTACAAGGACTTCAAACATTAAACAGGCAATGACTGGCAGCTTGTGGTTGCAATTATGCTTCGAGGAAAGACTGAGGGTCCCTTCAACAGAAGATATGTTTACAAAACTCCCTGGGAGCTGCGATGTCTTTACATCGAGTGCTTTCCCTCCTCAAGTCCCCTTTCCTCTTAAAAATATCTGTGCAAATTTCTAATATAATATCATCTTCTTGCATATTCATTATTGTCAGCCTGAGAGAGCAGCGTTCAATTTGATTAGATTTAGCTTTTGGCCTTTGCTGGGATGCCAGTGTCTCAGTGTCACTCTCCCACCCCCAGGGATCCTCAATCTTCGTTGGCCAGGGTTTCTGTGGAAGGCCAGGTTTTGGCACCGGTTAGCAGGAATTTGCTTAGCGGCGTTCCCAGAATGCTTCGTCGACAGAGGTTCCCAACGGGAGAGAAGGGAAAAGACGAGGAGAAACAGTCAGGCGACCCAGGTGCTTCACTGAAATCTTTGGCCCGGAAATACATCCTGCAATTGCCGGGCTCAGGGGAGCCTGACAGGAAGGGGTCGCTCCGGTACTGCCGAAGACGCTGCTGGAGAGTTTCGATGTCGTCCGCCAGTAATGAGATCTGGTGAAAGGCGCTGATGAATCCTCCATTGGTGATCTGCGCCTCGGGGATCCAGCGCAAGTAACACTGCCTCCAGAGCTGGGCGTGCGCGCTGCTGAGGTACGGCAGGATTAGTCCATGCAGATCCAAGGGCTTTGAGAACCAGTCCCTGAAGTAGCGCTCTGTGTGCCGATCATGGCTCTCGTTCAACTGCGCCAAATCAGGGCTGGGTCTTTGTATTGTCGAGTTCCTGCGCGGAAAGAAGTCGTGCTGGTCACTGAGCTTTCCGTTCTTCATTGTGTATACCGAGTAGATGGAGGACGAGGAATTTTTCTGATAAGAAATAAGCAGTAAAATAAACATGCTGCTTCTGCAGTCTCCATTACTCACAGCACAGTAATGGGCCGTGTGCAAAGCTGATGGTCACCCCCCTCTCCAATCTACAGCAATCATTCTCTCAACTCCTCCTGTCTCTACGATACTTTCAAGGTCTGGGCTCCTCTAACTTTCCCCTCTCGTTTATCTTGCGCTTGTTCTACACAGTCCTCCTTCCTGCGTTAAAATCAAAACACATCGCACGGTCTTCTCCTCTAACTGATTCCTCTCCACCATCTCAAACTCCTCACTTACACAATCTACAGGCTTTTAAACCCAAGTGAGGCCCCATCTTGTCTTGACTTCGCACATATTCCAGCCCTGCCCTGCGGGCCTGGGACCTTCACTCTCCCCCCCCCCCCCCCGCCCCAAGTTTCTCAGAAATAAATGTCACTGAGGAAGGAACTTGAGCTCTTGGGGTCTGTCCCCCGATAGTGTTTATGTTTTAGCGACAACTGATTTGAGGCGTCCTGAGGAGGCCAACATTACACAGAGCACCTGCTCTCCCCAGGAGATCAGAGAGGAAGCTGCCCAGGGTTGAGAACTGATCTCACGGGAGCCTCAGAACAACATTTAAAAGCAGACACACAAACTGCAGTGACTGCTCTCATAAGAAATAGGATCAGGAGTAGGCCATTCGGCCCTTTGAGCCTGCACTGCCATTCAATAAGATCATGGCTGATCTTCTACCTCAACTCCACCTTCCCTTGATTAAAATCTATCGATCTCAGTCTTAAATATACTCAACGACTGAGCATCCACAGCCCTCTGGGGTAGAGAATTCCAAAGATTCACAACCCTCGGAGCGAAGAAATTTCTCCTCGTCTCAGTCTTAGATGGCTGACCCCTTATCCTGAGTCTGTGACCCCTGGTTCTAGACTCCCCAGCAAGGGAAAACAATCTCTCAGTATCTACCCTGTCAAGCCCCTTCAGAATTTTATACATTTCAATGAGATCATCTCTCATTCTTCTAAACTCTAGGGAATTATAGGCCTAGTCGCCTCAATCTCTCCTCATAGGACAACCCCCCATCCCAGGAATCAGTCTGGTGAACCTTTGTTGCATTCCCTTGAAGGCAAGTATATCCTTCCTTAGGTAAGGAGACCAAAACTGTACACAGTACTCCAGGTGTGGTCTCACCAAGGCCCTATATAATTGGAGTAAGATGTCTTTACTCTTATACTCCAATCCTTTTGTAATAAAGGCTAGCATACCATTTGCTTTCCTAATTGCTTGCTGTACCTGCAGGTTAACTTTCTGTGATTCATGTACAAGGACACCCAGGTCCCCCTGAATACTAACATTTCCCAATCTGCTATGTTCTTTGCCCACTCACTTAACCTGTCTATATCCCTTTGCAGCCTCTTTGCATCCTCTTTACTTTTCCACCTAGCTTTGTATCGTCAGCAAACTTGGATACATTGCACTCGGTCCCCTCATCCAAATTATTGATATAGATTGTAAATAGCTGAGGCCCAAGCACTGATCTTTGCGGCACCCCGCTAGTTACAACCTGCCAACCGTTTATTCCTGCTCTCTTTACCAATCCTCTATCCATGCTAATACCTTACCCCCAACCCCATGAGCCCTCATTTTATAATAACTTTATCGAATGCTTTTTGAAAATCCAAATACACTACCACCCACTGGTTCCCTCAGGCTCACTCACCTTCGCTCTTTTGAAGGATTTGATTGTCCCATTCTGCACACAGGTCACACTTTTGCCGATGTACAGAGGGTTATTGAACAGCGTCAGATCTTTAGCGGTGAACTGCAGCGACCAGTTCCAGACGGAGGGCAGTTCCAGAACTTTCCCATCACACTGCAGGTTCCCATTAGTGGCAAAATCCTGCAGTTAGTGGGTGAAGGGAATGAGATTAAACGTAATAACCAAGCAGAACATTGCAGACACAACCTTACTGTAGATTCAGCACAGTAATATATATTTAATGTTCTAATTAACAGTTAGTCAGCAATATATCTAGATGTTAATTGTTTGAGGGAGCAGTCGCTGATCAGGACTTTGCTGGAGTTTGTTTACATTAGATTTTATTATTAAGACAGCTCACTGAGTGAATGCACCTCCCAGTGTGGTACACTCGTTCCGACCAGAGACTCCCGGGTCCCGGGCCAGTCTGTGTGTGGACACTGAGGAAGGATAGCATCACGATTCATTTTTTTTTTTATTCGCTTATGGGATCTGGGCGTCGCTGGCAAGGCCAGCATTTATTGCCCATCCCTAGTTGCCCTTGAGAAGGTGGTGGTGAGCCGCTGCAGTCCGTGTGGTGAAGGTACTCCCACAGTGCTGTTAGGTAGGGAGTTCCAGGATTTTGACCCAGCGACGATGAAGGATCGGCGATATACTTCTAAGTCAGGATGGTGTGTGACTTGGAGGTGGTGGTGTTCCCATGCGCTTGCTGCCTTTGTCCTTCTAGGTGGAAGAGGTCACGGGTTTGGGAGGTGCTGCCGAAGAAGCTTTGGTGAGTTGCTACAGTGCATCTGGTAGATGGTACACACTGCAGCCACGGTACGCTGGTGGTGGAGGGAGTGAATGTTTAAGGTTGGGGTTAAGGTTAAGGTTGGATGGGGTGCCAATCAAAGGGGCTGCTTTGTCTTGGATGGTGTCGAGTTTCTTGAGTGTTGTTGCAGCTGCACTTATCCAGGTAAGTGGAGAGTATTCCATCACACTCCTTACTTGTGCCTTGTAGATGGTGGAAAGGCTTTGGGGAGTCAGGAGGTGAGACACTTGCCGCAGAATACCTAGCCTCTGACCTGCTCTTGTTGCCACAGTATTTATGTGGCTGGTCCAGTTAAGTTTCTGATTAATGGTGACACCCAGGATGTTTATAGTGGGGGATTCGGCGATGGTAATGCCATTGAATGTTATGGAGAGGTGGTTAGACTCTCGCTTGTTGGAGATAGTCATTGCCTGGCACTTCTGTGGCACGAATGTTACCTGCCACTTATCAACCCAAGCCTGAACGTCGTCCAGGTCTTGTTGCATGCGGGCATAGACTGCTTCATTATCTGAGGAGTTGTGAATGGCACTGAACACTGTGCAGTCATCAGCGAACATCCCCATTTCTGACCTTATGTTGGAGGGAAGGTCATTGATGAAGCAGCTGAAGATGGTTGGGCCTAGGACACTACCCTGAGGAACTCCTGCAGTGATGTCCTGGGGCTGTGATGATTGACCTTCAACCACCACAATCATCTTCCTTTGTGCTAGGTATGACTCCAGCCAGTGGAGCGTTTTCCCCCCGATTCCCATTGACTTCAGTTTTACTAGGGCTCCTTGATGCCACACTCGGTCAAATGCTGCCTTGATGTCAAGAGCAGTCACTCTCACCTCACCTCTGGAATTCAGCTCCTTTGTCCATGTTTGGACCAAGGCTGTAATGAGGTCGGGAGCCGAGTGGTCTTGGTGGAACCTAAACTAGGCATCAGTGAGCAGGTTATTGGTGAGTAAGTGCCGCTTGATAGCACTGTCGATGACACCTTCCATCACTTTGCTGATGATTGAGAGTAGACTGATGGGGCGGTAATTGGCCGGATTGGATTTGTCCTGCTTTTTGTGGACAGGACATACCTGGGCAGTTTTCCACATTGTCAGATAGATGCCAGTGTTATAGCTGTACAGGAACAGCTTGGCTAGAGGCGCGGCTAGTTCTGGGGCACAAGTCTTCAGTACGACAGCCGGGATGTTGTCGGGGCCCATACCCTTTGCTGTACCCAGTGCGTTCAGCCGTTTCTTGATATCACGTGGAGTGAATCGAATTGGCTGAAGACTGGCTTCTGTGATGGTGGGGACCTCAGGAGGAGGCCAATATGGATCATCCAGTTGGCACTTCTGACTGAAGATGGTTGCAAACGCTTCAGCCTTGTCTTTTGCACTCACGTGCTGGGCTCCACCATCATTGAGGATGGGGATATTCATGAAGCCTCCTCCTCCCGTTAGTTGTTTAATGATCCACCACCATTCACGACTGGATGTGACAGGACTGCAGAGCTTTGATCTGATCTGTTGATTGTGGGATCGCTTAGCTCTGTCTATAGCATGCTGCTTCTGCTTTTTAGCATGCATGTAGTCCTGTGTTGCAGCTTCCCCAGGTTGGCACCTCATTTTTAGGTACGCCTGGTGCTGCTCCTGGGATGCTCTTCTACACTCCTTATTGAACCAGGGTTGGTCCCCTGGCTTGGTGGTAATGGTAGAGTGAGGGATATGCCGGACCATGAGGTTACAGATTGTGGTGGAATACAATTCTGCTGCTGCTGATGGCCCACAGCGCCTCATGGATGCCCAGTTTTGAGCTGCTAGATCTGTTCTGAATCTATCCCATTTAGCATGGTGGTAGTGCCACACAACACGATGGAGGGTGTCCTCAGTGTGAAGTCGGGACTTCGTCTCCACAATGACTGTGCGGTGGTCACTGCTACCAATGCTGTCATGGACAGATGCATCTGCGACTGGTAGATTGGTGAGGACGAGGTCAAGTTCTCTCACCATCTGTCGCAGGCCCAGACTGGCAGTTATGTCCTTCAGGACTTGGCCAGCTCGGTCAGTAGTGGTGCTACCGAGCCACTCTTGGTGATGGACATTGAAATCCCCCACCCAGAGTACATTCTGTGCCCTTGCTACTCTCAGTGCTTCTTCCAAGTGGTGTTCAACATGGAGGAGTACTGATTCATCAGCTGAGGGAGGGTGGTAGGTGGTAATCAGCAGGAGGTTTCCTTGCCCATGCTTGACCTGAAGCCATGAGACTACATGGGGTCTGGAGTCAATGTTGCGGACTCCCAGGGCCACTCCTTTCCGACTGTATACCACTGTGCCGCCACCCCTGGTGTGTCTGTCCTGCTGGTGGGACAGGACATACCCAGGGATGGTGATAGAGGAGTTTGGGACATTGGCTGAAAGGTATGATGCTGTGAGTATGACTATGTCAGGCTGTTGCTTGAGTAGTCTGTGGGACAGCTCTCCCAATTTTGGCACAAGTCCCCAGATGTTAGTGAGGAGGACTTTGCAGGGTTGACTGGGCTGGGTGTGCCGTTGACATGTCCGTAGCCGAGGTCGATGCCGGTTTCATTCTTATTATGTTTCGTAGCGGTTAGTTACAATTGAGTGACTTGCTAGGCCATTTCAGAGGGCAGTTAAGAGTCAACCACATTGCTGTGGGTCTGGAGTCACATATAGGCCAGACCAGGTAAGGACGGCAGATTTCCTTCCCTAAAGGACATTAGTGAACCAGATGGGATTCATGGTTCAGTATCCACTTAGGCAAGGCATTGGAGTGTTCCAGAATCCCAGGATCTGAACCCCAACAGTCAGTGCCTTCAGGGGAGGGGACTTGAACCCCAACAGTCAGTGCCTTCAGGGGAGGGGACTTGAACCCCAACAGTCAGTGCCTTCAGGGGAGGGGACTTGAACCCCAACAGTCGCTGTCTGGTTACACTCACCTGGCTCTGTTGCACCCGCTGGTATTGGCTGTTGAAAAGGAAGGTGCCAAACAGGGGGATCCGCGAGCTGTCGTATAACACAGTCAGGTAGGTCTCAGTGAACTCGAAGGCGGCTGGGAATTGCTGCAGTAGCTGCCACACACAGTCCAGGAAGAGCAGGAAGAGGGGACACTGAGTGCACAGAGAAACACAGCTTTAACTTTAATACATTCACACCAGAATTAGGACATCACACCATCTCAGCAAGCTGCAGCTCGCACATAGAACTGCCTCGCTCTTGGAGCTCAACCATCGCAGGCATGTGTCGATCAATAATCTTACCAGCAACCCAATAAATCCCAAAGGAACACAAAATGGGATCAGCAAAAAGTTAGAGAGAGAGTTCCCCAACTGAAGTCATGTCAAAACTAATCCCGGACACTGCTCAGTCACGGTGGGGCTCACATATAGAATAGAAAAGTTTAATCCAAGTCCGAGCCATCCTGCAATTTAAATGTAATGATCGACACTCCGGGAGGGTTACAGCTTCTGCTAAAGCTGGAGGCTGATTGTGGGGGTCTATGTTGAGAGCGCAGTCTGTCCAATTCCCGGCCCAGCCTTACTACATGGGCTGTACTCACTAACTAAATGTCCTGAGTTTAAGCGAGAGCGGGTGTAATCCTCACCTCGTGTTTCTCAGATTCCCGGAGGTGGTTACAGCGATCCAGAAAGCGGTAACCGGCCACCACCCACTCCTTCTGGATCAGGCTCTGAAATCCCAGCATGGTGCGGAAATGGGGATCCAGCATCACCTGCACGATCGAGGCTATCACACAGCTCAGGTCCCTTCCTTCCTCCTCTGGTGACGGAACACAAGGTCGACATGGATGAAAAGCTTCATAGCGAGCACTGAGCTCTATTAAATACCAGCTGATAAAGAATGGAGTCTGTCTGTGACAAGCAGCTTCTCTAGTTACCGGTAGATACAGGCAGTTGCTGCCCCACATTTACCAGAGTGCAGTAGGTGCAGTAACACCACCTCAGCCGCACTGGCTACATTCAAGCTGCTTTCCTGAATACTGCTCTGTGTACCAGAGATATTTTACACGAG
Organism: Squalus acanthias; assembly: GCA_030390025.1. Taxonomy (NCBI): domain Eukaryota; kingdom Metazoa; phylum Chordata; class Chondrichthyes; order Squaliformes; family Squalidae; genus Squalus; species Squalus acanthias. The sequence goes on along the minus strand of CM059443.1, from coordinate 68,096,371 downwards.
TGTACTGTGAATGTGCATGCTTGTTATTATCCACGTGAAATATTTAATACTCACCCTGAATGATGACGGAAATGTTCTTGCTGTACATCCACTGTGTGAGTTCTGCTGAGTGCTTCAGGAACAGTCTGTGGAGACAGAAAGCCCACACTGACAGCCTGCTCAAAAAAACTATTTTCTTTTAGTCTCTACCCTCACGCTGGGGTACGGGTCCCGCGGGTGCTGATTCGCGCTGGGGTACGGGCCCGCAGACGCTGGCGCTGCAGTATGGGCGCTGACTCGTGCGGAGCTCACAAACGCACCCTCAACATCTTCTCATCTGCTGTAAAGGGCAAAACATTCTGAGTGAACAAGTGCTGAGACAAATCCTCACACTGCCTGGTCTGTCCCTGGAGGTGTGGCATGTAGTCCCAGCTCAAGTAGTTAATGCTGGCTCCATGAGCACCCGTAAACAGAGCAGGGTAACTATCTGGTTAGGGACAGGATTAACGAGCAGCAGGGGAAGTGGAAGTAGAAGTGTTCGAATGCTGTGTGGAACAAGATGCACTCTTGGGTCCAGGGAAAGGTCACACCAGGGCAGGCAACTGATCAAGGACAGCGAAGGGTGCAAGGTCATCGATCGGAGGAGTTCTGCTTTCTCTCAGGAGAGTAAACGGGCAGCATAGAGTCCACGATGGGCAAGGCCATACGGGGTGGGGGTATGAACGGGCTCAATGGGCCGAATGGCCTTCTCTCTCTCTCCTGCTTCCTTTCTTACCTGACGTACTCCAGCCACCGAGTGTTTTCTAACAAGGACAGCCATTTCTCATCTGTTTCTTCAAATAAATCTACAGTGGGACAGATTACAATTCGTGTGATTACACCTCTTATATTTACTGTTTAATCAATAGGCTGCACAGAGGTTGCAGATGTTAGGGAACAGGGTGTAGGGAGCTTGCTGGTAATGACATTACAAGTATCTAACTGATCGCTTTCATTAATCTGGGTGTAACCACTGCACTGCGTAATTGTAGCCAACTCGCTTTTATATAGCAACTTTAATGTAGAAAAGATCTCAGGCACTTTACTGGAGTGAGTAGGAAAGTTAAGGCATAGATAAAAGGAATAAAGGAGCAGGTATGGAGCCATGGTGTGCGGACTGGACAAGGTGACCAAAGGTTTGGTCAGAAAGGTAGGTGGGCTTTCAGAAGGCTTTTAAGGGTGGAGAAAAAGTGGAGAGGGGTTTAAGGAAAAGGGGCAGGGTTTATGAGGAAAGCGGCGGGGTTCCGGGAGGGGGAGTGGTATAGGTAGGGAGGGGGAGGAAGCATTGGTGTAGGGGGAAGATACAAGACTAGAGAAGGTTGCAGGCACAGGGCGGCACAAGGCCATGGGGGAATTTGAAGGTGAGGGCAATGATTTTAGATTTAATATTGTCGGGGACAGGGAGCCAGTGTAGGTCAATGAGGACAGGGTTGAGCAGGACAGATTATGGGCAGCTGACCATTGGTAAGTTGGGAGTTTGTGGAGGACGAGAGGCCAGCCAGGAGGACATTGGTGAAACAAGCTCTGAAGACAATGACTGCAATCCCTCCCATACCCCAGTTCCCCACCCGCCTGACTCCTTACAAAGATACAGTTCCACAGGAACTACCTCACATCCCAGTGGCCATTGATAATGAGTGAGCCATGACAGCGCGTGTTGGCTGGGCTTGTCGCAATGTTGGAGGTGTTTTCATGGTGGCCCATTCCTGACCTGACCCAACATCCACATCCACACTCTGCAGCACGATTCACTGGAGGGCAATGGGCAGCAACGCTGATTCGTTGTTTCCCGCTCCCCTACCCGGGCACTGAGGCCAATTGGAGACATTCAATACAGGAGCTCATCAGCTGGCAAAACAAGAGCATTCAACTGAGGCAACATAACTCCAAAAATCACAAAGACAAGGAACCACACGGACACACAATCAACCCCCCAAAAACAATCCAAAGAATGCCTGCGGAATTGGGGGGGCAAAGACACACAGACAAGAAACACAATATTGGGAAGACCTGAATCGCACCTCACCATTAATGCACAGCTGCTTGAGTCTGACCAACGCTGCCTGCACCTCCGGGATACTCGGTAAACTCTTATCCAAATCAGACTTAAACACCTCACTCTTCTCTGGATGGCTCTGCGCTATCGCCTTAAGGATCCTAACAAAAAGGGGAGAAGACTTAGCTCAAAGGGCATTTTCTGTCACATTTAGACAATGTCAGCGCTGAGCTGAGCAACACATCAGCATTAACATTACTGGCAACCCAGCACCTTCAGGAACTGTATCCCAGTGAGAGTCAGCACTTTCAGGAACTGTACCCCAGTGAGTGTCAGCACTTTCAGGAACTGTACCCCAGTGAGAGTCAGCACCTTCAGGAACTGTACCCCAGTGAGAGTCAGCACCTTCAGGAACTGTACCCCAGTGAGAGTCAGCACCCTCAGGAACTGTACCCCAGTGAGAGTCAGCACCTTCAGGAACTGTACCCCAGGGAGAGTCTCCTCAGACTCACTCTTGTCTAGTTACACATTTTAGAATGCTGAATTTATCCTTTTTGATGGCGATATTATCTCCCTACCTGGTGTCGTGTTTTCTCAGCTGGATCCCAGGTTTAATGTTGGCCATTCTCACCAGTGCACTGCCAGTCCAATGATGCCAGCACCACATCTACAACAGAATCAGATGCATAGCTAAACCTTCCACTCAATCACAATCCCTGCTCCTTTTAAAAACACGACACTCCAAAAATTAATTAATTAATTACACAATGTGCAAACTGCCCTCATTTCCAGATGAATAGTTTTACTGTTTTTTTTGAATATTTTGCAAACTACTTTGTTGCTTAACAAACGGAAGGCAGAAGGGACTATTCGGGTGGAATCGAATCACAGGCCTCACACCTGTAATCACTGTGACCAGAACAGGTCCATTCCAGGCGCTCCTCCTCCCCACACACCCCCTCATGTACTGAGTGGCTGTGTCCGACTGCTTTTTATTGGAATAAACTCCATATTTAGGATCTGAGCTTTCGGTTTGATCTGCCTAGTGACAGTGATATTTCCTCTCCAAATCTCGCTAGTCTCTCAGACTAGCACATATTGACCTGCAGTGTAAGTGAAGCAGTTCCTTGCTTGCCCTGGTACTTTCTGCTGTGTTCCATACTTTCTTTCGAAGTAGTAACTCAAATACAGAAAGCAGAATCCAGGCACAGGGAGCTTATGGTGCTGCTGCTCCAGGCCCTAACACCATCCAGTTCAACGCCAATGGGTGCTGCACACAGCAGAACTGGAGGTCTGGATTCAACTGAAGTGTTTAAATCTTTGTGGCGTCCCATTCACTAACTTCCAAACCAAGGTGTGTGTACTGTGATTCCAGATCAACACTCACTGGGATTCGAGCACCGTTGAAAGAAGGAGCCAGCTGTTTCAAGTCTTCATCTGCCAGGGAAGCTGGAACGACAAAGTATTCTGGAAGGCTGCAAACCGCAACAGAATAAACAGAAAAAAACTTGTCACATTAAAGTACTTGTACCTTTAAACTCTAAATACAGGCAGAGCTGGCTCCCACCCCCACCCCCTGGACCCTTCCCCCTACCTAACCCCCACCCACCTGGTCCCACCACCGGGCTCCCCCCAGCCCCAAGGCTCCCTTCCTCCCCCGGCCCGAGCCTTGGCTCCCCTCCTCCCCCGGCCCGAGCCTTGGCTCCCCTCCCCGGCCCCTGCGTCCCAGCTCCTCGTTTACTGCGCTCTTTAGATATTTGAATCACTTGCAGTGAAATCCAAACACGTTACACACTGCTGCATGTTTCCAAGTCACAGTTAATGTCACTGAGGGTTTTCCTACCTAGTGGAAGTGACATAGTGTTCATTGACAGAACAGACTCTCCACTCCGATGCCCCTGTCCGCTTTATCTCCCTGTCCCAGTCCGAGTAGGTTTCAAACAGCGGTGTCTGCAGTCCATCTGCTCCCGGCTCTGCTCCATTCACTCTGTCAACTAAGAGCAAGAAGAGCACGGCTTAGAGATCCTACCGTACACTTCCATCACATAACTCGAGTCAGAAGTCTGCGATTGTAATCAAGCGTCGATATGGGACCACGCGAGTACAGGGTCAATCCCCCGACCAGCGCAACAGTTTTATGGAAAAATTCTTCTCGTTGATGGGAATTATTTTTTTGTTGCAATTTTCCTTCCTCATCTCCAGAAGGGATCGATTCGCAATACGATCCAGGTCCAGTGACTCTCACTGGAGTCACAGCTGACCCACAATCCTGTCCTCACCCAAGATCCCCAGGCACACAATCCAAAGGGGGGGATGGGACCACTGACAGTGATCAGGATCAGCAGCCCTGGCTGAATCATCCCCTCTGCGCCCAGAGGCACTGAGGCTAATTGTAACCCTACAGCCGAGGACAGCAGACCCAGCACAGAGCCCGGCCACGCTGGCCTGCACAGAGCCCGGCCACGCTGGCCTGCACAGAGCCCGGCCACGCTGGCCTGGACAGAGCCCGGCCACGCTGGCCTGCACAGAGCCCGGCCACGCTGGCCAGCACAGAGCCCGGCCACGCTGGCCTGCACAGAGCCCGGCCACGCTGGCCTGCACAGAGCCCGGCCACGCTGGCCTGCACAGAGCCCGGCCACGCTGGCCTGCACAGAGCCCGGCCACGCTGGCCTGCACAGAGCCCGGCCACGCTGGCCTGCACAGAGCCCGGCCACGCTGGCCTGCACAGAGCCCGGCCACGCTGGCCTGCACAGCCAAGTCTCTCGCTGGCCTGCACAGCCAAGTCTCTCGCTGCTTTTACCAGGAGTGTCGAGGAGCCTATCAGAAACTTCACTCACTCACCAAGGGTTATTGACGAGCACAATCTATTCGAAAGAAGCTATGACTGATCAGGGCAGGTAAACTAATACAAGGAGACAAATACCATCAAAACAACACACCCCAGGAACAAACCCCTCACCAGCACAGCAGGTAACACAGTGTCTGCTATTCCCGCTGCCTTACCTGAATTCTGACACTGCTCCCTGGCGTATGCAAACCCAAACAGCAGCTGCAAATCTTTAGGCTGAGAGTAATGCGCAATCACAAGGCAGATCTGGAACAAAGTGGGAATCCACAGTTAAGGACAGGCTGCGGAAACGGCACCAACAGCTGAACTGCGACCTCGGCTTCTCACCTGGAACGGTGGGGTTGTCAGGGCAAAACTTTACAGAATGGCCCAAATTCTTTTGGCGACTTCCCATATTGCCAGCAGTCACCAAACCTGCCAAAGGGTAGTGCTTCCCCGCCACACACCAGAGTTCAGTTCTGACCACAAGTTCATTGCTGATCCCCAAACGAGCCCAGTAAACTGCCAAGAGGCTGCTCTCTATCAGGGTCTAGCTTCACTCTCCTCCTTGTCCAGTGACCTGCGTATCCTAACTCGCACCAGGTCCCGTTCACCCATCACCCCTGTGCTCGCTGACCAACATTGGCTCCCGGTTCGGCAATGCCTCGATTTTAAAATTCTCATCCAGGTTTTCAAATCCCTCCATGGCCTCGCCCCTCCCTATCTCTGTAACCTCCTCCAGCCCTACAAGCCTCCGAGATCTCTGCGCTTCTCCAATTCTGGCCTCTTGCGCACCCCAATTTCCATCGTTCCACCATTGGCGGCCGTGCCTTCAGCTGCCTGGGCCCTAAACTCTGGAATTCCCTCCCTAAACCTCTCCACTTCTCTCTCCTCCTTTAAGACGCTCCTTAAAAACTCTTTGACAAAGCTTTTGGTCACCTGTCCTAATATCTCCTTTGTGGCTCAGTGTTAAATTTTGTTTGATAACGCTCCTATGAAGCGCCTTGGGATATTTTAACCACGTTAAAGGCGCTGGATAAATACAAGTTGCTGTTGCTGCCAGGACAGTCAGTGTGTAGGACCTTGCGCCTTATTACGAGAAACTATTTAAGGTCCCAGGCTGCTCCCTCACCATCACTTCTATTCTGAATGGCCGGGATTCTGAAGCTCTCCCCGCCCCGATCTCATGCTCTTATAGCCAGTCCTCAACATTTCTCCAAGGGGTTTGATCCCAACGCAATCCCTCCTCCTGCAAATACAGCACAGAAGGAGGCCATTCGACCCATCGTGAGTGTGCCGGCTCTTTGGTAGAGTTAGTCTAGTCCATAACCGCACGGGAATCCATCTGGACAACTTTACACAACCAGGGATTTTCGGAGCCGGGCGAGTGTGCTCAGCACCCCCAGTGGCCGGAGGCTGGATTTCAGGTTGTAAATATTTACTCCAACATGTCAATAGAAAGTAGCCTGGAGATCCAAAATAACTCGTCATGCTCAGTGGGAACCAGGAATGTGTCCAACCCGCTGGCCCTTACCACCAGATGGTGCTGCCTCTCACAGGGAGGCATCAGCAGCCTCAGGCACCTCACAGAACAGTGACCACACTTCAAAAGTTCTGACGAAGGGTCATCGACCTGAAACGTTAACTCTGTTTCTCTCTCCACAGATGCTGCCCGACCTGCTGAGTATTTCCAGCATTTTCTGTTTTTATTTCAAAAGTACTTCATTGGCTGTAAAGCACTCTGGGACGTCCTGAGGTCGTGAAAGGCGCGACAGAAATGCAAGTCTTTCTTTCTTACTTTTCACCCCAATAGCTATTGGACAATGGGCGACGACAGGACATTCAACCATGGGGGTATCACAGCAAAGCCCAATCCTGTCATCACCAGACATTCCCACAATTCCCAGCAGGGATAGGGATTGCAGTGGGAATCCTAGCTGGTTTTATTTCCCACCCTCAGCCTTGGGTACTGAGGCCAACTGAAGCAGCTCCTGCTCAGAGAGCCTGAGATTTAATGAAAAGTTACAATTCCACAGAGCTCCAGTGAATATCCGACCCAGGAGAATTCAGCAAACACTGGAGAAAAGCTACCTCTTCAGCAATGTGTTTGTATTTACATTGGACTTGGATAACCTTCTACACAAGGACAGTCACGTGAGGGAGAAAGGTCCATGATTCACAGCCTGTAAGTGCAGTAAATAGTTAAAGTGCCCCGAGGAAGAGACCGCACTTTACTGTGATCATTCCTGCCGCACACAAAGAGCGTTCTATGCACAGCACGTGACCACTGCTCCAGGCCCTTCCAGTTTTATTGTATACACAATACAATGACTGCTATTTATCGAGAGAGCAGCTACACATCTCAGACAGGAGCGCCTGTATCACATGCCAGCTCTCCATTTCCATTCCTGTCATTTCCTTCATGTAGTCAATCTGTCCGTACAACCAGTACACAGAACCACACTGTGCCCATCACACCCGGGTACACTTTACCCTGCCCACACTGTGCCCATCACACCCGGGTACACTTTACCCTGCCCATACTGTGCTCATCACACCCGGGTACACTTTACCCTGCCCACACTGTGCCCATCACACCCGGGTACACTTTACCCTGACCACACTGTGCCCATCACACCCAGGTACACTTTACCCTGCCCACACTGTGCCCATCACACCTGGGTACACTTTACCCTGACCACACTGTGCCCATCACACCCAGGTACACTTTACCCTGACCACACTGTGCCCATCACACCCGGGTACACTTTACCCTGACCACACTGTGCCCATCACACCCAGGTACACTTTACCCTGCCCACACTGTGCCCATCACACCTGGGTACACTTTACCCTGCCCACAATGTGCCCATCACACCCGGATACACTTTACACTGCCCACACTGTGCCCATCACACCCGGGTACACTTTTCACTGCCCACACTGTGCCCATCACACCCGGGTACACTTTACCCTGCCCACACTGTGACCATCACACCCGGGTACACTTTACCCTGCCCACACTGTGCCCATCATACCCGGGTACACTTTACCCTGCCCACAATGTGCCCATCACACCCGGGTACACTTTACCCTGCCCACACTGTGCCCATCACACCCGGGTACACTTTACCCTGCCCACACTGTGCCCATCACACCCGGGTACACTTTACCCTGCCCACACTGTGCCCATCACACCCGGGTACACTTTACCCTGCCCATACTGTGCTCATCACACCCGGGTACACTTTACCCTGCCCACACTGTGCCCATCACACCCGGGTACACTTTACCCTGCCCACACTGTGCCCATCATACCCGGGTACACTTTTCACCTTTCTGGCAGATTCTGGAACAGACTCGTCGAAGCGGAAGCGAATGATGCGGAAATCCTTGCAGTAAATGATCAGCTCAGTGGGTTTAAACTTCAGGTACTGGTTCGGTCCCAGAACCTTCCTCTTCTTCCTCGCATCATTCACTGGACAAAGGAAAGCACAACATTTAACCCAACCGTGGTCAGAAACACGCTCCCTCTGCCATAGCAAGACTGACATGTAAATAGTGAAAAGCACATGCATGTTACACGCGCGCATATGCATGCCGCACACGTACGTGTTTTGGAACTATGCCGTAAATTAATAATCAGCTCTTTTCGGAATCTATGCTCATTTCACAATTCTGTCCCCAATTCTTTTTTTAATGACTTTTCACAGTTCAGCCTGTCTACCTTTGCTGAATCTGCCATTTCCCCCATTCCTTGCCAACCTACTTGCATGAAATTAACTTTTTAGCTCTCAAGATACAAGGCCAAGGGCATCAATATATCTGCAGGCACCAACTTTGAAAACTCTGTGGTTAGAGTTTCCCGTCACGTAACTAACAGCGTGTCCAAATTTGTTCAGCAGACTGCAGGCGATCCCATTACCCCTAGTTTTGGGAATTTTGCAGACAAACCCCTGCCCCATGTTAGTGACAGAAGCTGGGGCCAAATGTTAAGGTCCAACTGGCTCGCAGACATCGCTACCAGATAAGCTCGCCACTGCCTCACAGCCCTGTGTGGTGTGGTAATATTTATCCACTTCCCTTTAAAAAGGGATTGTTGATTCCGTTTCCATCGTTATTCCTGGCAGGACATTCTATGTCCTAACCTCAGTTTATGTTGAGTGAGCTGATCTCAGCAAGGCAGGATAAGCAACTACAATTAGCCTGTGTCCCTGGGATAAGGAGAAGCAAAAAATATCATCCAAGGTGTGTGGATGTTGGACGAGGTAGGCTCGGCTGCAATAACCCATCTTGGCCAAATAGCCTGCTGGCAACTCACCCTGGGCTCCATGAAGAATGGCTGTGTGTGCGGGTAACAGGAGCTGATGGCACCCATTGAATTCTAAAACCAGTTGGGTGCAGTTCAAGAGGGAATGTGGACTCTCAGCGGCCGTACCCGAGGTGTCGTTAGGATATTATATAAAGAGAGGAATGGCAGGAGCCGGCTAGCACGGATAAAAAGGCCCCAATCCTCCTTGAATGGGAGGTCCGACCAAGCCCATTCCTCCAATTTACAACAACCTTGTTAATTAGCTGCCTGCAGATTAATGAAAGACTGAGCTACAGGCAGAACAGCACCAGGCTAATTGGAATAGAAATGTTAAAAACACCAGAGGGACAAATAGGCTCCTGCGCACATTCAGGAAAGGAGATTTATTGTTTACTGTGGACTGGTGACATTCAATCCAGGATGGAGCCAGGAACAGTCCGAGCGAGGTGCAGCTACAAGTACCGTGGATGGTTTATTATTACAGCATATAAACTAAAATAGGTCCAAGACGTGGCACTGCCACTGAATAGCACAGCCCTTCAGCAGCAAAGAAAGTTTCCAAAAGCTCGTGAAATGCCAGATTGAAATCGTATTTTCTTACACTGAAATTTAGCCAAATGCCTAAATTTATTTTTGAACTCTGAAATCCTAAATCAAATCAGCTTGAGAATTCCAGGTGAAGGGTCAAGATCCAGAGTGTAAGACAGCACCAAGGGTGAAGGGTCATGACCCAGAGTGTAGGACAGCACCAAGGGTGAAGAGTCATGACCCAGAGTGTAGGACAGCACCAAGGGTGAAGGGTCATGACCCAGAGTGTAGGACAGCACCAAGGGTGAAGGGTTGTGACCCAGAGTGTAGGACAGCACCAAGGGTGAAGGGTCATGACCCAGAGTGTAGGACAGCACCAAGGGTGAAGGGTTGTGACCCAGAGTGTAGGCCAGTAAGGAGGTTCAAGATCCATAGAGACAAGGTAAAGCTGGAGGAAGTGGCTCGGTGACACCATGCTTGGCTTTTCAAAGCCGGCAGATTGTGGGAGGAAGGAAAGGGAAATCTGAGGGAGGTGAGGAGGTTCTTGGAATGAGTGAGAGAGTAGGAAACTGCACGATAAGACTTTATTTCAACACAGAGAGGATGCACTGATGAGGAAGAGTGCATAAACCACAGGAACAAGATAGGAAAGTTCAGCGGGGTCAACCTAATTGTGGAATAAAGCCTGGAGAGAGCGAGACACTCTCAGTAACAGACTTCTAACGTGGACACGAAGCACAACTTGGGGGATTTAAAAGACCTGCAATCTCCCCATGGCTGTTAGTAATTCCCCACCCGGTGTGGTACTGAGACACACAGATTGAGAAACTCCCAGATTCCATTCCTGCTGTGCACAGTTGCACTGGGTAGTGAACTGTAACAAGGAACGATAAATTCAGGAATATTACAGGCATAATGAGGGAGCTTAGAAGAAACCTTTGATGCAAAGGGTCATTAGAACATGGAATCCATCACAAGCGGCTGACATAGAACCGCCTCTAACAGTCCCGTAATCAGACACTTTCTGGTAATGAGACACAATAAATATTGAAAAACACCAGTGTGAGAACAATCCACAACCCAACCTCCTTAATTTATACCCCACAGGAGAAAGTTAAATCAGAAATAAACAGCAACGCAGTCACAGTCTGTAAAGATAATGTTTATGATCCAGACCTGAAACGCTAATCTCTCTTTCTTCTTTTCAAATGCTGCTTTCCAGCATTTTTTGTTTTTATTTCAGACTTCTGGCATTGGCAAATTTCAATTTAGCATACCAGCAATATAGGCCAGGGATTGGTCTGTATGAGAAATGGTGCAGATGATCGGAGATCGCCGTACCTGCCACAACCTGCTCCACACAGGTCAGAGAGATGTCATGCTCCTCCAGCAGCAGGTTTCTGTACTGAAATTTCTATGGTTGAAAAGTTAAAAGTTAGAATCAAAATCCGACCCATTCACAGGAGAAGGACAGTCAGTAAGAATTTGGGTATCTTTACTTTGTTTTGCACCTTAAGAGTGCAAATATAAGAATATAGTCTTATGAGACAGTTAGGTTGCAGGTTTACAGTGCAAGTATCTGCACTCCCAGGCAATGTGGCAGCAGTCAATAATTGGAGCAGAATGAAACATGCAATCTGTAACTGCAGTGGAAGAAAATGATGTAAAATTAAAATCCCGGTGTTAATCCCATGTGATACGGGTTTGAAGTCACCTCCTAACTCTAACCTACCTACACCTGCAAACTAAGGACAACCTTAAAGGGACTCTGGGGAACACCAACAATCAGCCCACATATCTTTAGCACACCACTCTGATGTACTTGCTAATGGCTAAATCGTAAAATGCATTCATATAAAGCATGTTTCCATTACAAATAATAGAGGAAATTTTCCTGTATTAAATTATCATTCGGATTTTTCCTACATATTCTGGTCACTCTTACCTCAGCTGCCTAGGGTTGATTACAGTGATGGAATGAGAGTGATTCAGCACAGACTTTCAGCTCCTCGTGCTGCACTGCCAGGCCCAATTCTTCATTTGCTGAACCTGTTTGGGCACGTGCTTCCGCTCAGACAACTTTTCCACTTTTAATCTCCTTAATAGACTCTGATGAATGGGGCAGTGATTAGGGACAAGTCAAGTGAAGCAGACAGCGTTCCTAAGACTGTGTCTGTCAGGAAAGGGCCATAAAATGTATCCACTCCCCCACTGTGCGTTACCCGCTATAACACTCCCCTCATTGTCATATAACACACTGTGCGTTACACTCTCATTATATAATTTTTTTAATTTGGGCTATCCACTCAGTCGCCTGTGCCTCCTCTGACCCCTACAATCCCCTATCACTCACATCCTCAGCTCCTTCCAAACCCTGCCCCCATCTCTTACATTGCCTAGCTTCCCTCCCATCCCTATGCACCCTCAACAGTCTCATCTCTTCTAATAAGCTCCATCCAGCTGCTCCTTCAATCCCCTTCTTAGCCAACTACCTTACTTCCCCTTCTTGGCCCCAGTCTTCTTTGACATCATCAACCTCTCCCATAGTCAGACATTGGTCCCAGCCCTTTCAGAACAGCAGTCATCAAACCTCTTCTGGAAACAGCCCAACCTCAACTGATCTTCTGAAACTACAATTGGAACTCCAACTTGCCCTTTGCTCTCCAAGATCCCTGAATGTAGTTGCTACCCAACTATGGCCTCACATCTCTAACCTCTCCAGGTTCAAGTCCCTCCATGCCCACAGCAGATCATCAATGACTTCCTCCGTAAGTGTGACCATGGCCTGTTGTCCATCAACTTCTCTGTGCCTTTGGCACTCTGTACCTCAGAAGACTGATTTCAAAACCCCCGTCCATGCTTTCAAATTCCTTCATAGCCTTGAGCCACCCAATAGGAAACCTTTAGCCATACTCAACCTGCACCCTCTGCTCCAATAGGAAACCTTTAGACATACTCAACCTGCACCCTCTGCCCCAATAGGAAACCTTTAGCCATACTCAACCTGCACCCTCTGCCCCAATAGGAAACCTTTAGCCATACTCAACCTGCACCCTCTGCCCTAATAGGAAACCTTTAGACATACTCAACCTGCACCCTCTGCCCCAATAGGAAACCTTTAGACATACTCAACCTGCACCCTCTGCCCCTCGAAGTCTGGATTACTGCTTGTTCCAGCAGCCTCTGCATCTCTAATATAGGCCCATCTTTCAGCCATGACACGCCACCCCCTGAACTCTCTCCAACACCACTCACTACTTCTCTATGTCTTCAAAAGCCTTCTCCTCATACCCAATATCCTTCGTGGTTTGCTAATGTCTGCCTCTCCCTCTTGTACAATACTATAAGATATGGTTATGTGAGGAGGACCGTATTGGAGTAGCTGCTGAGGTCTCTACAAATAGCAGCAGAGCAACAGTGAGAAGGGGAACACCGTCAACCGGCCGGAGAAGCAGAGGTTTCAGTACTTCTAGCCCCAGATGTTCCTTGGCAGGAGTGTTCTCTAACTCCCAGGAAAACCACTCCTTTAAATCCCGATATGAAGGTACAACTTTCCCTGACCGTTTTCCTCGTCCAGTCATCTGGCAAGCTTAATCCACACATCCACAGCTTGTTGGGCGTGATTCACTGCCGTGGTTCAGTAGAATGGAGGAAGGAAGCGATAACAACTTACTGCTGGGGCACAGAGTGGGTGGCGGGAGTGACAGGAAGCTCATGCACGTGTATTTAGTTTCACTTTAGTGTTGCGAACATCTAATAGTTATGTAGCATAGGCTGCTGCGCTGGTTTCGATCACTTTATCTACCTGATCCATTTCTTTGGCGTGTAGTATTTTATACTGAGATGCCCAGTATCACTGAAACCAGTGGAAAACCTTCCAGTCTTCTGTATCTTTTGTTTTATAATGTAACGCTAAATTGATGAATGGAGAGCTAACACCAGCTTGGTGCAATGGGCCAAATGGCCTCGTGGAATCACACCACGCAGAAGGAGGCCATTCAGCCCATCGTGCCCATGCCGGCTCTTTGAAAGAGCTACCCAATTAGTCCCACTCCCCTACTCTTTCCCTATAACAGAGGCGGCGGACCTGGGTGGAGCGGCTGCGGCGAGGCGGCGGCTTTAAAAGAAGCGGCGACCAGGTAGGCCCACAGAGGCAGCGGACCTGGGTGGAGCGACAGCGGCGACCAGGTAGGCTTACCAATCTGAGCCCCGAGAGCGGGAGAGAGAGAAGTAGAAAATAATCAAAGTGTGACGTCACCAGAAAGCAGGTAAGTGATTGGTTGGTGAGTATTTCTCTTTTTCTCCTTTTTTCCAAACTTAAATTCTGTGGTTTATAGTTTCTAGAGTCTCTGTGGTGTAGCGGGGACTGCTGTTAAGCAAGGGCCCTTGAGTATATCATTTAATTGAAGTGAAATTGGTGGGATTCAATTAGTTTAATTTTAATTAATTAATTAATTAATTAATTAATTAAAGGGTAAGTCATGGCAGCAGAGCTCGGCGCCGTGATATGCTCCTCCTGCAATATGTGGGAAATCAGGGACACTTCCTGTGTCCCTGACGACCATGTGTGTGGGAAATGTATCCAGCTGCAGCTACTGACGGACCGCATTGCGGCGCTGGAGCTGCGGATGGATGCATATTGGAGCATTCGCGACGCTGAGAACGTCGTGAATAACACGTTTAGCGAGTTGGTCACACCGCAGGTAAAGGGTGTACAGGCAGGAAGTGAATGGGTGACCACCAGGCAGAGTAAGAGGTGCAGGCAGGTAGTGCAGGGGTCCCCTGTGGCCATCCCCCTCTCAAACCGATATACCACTTTGGATGCTGTTGGGGGGGATGACTTATCAGGGGAAGCCGGCAGCAGCCGCCAACTTCCTGGCACCATGGGTGGCTCTGCTGCACAGGCTGGGAGGAAAAAGTGTGGAAGAGCTATAGTGATAGGGGATTCAATTGTAAGGGGACTAGATAGGCGTTTCTGCGGCCGCAATCGAGACTCCAGGATGGTGTGTTGCCTCCCTGGTGCAAGGGTCAAGGACGTCTCGGAGCGGCTACAGAACACTTTGGAGGGGGAGGGCGAACAGCCAGTTGTCGTGGTGCACATAGGCATCAACGATATAGGTAAAAAACGGGATGAGGTCCTAAAAGCAGAATATAGGGAGTTAGGAGGTAAATTAAAAAAGAGGACCTCAAAGGTAGTAATCTCAGGATTGCTACCAGTGCCACGTGCTAGTCAGAGTAGAAATAGGAGGATATTTCAAATGAATACGTGGCTAGAGGAATGGTGCAAGGGGGAGGGATTCAAATTCCTTGGACATTGGAACCGGTTCTGGGGGAGGTGGGACCAGTACAAACGGGACGGTCTGCACCTGGGCAGGGCCAGGACCGATGTCCTAGGGGGAGTGTTTGCTAGTTCTGTTGGGGAGGGTTTAAACTAAAGTGGCAGGGGGTTGGGAACCTGAGCAGGGAGACAGAGGAAAGGGAAATAAGGATAAAAGCTAAAGACAGGAAGGAGAAAAACAAAAGTAGAAGGCAAAGAACTCAACGGTTTAAATCAAACATGGTCACAGTAAATAATAATTCATATAGGTCTGAGAGCGTTAAAAAAACAAGCCTGAAGGCTTTGTGTCTTAATGCAAGGAGCATTCGGAACAAGGTGGATGAATTAGCTGCGCAAATAGAGGTAAATGAATACGATTTGATTGGGATTACAGAAACATGGCTCCAGGGTGGCCAAGGCTAGGAACTCAACATCCATGGTTATTCAATATTTAGGAAAGATAGGCAAAAAAGAAAGGGAGGTGGGGTAGCATTGCTGGTTAAAGAGGGGATTAACATAATTGAAAGGAAGGATATTAGCTCTGATGATGCGGAATCTGTATGGGTAGAACTGAGAAATAACAAGGGGCAGAAAACGTTAGTGGGAGTGGTATATAGACCTCCAGAGGTTGGGGACGGCATTAAAAGGGAAATTAGAGAAGCATGCAGTAAGGGCACAGCAGTCATCATGGGTGACTTTAATTTACATATAGATTGGGCTAACCAAATTAGTAAAAATACTGTGGAAGAGGAATTCCTAGAATGTTTACGAGATGGTTTTCTGGAACAATATGTCGAGGAACCAACCAGAGATCAGGCCATCTTAGACTGGGTATTATGCAATGAGAAAGGATTAATTAGCAATCTTGTTGTACGAGGCCCCTTGGGTCAGAGTGATCATAATATGATAGAATTCTTCATTAGGATGGAGAGTGAAGTAGTTGAATCAGAGACTAGGGTCCTGAATTTAAATAAAGGAAACTACGATGGTATGAGGCGCGAATTGGGTAGGATTGATTGGGGAATGTCACTCAAGGGGTTGACAGTGGATAGGCAATGGCAAACATTCAAAGACTGCATGGATGAACTACAGAATTTGTACATCCCAGTGTGGCATAAGAATAAAACAAAAAGGGTGACTCAACCGTGGCTAACAAGGGAAATTAGGGATAGCATAAGATCCAAGGAGAAACATAGAAACATAGAAACTAGGAGCAGGAGTAGGCCATTCAGCCCGTCGAGCCTGCTCCACCATTCAATACGATCATGGCTGATCATCCAAATCCAGTACCCTGTCCCTGCTTTCTCCCACAGAATCCCCATCGAGCCTGCACCGACACATATCCCACCCTATCCCCGTAACTCCACGTATTTAATTCCCCCTAACATATCCCATCCTATCCCCGTAACCCCACATATTTAATCCCCCCCTAACACTAAGGGTCAATTTATCATAGCCAAATCAACCTAACCCGCACATTTTTGGACTGTGGGAGGAAACCGGAGCACCCGGAGGAAACCCACGCAGACACGGGGAGAATGTGCAAACTCCACACAGACAGTCACCCGAGGCTAGATTCGAACCCGGGTCTCTGGCGCTGTGAGGCACCAGTGCTAACCACTATGCCACCGTGTTGCCCATATGAGAAGGCATATAAATTGGCCAGAAAAAGCGGTAGCCCTGAGGATTGGGAGCAGTTTAGGATTCAACAAAGGAGGACAAAGGGATTAATTAAGAAGGGGAAAATAGAATATGAAAGTAAGCTTGCTGGGAACATAAAAACTGACTGTAAGAGCTTTTATAGATATGTGAAGAGAAAAAGATTAGTGAAATCAAGTGTAGGTCCCTTGCAGTCAGAAGCGGGGGAAGTTATAATGGGGAACAAAGAAATGGCAGCCCAATTAAATGCATATTTTGGTTCTGTCTTCACAAAGGAGGACACAAATAACCTCCCAGAGATGTTGGAGAACATACGGTCTGATGAAAGGGAGGAACTGAAAGAAATCAGAATTTGCAGGGAAATGGTGTTAGGGAAATTGACGGTATTGAAGGCCGATAAATCCCCAGGGCCGGATAATCTACATCCTAGGGTACTTAAGGAAGTGGCCCTAGAAATAGTAGATGCATTGCTGATCATCTTCCAACATTCGATGGAATCTGGAACTGTACCCATGGATTGGAGGGTAGCTAATGTTACCCCACTATTCAAAAAGGGTGGTAGAGAGAAAGCAGGGAATTACAGACCGGTAAGCCTGACATCGGTAGTGGGGAAAATGCTAGAGTCCATTATAAAGGATGTAATAGCTGAGCATTTGAAAAACAGTGACAGGATCGGACAAAGTCAACATGGATTTACAAAAGGTAAATCGTGCTTGACTAATCTACTGGAATTTTTTGAGGATGTAACTGGGAAAATAGATAAGGGAGAACCAGTAGATGTGGTGTATTTGGACTTTCAAAAGGCTTTCGATAACGTCCCGCATAAGAGATTAGCGGGTAAAGTTAAGGCACATGGGATTGGGGGCAAGGTATTGACTTGGATAGAGAACTGGTTGGCGGACAGAAAGCAGAGAGTAGGAATTAATGGGTCTTTTTCCGAGTGGCAAGCAGTGACTAGTGGGGTACCGCAGGGATCGGTCCTTGGACCCCAGCTATTCACAATATACATTAATGATCTAGATAAGGGAATTAAATGTAATATCTCCAAGTTTGCAGATGACACAAAGCTGGGTGGGAGTGTGTGCAGCGAGGAGGATAGCGAGAAACTCCAGGATGATCTGGACAGGTTGGGTGAGTGGGCAGAAGCGTGGCAGATGCAATATAACGTGGATAAGTGCGAGGTTATCCACTTTGGTGTCAAAAACAGAAAGGCAGACTATTATCTGAATGGCAATAGATTGGGAGAAGGGGAAGTGCAACGAGACCTGGGTGTCCTTGTGCACCAGTCGCTGAAAGTAAGCTTGCAGGTGCAGCAGGCGGTGAAGAAGGCAAATGGTATGTTGGCCTTCATAGCGAAAGGGTTTGAGTATAGGAACAGGGATGTCCTGCTGCAGTTGTACAGGGCCTTGGTGAGACCACACCTTGAGTACTGTGTGCAGTTTTGGTCGCCTTATCTGAGGAAGGATGTTCTTGCCATGGAAGGAGTTCAGCGAAGATTCACAAGGCTGATACCTGGGATGGCAGGAATGACATACGAGGAGAGATTGGGTCGATTGGGCTTATACTCACTGGAGTATAGAAGAATGAGAGGGGATCTCATCGAAACATATAAAATTCTGACAGGTCTGGACAAACTAGATGCAGGAAGAATGTTCCCGATGGTCGGAGAGTCCAGAACCAGGGGTCATAATCTACGGATAACGGGTAAACCATTTAGGACAGAAATGAGGAAGAATTTCTTCACCCAGAGAGTGGTGAACCTGTGGAATTCTCTACCACAGAAGGTAGTTGAGGCGAAGTCATTAAATATATTCAAGGATGAGTTAGATATATTTCTTAAAGCTAAAGGTATCAAGGGATATGGGGAGAAGGCAGGTACAGGGTACTGAGTTTAGATAATCAGCCATGATCTCATCGAATGGCGGAGCAGGCTCGAGGGGCCGAATGGCCTACTCCTGCTCCTATCTTCTATGTTTCTATGTCTATGTAACCCTGCAAATTTTTCCTTTTCAAATATATATCAAATTCCCTTTTGAAAGTTACTATTGAATCTGCTTCCACCGCCCTTTCAGGCAGCGCATTCCAGATCATAACAACTCGCTGCTTAAAAAAATTCTCATCTCCCTCTGGTTGCCAATTATCTTAAATCTGTGTCCTCTGGTTACCGGCCCTCCTGCCAGTGGAAACAGTTTCTCCTTATTTACTCAAACAAAATCCTTCATGATTTTGAACACTTCTATTAAATCTCCCCTTAACCTTTTCTGCTTCAAGGAGAACAATCCCAGTTTCTCTAGTCTAGGATTCTATGAAATACTTGTTTGTACTTATTGTAAAAGATATTCACTAAAGAGTTGAAAGTTTACAAGAGTGCACAAACCCGAAAAGGTGTCACATCCTTTGTAATGAAGGAGATCTTGAAGTTGGTGCATAGTAGTGTCCCGTAGAGATCGTGTGCGCTTGTGTCCGTAGCGATGCATTTTCTGACGTTACTGGTCTCACTCACCACAAGTTCCCCTGAAATAAAGCAGCCAGATGTTAGAATTACCTCAGTGTCCCGTTCAGTCCCCATCACAACCTGTTCCCTCAGTGCAGTTTCAAACTATGGCTTGTGGCTCCAGAATCAAAGGCCGTGGCTTACAGCCCAACAATTCACAATCTACTTATTCCAAATAGGATCCAGACCGAGTGTTGTTTGGGTTGGTGGGGGAAGGGAGTCAGGGAGAGAAAGAGGCTCACAAAATTGGTTGTGCTTAGTGTAGTTCTTTGTAAACGTCTGTTCTTAATTCTGGTGCTCAGCATGGACAATCCAAAAAAAACTAATCTTAGTTTTCAAAAATGTTCAAACTGCACTCACCCACCCTCTGCACTGGGGGGGGGTCTGTGTGTTTGAGTCACCTACACATTATAGGAGAGTTTAGTACCACTCACACAGCGCTGAGATCCCAGTACAGATGCACCTTCCTCCCCCTGTTGATCCTCTAGTGATCTCGCAGTGAGAGAGCTGGACTCAGAAACTCCACAACACATGTGCAATTTATTTCTAAAATGATATTATTGCTGCAAACCTGCTTTGGAGAGTGAGAAATCCTGTGCGAATATTAACAGAGAAATCCCCAAGAAATGTTAGAAATTGGCTACAGTTAAGAAGCATGATTCTAAATGGGACTGTGGGGACCACGTGATAACGAATGTATAAAGACTCCCTCAACAACAGAGCAACACAGCAATCATTTCTGGATAAATTTGCTCCAGTGTCTGGCTTTATTTGCGACCCACAGATTCCAGATTATCTTTTCTCGGCCATTTCCTCTTGTAAAGGAAGGACTTTCTTGTGAATTCCAAGTGCCAAGGGGGTGAGGGTCTTGGTCAAGAGGTCAAATGATGTGGGGCAGTGCGAATCCTTACTCCGTCTGGCGTCAGTTGCTGGCTGAATATCACAATATTGCATAAAAAGTCTCGGAGGCAATGAGGCTGCAGGTTTCGGAATAGATCAGAGACAACAAACCATTTTCCCTAGAGATCAGGGAAAGAGAGGGCGGGGGGGAAGAGAGAGAGGGAGAGAGAGGGGGGCGGGGGGGGGGGAGAGAGAGGGGGCAGGGGGGGGAAGAGAGAGAGAGAGAGAGAGCGGGGGGGAAGAGAGAGGGGGGAATGGGGAGGGAGAGAGGGGGGAGTGGGGGGAGAGAGAGGGGGGAATGGGGAGGGAGAGAGGGGGGAGTGGGGAGGGAGAGAGGGGGGAGTGGGGAGGGGGGAGGGATGGGGGGAGTGGGGAGGGAGGGAGGGGGGAGGGGGGGGAGGGAGGGAGTGGGGGGAGGGAGAGGAGGGAGGGGGGAGAGGAGTGGGGGGAGGGAGGGAGGGAGGGAGGGAGGGGGAGAGAGGGAGGGGGAGAGAGGGAGGGGGGGAGAGAGGAGAGGGGGGGAGAGAGGAGTGGGGGGAGAGAGTGAGGGAGGGAGGGAGGAGTGAGAGTGAGATGAGGTAATGTGTCCAACCCATGGCCCTGGAAGGGTTTGAACACACGGTGTAATCGATAAATGACCAGCAGCCTCTCCACCATTGGCTGGAACACTTTACTACGCTCATCAAACCGGGACTAGTTTCTCACACGGAATGAATCGGGAAGCATCGAATAAAGTTTGCAGCATGAGAAGGAACCGGAACACTCGGACACGCTGCGCAGTCCGCTCTCAGTTAGACCGCATGTCAGTGATAGGGGAATTCCACCCCCAAAGCTGCGGACTCTTCCCAAGGTACAATTCTATGGGTGGTGGCAGTCCTCCAGAATCGTGCTATTCCTCCATGCTGGCATTACAGTCAAACCCAATCTTGTCCTCAGTTGATGTCCATCCACTTTGCAGCAGGAGTCAGGGGACATCAGTCAGGAGTGGAAACATGGGCTCATTTTACCCCTCGCTAGCCCTGAGGTCAATAACAGCAGCACTACAGCTACTCAGCCTATCAGCTACCAGCACAGACCAAGGATTGGTCAGTATTCAAGTCCGACCGACAATCTTCCTTCAACCAACACCATCAAAAGCATTACCTGGTTAGTCATTCATTTGCTGTTTGTGGGTCCTTGCTGTGCTCAAATTGGCTGCTGCATCTGCCTCCATAGGAAGTGAAGGAGGCCATTCAGCCCCTCAAGCCTGATTGGCTGTATTTTAGAAATAATTCATTGGTCATAAAGCACTTTTGAAGAAGTGATAAGGCACTGAACAAAGGCAAGTTCTGTTTTTGGGCTGTGCACAGCGCATTTACTCGCTGAGCCATGGGGGTGGGGAGGGCTGGTGGAGGGGGCAGATTCATGGATTTCACCGAGTGACTGGTCTCGACAATCCAGCTTAAGCTGCTCCATGTGCAGCCCCTCTTTACGAAGCAGAGTTTTATAGATTTGCTTTCATTTCTGTAGACTTTCCAATTATAGGGAAATGTACACACAGAGTTCAAATCCCAATCTCACCAACATTTCTCAGGAATTGACAGTGGAATATTCACTCATTTTCCTACGAGAGCAGGAGCAGGTGACTGAAGACAGAGGTTTGAGAGCTCAGACGGTGGGGTCCAGTAATGCTGCCATGAGATCAGTGGCTGCAGTTTGACCAGTGTTAAACCATGCACCACATGCTGACCAGCACAACTCCACCGGCTACAAGGGCTCTCTCGAAAATCAGAAGATTTTCATCAAAATGCATCAGAATGGGAGGGAGCGGCTGTGTGAAAGATGCTGACAGCTTTACCCAGACAGCACAGCTGAACAAGGCGGGGACTCCCTTTGATGCCATTCACCTTGTTTTTAATTAAAAGACGACGAAAATGACAGGTTTATTCTGGTGTGTCTGAGGTTAGAACAGAAAAGCCACAAAGTGGTTTATTTCTGAAACACTCAGAATGCAGGCTTGCATTTATAGCGTGTCTGCTCACATTGCTCAGAAACGTGGCAGCCATGTTGTACAGAGCAAAAGCCACAAACAGCAATGAGATTTTTTGGTGATGTTGTTTGAGGGGGGGCATTATTGACTTGGACTTTGAAAAGCGCCTTCGGATCACGTAAACTTCCCACGTTGAGTCAACACCAACACATTGAGAAAATGGCCATTTACAAAATAATTGCATCGAAGCCCGTTTAAAGCTAATTTTTCTTTAAGCTGTACCAGAAACACTCCTGCAAGGAAAGCAGCAAACTTCCAGTTCCATTAAACAGGGAGTGAAATCATTTGCTACGAGGGAATTGATGAGCTAATTTTCAATGGTCTATATAATCTTTAACAGGAAGCAATGCACGCGAGCCTGTGCCCACACAGCACTGATTCTAGCAAGACAAGCAGCATCTCTAACTAAACCATAGCAGTTAGGATTTAGGATTCTGTCACAGCACATCTTCCCCGGGCGAGGATTGGCGAGCTGATGTGGTGCGGGCTCCTCGAACACCAGCAGACGACTGTCCGAGTCCCTAGTGTGGGGTCTGTCTCTGGAACCACTCGTCCTTTTGGCAAATGATCAGCCACGTAGAGAGACACCGAGCGTGCACAGCCACTCTCGCACTAACTTTGCCACACCAGGGTCCTGCTGGGGTACGAGCAGCGCTCCGGCCCCTTTTTTTTTAAATTCATTCTTGGGATGTGGGAGTCACTGACAAGGCCAACATTTATTGCCCATCCCTAATTGCCCTTGAGAAGGTGGCGGTGAGCCGCATTCTTGACAACTGAGGGGCTTGCTAGGCCATTTCAGAGGGCAGTTAAGAGTCAACCACATTGCTGTGGATCTGGAGTCACATAGGCCAGACCGGGTAAGGACGGCAGATTTCCTTCCCTAAAGGACATTAGTGAACCAGATGGGGTTTTATGACAATCCGATAGTTTCATGGTCACCATTCCTGATACTAGCTTTGTATTCCAGATTTATTTAATTAAGTTTAAATTTCCCAGCTGCCATGGTGGGATTTGAACTCCTGCTGGGGTCCGGACGGCGCTCCGGCTCCTGCTGGGGTCCGGACGGCGCTCCGGCTCCTGCTGGGGTCCGGACGGCGCTCCGGCTCCTGCTGGGGTCCGGACGGCGCTCCGGCTCCTGCTGGGGTCCGGACGGCGCTCCGGCTCCTGCTGGGGTCCGGACGGCGCTCCGGCTCCTGCTGGGGTCCGGACGGCGCTCCGGCTCCTGCTGGGGTCCGGACGGCGCTCCGGCTCCTGCTGGGGTACCGGTCCAGCCCAATACTTCCCCCATACAGCAAGTGTTGGCAAGGTACAGAACCATGGGGTTATTACAGCCCATATCCTCACCCAACCTTCTCACGTGCACATTCCCCAGCTCCTACAGTGACCTGGCTGAGTGACTCACATAGTCCAGACCATGGGTGGATCATGGGACTGTCTGCCTTCGTACCTACGATTAGTGCCTTTACCCACTGAGCCAGGAGCTAAATAGTGGGCAGGTTTAAAAAGGTTTGCAAGCTGCATCAGACACCTACTGACCACAAACCTAACTCTAAACGTTCCCCTGATGTTAGCAGCTCTGTTAATACTTGCTCCATCTTTACAGACTAAGAAATAAGGATAACAGGGTTAGGAAGTCACTCTGCAGCTAGCCGTGCTGTACCTGACCTGGGAGGGCTTAATGCTGACACAGGTCAGGTACAGCACATGTAAGCAAGTGTTCCATTCTTCTGTTTTGACGTCCTTCAACTTGACGAGCAAAAAACCAGGGGAGATATTGAAAGACTAAAAACACTCCAAGAAACAGCAGTGAAGATGGTTTTGTTTAAGACCTGCTGCAGAGGACATCCACCTATTCACTGTTTGATATCTGAGAGAGAGTTTGCGATTTAAGTGAGGAGAGCCATTACTGTGTAGTACCTTGCTGCTCAGATGTTTAATCAGCATCTCACCCCACGCTGGGGTTTACTCCACTCTCCCAGCAGGGTTACAACTGCTCCTGCTGAACATGTTTCAGACGGTTATAAATCAGTCCAGTAATGCGACGTGTTTGTGTATTCATAATCAAACATCTGCTGCTTCACATCAAAAACTTAAGGAGTGTGCAGCCGGGACTGAAAGGCAGCCTGGCACCCAGGCTCCAGGTTGTAAAACTGCCTCATTAGTGGCTGCTGCCCGTGTGTCTGGGAGTGTCAGCCAGTTAGTGGGAGAACGCAGCCCGTCACACACCAAACACCTTCACACTGCCGGGCAGAAACTCCCGGAGATCCCAGTCCAAAGACACAGTGCTACCTCCGCTTCAGATTTATCAAAGTCTGCACTCCCTACCATTCCAACTTGGCACCATTTCAGACACTATTTGTGCCTGAATCACACATAATAAATCAGTACTTTTAAAATTCAGTCCAAATAAATTGTCATTACATCCATTTGACTTTTTTAAACCAATTTTCACTGAGAGATTCCTGGATTGTAAAATTATTCCTAACCAGTTTTGTTTCTGAGCTGATTTTGTCTGAAAACTGAGCCCTGAATCCCTGTGGCTTTTGGGAGTTTTACAAGATCCAATTCTGTCTGGAAGTCTTTTCTCTGGTACAACAAAAAATAAAAACCCTTGATGAAATGAACAAGTATTAACATTGGACAAGGACAGGATCAGGCTTGACTGTGACA